>CAAE01014723.1:332571-469862 GCA_000180735.1 Tetraodon nigroviridis
TCTGCGCATTTAAAAAAGACAGAAAAAAAAAAAACAGATGCAAGACACAGATGGAGGAAGTGGGACATGATTTAAATCTTAGGTTAGGTTTTAAATAATTTAAAGACTTATTCCTCAACGGTTTAGAGCTAAATAATGTGCTGCCAGTTGTCTAAGGTCAAAGCCTAATGGATCAAATCATCACATGAATTCATGCTGGACCACCAGGGCGAGTGTTATATCCCCTGCTGCCCAGCAGGTGTCGCTGTAGCCTTTAACCCCAGCTGCGGCCGATGATGATGATGATGATGATGATGATGAGGGCTATTCAACCTTGCACGAGCTCCAGAGAGAAGATGTCTCCCTGCAGTGGACTGGCCAGCCAAAGCCGCACTGCATCAAACACAGTGGCTCGCTCCTAATACGCCAACACAGCCCTTGCTGCTGCTGGGGCCGGGTGACTAGAGCCGGGCCCCGGATTTATGGACCCACTGAGCTGCAGACACCTTTGGAGTCAAACAATATAAGTCATCAGCAAATGTCAGACACCTGGGACGTAAATCACACACAACGGCAGCAAGAGTTGGAGTGTGTGTGTGTGAGAGAGACAAAGTGAGCTCTCCTCACTTTAGAGCCGCATCAACGTTGATGTAGAGTACCGACAGAGCCGAACATCGCTCTGCTGGCTCTGCTGCTGTTTCTCACATTCACGGGTCGAGGATGACACAGCTTTGGGAAAAATTCAATTGTTCAGCTCAGGTTGCTCAAGGACACTAAATCGTACACAACAGGGGAACAAGAATGAACTGATTTTTCTAATCGGTTACGATTAGTTCTGCATTTTATATAATAAAATCATCTAATCACTGCTCAGAAGAGCTGCCTGAACTCGGGCCTGAAGAGCCGTTTAGGTAATAATTATGGAATTTTATGGTAATACCCAGGTGATGTTTTCTTGGTAGCATTAGGTTAAGCCGTAAAAAAAAAATCTAACCTTTTATTATTACTGCCTATTTATACCAGACTATAGGTCAGAGTCACATGTGAGGAATTGAGCTGTTTGATGGAGGTCTGTTGTTTTATGTTTACTATGCTACCAAATTAAATATGCATTCTGTGCCAAATCATCAGTTACCTCGGTGGACGAACTGCAGTGTTTGTCAACGGCACACACACTCCCTGTGTTGCTCCCTGCAACCACAAACTCCTCCACCGTCCTGTCGTGGTGCTTCCACGCCCACTGCTGAATACACCAGCGACCTGTGACACCCGGATCAGGAGATGCAGGAATCACAAAGGTCCCCACCTACCAACCGGAGTGTCTACATTTAAACTTTCCCCACAGAGAAACTGTGTTAGATTTTATAAAAGCAAAAAAAGAAAAAACAAGGCATTGTTTTCACCCAGATTATCTGGCAAAAAAATCCCCAAACCTCATGTAAAAGGCAAAGAGAAAATGATACAATGCTAAAAATGTCTAGCAGCCGAGAGACTGATCCCCATCCCCCACCGTAAAAGTCTCAGCCATCTTTATTAAAAATGCATCAATTATCTTCCTTTGAAGCGAATGAGCGTTGGCACAAATATGGCCGACATGGAGAGAACCTGGACGTTTCAGCCATGCGGCTCAGTATGAGAATAAGCCCAGAGAAGAGCCTATTGAATTAAGAAAGAAAAAAAAGGTGTCGCGCAGACAACCACGTGAACCTGCAGGAGAAAGCTCTTTAGCCTTAGCCCACTTCATTATGACCACGGAAAGCAGTTACGGCAGCTCTCAATCTGCACTTCCATCGGCCCGCTCATCAGAAATTGTTTTAAGATGTGTAAGATCATGCTCGCACTCAGATGTGCACGAAAGCAACCAGCCTCCTCTGCACAAAACATAGTCAACCTAATCCTACAAATAATCCACTTCATTAGTGATGAAATTACTCTGGCATTTCCTGCTGCCACAGGCATTGATTGGACCTGCATGTGCATAGTGGAACAGATTGCCACCCTCTGTGTGATTGGATAAGTCATCGTCGCTCTTTGACAGCTTTATTGTTGGAAAAAAAGCAAAAAAAAAAAAACCAAGTACAGCTGCTAAGAGGTCCCACGCTGCTGAACTTGTCTAAGCTCGGAGCTTATCGACAAAAACACGGCTCCTTGGTTCCCCGTGAGGATCTGTGAGCTGTTCATTTGTGTGATCACATTGCTGTTGGTGTTGATAAGGACAGACTCTCCTGGTGAAGGCTGAGCAGAGGGCTGTCGCGCAACTGCATTTGCACATATCCAGAGCTGAACAGCTGCTGACCTCCTGAGCAGGACGACTCGTATTCCACAACTTCAGTTTCCAACTCGACACCTAAAGTCTCTGGAATCCAAGATGCGCGCAAGAATCATGCTATTAGGGCCAACCGCGCAGACAAGCGTGATGCATTGACATTGGCAGCTCTGCAGCGTCTGCAGGCACCCGATACAGTACATGCAACAGCCGGAAATGCATGCACGAAAAAATTTGGGCAATGCTGCATATAAATATTTATTTTTTAATTTCTCCTCATCTGGAATCTGATTAAGGAGTTCAAGGCTGCAGTAACCTCTCTGAGCTGTATTTTAGGGTCCTCCAAAGCCTATTTTCTCTTTCTCCTTTGAAATGTACATTAGAACCACATGGATTTGTGCACAGTGCAGAGCTGCACATATGACAGCCACCATCTTTCAGCGCTGCCGCTGCTGCTGAGGCCGAGAGTGGTGATAAACCACCGAGTTCACCGCTGACCCCGGCACCTCGGATTGCTGCTGTGTCTCTGTTCATTTTACATAAAAAAAACCCCAACATGTGGCTGCTTCAAAGTTGTTAAAAATGTAAGACATTGTTGAGCAGCTCCAGTTTACTTTGCATCTTTAGTAGTAAAGAGCTGCAGTATGGGATAGAGAGTCGAACAATAATAGAACAGACTGGTTTCTGCTGGAGCCCCCTCTCATTAGGAAAATAAACATGTTCCTCAAAGAGGATAAAAGAGGCCATTCTGCACAAGTGTTTTACTTATTCTATACACAATATGTTTTACCTTGTTGTACATGTGACAGGAGTTTAAATGATATTCACCATCCACAGCGTACAAAAATAAATCCCAAGAAATATTGGATGAACCCAGAGATGCAATGCTTGATTGCACTGGCCGGTCACTCCGGAGCACCGGCGTGCCTCGAGCAGGAAATCGTGTCAGATTGGCTCTAGTCGCTCCGATCGGAAACCATAGAAACAAGGTGAAAGATTAGGGAACCTAAGCTTTGAAGCAGCTCAGAAGGTCAGATAACACTTCTGCCTTAGCTGGAGAGGGAGGCAGGACGCTCAGAGCTCCAGAGGCCCTGGTACAAGCCCGTGGTTGACATCCAGATAAAAGACACAGATGGGACCCCTGAAATAGGCCAATCTCGGCTGAGGAAGCAACCTAATAACGCCAGAGGACTCTTTCCGAACAAGGTGTGTGTTACCCTCTGCAACACACACCGTGACGCAGCCGATTGCTCTTTGAAGCTGTGGAATCACCAGGTCCTGTCGATATGTCACGATAAATGTGAGAACACTGGCTGGGAAACTGGGAAAAAGTCTGAAATAATGCTGGCACCCGAAGGGACGGACGCCACAGAGTGCAAATTACAGCACAGACAATGAGCTGGGAAAAAGAAAAGAGCTCTCCGTGTCGATAACGACGCTCTGCGCCGACACCGAGCAGCGAGAGCAAATGGGCCGGCAGACGACAGCGCACCAAAACAAATCCTAACCGGAGGATTTTATTATTTTTTAAATTGGTTCACAAACATTTAAATTACCCAATGTTGTTAGATGTGCACGTCGCCTGGATGAGTCTGTATATTTCTTTATTTATGAGTGTTAATCAAGGAGAAAGCAAAAAATAGGTTACCAACAAGATCTACACCTACGTCTCTGAATAAATGATCAAATGCCACAAACGCGCGTGTGATGGGATGATCACATGATATAGGTTTCTGTGTATTTCTGCATATTATTGCTCCTTTTCAGTTGTCAGTTCTCTAAGAAAGCTTTAACTGGCCTTTAACTCATTTCCCTACTGTGGTGACAGCAGAGTGAAATGAGTGACCTTGTCCTGGTTCCGTGGGCTCCAGAGGACGCCCGTGTCTGACACTGATCTGTCGTTCCTCCTCACAGCGTCTGATTAGCAGGCGGGTGGTGTGTCGCAGTGCAGAGAGGGCTGTCAAGGAGCAGGAGGTGGGTCCCGGGCCCGGAGGAAGAGTGCAGAGGAGAAGCTGCCGGGATGGTTAAAAGGCAACAGATTGTGGGACGCAGCGGGGACATGTGAAGTGAGGGTGAGGATAATGGAGGGATGGTTCACCAACAGGTCAAGGAGGACAAAACATCACAGCTGAGCACTGTGGGGGGAAAGCAGATAAGGAGGCATAAAGGCCTGGATGGATGCCACGATTATGGCGCTGCTGCAGAATGGTTTACTGCCTGCACATGTGTGTGTGCGTGTGTGTGTGTGTGACACAACAACCCTGTTCCAAATCTCCACATGATGCTTGAGCAGAAACACAAGTCATCCCATGGGACTTGCGTGTAATTTTATGTGATATAAATCTTGTCTCTTTTCTTTAAAACTCATCCATTCGTCTTAATCATTAAGGAATGTGCTCTTAGAAGAGCCCACACACACACACACACACACACACACACATTTTCTATTTAAAGGCAACGTTCCCTGCATTGCTCCATTCTTTTTGTTCCGTCTTTTTCATGCTCCTTCTAAAATGATCATCCTTTCTCTTCCCTGACACCCGGCCAGTCGGCCCCGGTGATAATCCAGTATTTCCAACTGGCACATTAATATTGACACAGACCCTCGGAGCTGGTGCCGGGACCATCCTCCAGGTCCCAGGGATGGAGTTTAATATACATCTTGCTCAAAACCTCCCTGCACGAGAAGCGCTGAGGAAGGGTTTTTGCCAGCTTCCTCCGTGCAACTGTGTGCTTGCATTTGCAAACAGATGGACATTAATGCGCTTGCAAACCCCGGGCAGCAGTCAGGCTGCAAAAACAATGAGAATGAGTCAAAATATTTTTCCCTCCCTAAATATTCTATTCACTCACTTCAGCAACGTGTGCACAGGCAGAAGCGTCTTTCCAGTTGAGCAGCCACGGCGGACCCACACAGAGGCAGTTTCACGGTGATTAATGAAGAGCTGATGAGAGCAAATCAATGGCGCTCATTAAATAGAAATCAGAGACGTACATAAAGCTGAATGTTCCACCACATGAGATAACAATAACATGTGAAGATCATTTAGATTAGAAGTAAATGGAGTCTGGGTAGAGTGGCATTTGAATCAATATAGCTGCAGATTTACTGTCGAACGCACCAAGGTAAATTGTGCTGATACAAACAAAAGATGAAGATCAGGAGATCGATGAATCTCTGAAGGTTAAGCTAATGATGAACGCTCTATGCTTCAGCACACAGGTGCCTTTTCCTCAAATGTCTACAAGCATGATTGATAGTTACCTAGCTCTCAAACCCACCAAAATCGAGTTTGGATCTGGTTTGCTTTTTTAACGTTGCCTTAAAGTCTACCCCCCGTTGGGAAGACTCCGTATGATAAACCCACATCAAACCACTTTCTACTGGCACCCAACAGGGCAATGGCGAAGATCTCATGCAAATCTGTCAATTATATCACCCAAGTAAGCTCATCTAACCACATACCAAAGTTAGCAGGAACATGGCAGAATTGCAGTTAGAGTTAAAACTACAACTGTCCCAGGAGAGATGGAAGAAAAGCCTCAGATTCCCTAATCAACCGTCAGAGTGCCCATGCTGGGATTATTTTCTATGACCAAGTTTGACAAATAATACTGCCCCAAACACGCATCCTCCAATCCACTGACTCACTGTTCAGCCGAGGTCTCAGCAACAACATCTTCACATTATTGTCCAAATGTCACATTCATCCGTCTACGTAATGACCCCCTCCATCCTCACTGCGCTGCACCAAAACTGCCCCTCATGGTTGTGGTTCTAGCTGAGATCCTTTTGGCCTGGGTTCTGTCCTAGCTGAGGTCAGGGTAGGGGTTGGGGTGAGGGTTAGAGGGGCTGCAGCCTGTGTGAGAGCCGGAATAAAGCCTGCACAAGTCATCTGCACGGGTTTTCATCACGCTCACTGCCCAAGATCTAACAGCCACAATAACAAAGACAACTTAACATTACCACAGTGGAGCGGCGTTATTAGCATTTCAGACCTGTAAGTACTTGAAAAATGTTACACCTGGCAGTCACACTACACGCGACGCACGTTCTGATCATCTGATGGGCTGCACAGGGGTATTTCTGTGTCTCAGCCTTCCGCTCACGATTCCAAAGAGTGACAGAAATGAATCATCGCTGAAGGAAAATGACAGGAGAGGTGTGATGGGTGAGGAGTGAGGAGGTGGCAGGAAAAACAAAATGTTTTGCTGTGTTTGAGGAATAGCTGACAACAGCAGACCAGTCAGGCTGACAGCCAGCGTCCTCCTATCGGTGCTATTTTTTCCTCTCTGTGCGGTAGTCATAGTAGTTGTTGTTTTTTGTTTTTTAACCTTTTACATAAATTTATTGTAAGCCATCAGAAGCTAATTTCCATCTTTGTCTAATACCTGTTTTTACATTCATCAGCCTTAAGAGCTAAGTATGCTACAGCTGCAGGACAATGAGGCATGATGTAAAAAACACAGTTTCGGCTCTGGTTGGTTCTCAGCCCATTGTGTGTTTGTCAAAACGAGTGGTTGCACTGCTAAAAGATGTGCATTTATGTGCTGCTCGCATCTCTGAAGTCCTTACCTGGATGCCTGGATGTTGTGTGCACGCTTTCCTCTTTTATTGATTCCTCAATCAGCATATTTGTTTGTGGTTAGATAACAGCTTTTCTGATAGCTGCATAAACTGGAGGATAATGTGGCAAAGCAGAGAGTTGGTGGGCCAACTGGGGCTCAGAAGTTCTCTGCTCTAGGCTGCCATTTCTTCCGAGCTACTCCAGACTTACTCTCTCTCTCTCTTTCCTAAAGAGCATCTTTCTTCTTTGTTTCCCACCTCCTCCACTTCCCAAAGATTAGGGTTAATGAGGGTATTAACCCGGCAGTGTACGCATTCTCTTTCTTCTGATCAGCTGGGCAACAGAGGCAAAAAGCAGATCGGCCCACTTAGTCTCCATTTTTTTGTTGCACTCACTTTTTTGGCCCTCCCCTTTTCTACAGCAGAAGGGTTAGAGGAGGTGTATAGGTGTTTGGGCACGAGTGAGACAAAGACAGATGAGACAATACCATTTTGGTGTCATTACAGTTGGATCATATTAGCTTCCCTGTATTTTTCTCTGTCATTGTTCAACAAAACCAAATGGTCTTTTGAAGATGTAGCTTTGGGGTTGGTTTGGTTTGTTTACGTTTAGATTGGTTAGTTGGTTCCAGAATACCAGCTTTGTCTTAAAAAAACAAAAAACAAAACAGAAATAGGGTGAAACATTGATGATTCCTTTCATTCTAAATGTGCATTTGTTGCAAAGAACTAATCTCCCAGTCAGTGTATGACTGGTTTTAAATGTACTCCGATTTTTAGGTTTTGCACACGCGCACGCAGACACACACACACACACACACACACACACACACACACACACACACAATTGCCACACGTCTGGGAGGCGCAGACGCTGTGGGGAGGTTGCTTTGATAAAGGGTTTACGTCCTTCCCAAAGGACCTGAAGCAAAGCTTGCAGAAAAACCACAAATCAATAGCGCACACATCTCCTTCCCATTCCCATGACACAACCACATGCAAACAAATGAATTCAGACACCCTCTGATTGTTCTTTCCAAACAGACACACTGTGCTTTGATGGTGGGAAACGAAAGATGAGAGGCACCTTGTGACTTGAGACAAAGGTTATTATATGGTGTCATGTTTACCCCAAGCTAAGTCTGCATGTGTGACCTCAAAGGTAGAACAGGCAGAACACAGCAAACAGGGATTTGATGACTGGTTTCCCCTGAAATGCTCTGGTGTTCAGGTGACACGGGGAGGTTTCTGACTACGATCTTCAGGCTCGGGTGGCACGAGGAAACAAAGGCTGCCACAAATGCGCGGCTGTGCGGTCCAACTCCATCAAAAAGCAATCATCAGTCTGAGGTGGTGACTGATCTACTGCGGCATCCGTTCATTATGCAAATCTTAGAACCTAGCTTTCTTTATCATCAAAAATCCTCAAAATAGGAAAAAAAGCAACCCTGTGTCTGCAGGAAAATAACAGTACACTAAACTGAATTGTTGCTATGGAAACTATGTGGAAGAGTCTACTTAATGGCATGTAGGAGGCAGAGGTGTACGTGTATAAATAATTAGGACAGAGGGAGAAGACAGATAGCGTTAGCAATTAACAGGTATATGATATCGGAGCCCCAAACGGGTAAATTGGAGTTTGGACACCCAATTATTCTGGCAATGTGATGGCATCTTTGTCCACTGTGATCGGGTATTTAAGTAAGGACGCTGTCCTCGTTGTCACGGTCGCAGATGGACCAGTCCATCTGTGTCCTTAGTCCAAGATTTGACCCACTGATGTGCATCAACATTGCTGACCTGCAAGCAAACTTGCGACTGCTTTACAGCACTTCCACTAGGGCTGGATCTTTAAAAAGTAAAAAAAAAAAAAGAGTAAAATAATGCAGTAGGTTATTAATATTGATGGTGATGAAAAATCCTCAACCCTTGGCTTCACATTTAATTTTAGCCAACTTCAGCTAACACAGACCCGATAAAAGATTCAAGAGAGACTAGCTTTTAGGGCATATCCAATCCCGAACGATCATTTACATTCATGAATCAATAATCCTTGTCAGATAAAAGGAAAGATAAAGGGTTGTCTCATCTTTGGGGTCACTTTCTGTGCCGTGGGACCTAATTTCCATTACTGGGGATGATAATCACCAAAGTGCAGGAAACCCCTCGCCCGTGCCTCGGTCATCATTCTGGAGGCCCCCACTTTTATGCTGGCACTTTTGAAAGCTTTTTTTTTTCCCTCTCTCCCTTTCCTAAAACTTAGCAAACAGGGTTTTTTACACCAGGATCTGGGCTGTGTGTCTGGAATGCTAAGTGTTATCTACATGTACAATAAGAAAGGAACGCATGAAGCCCTCAGAGATCACATGGATCAAAGTGCAGCCTGGCGGTGTGTCTCCTCAGGATTTGTACGCCGGCTTTGTGGATTATTAGGATCGGGAGGTATGTCTACAAAAATCTACGTCTCTTCTTTTCAGATCCTCTCAATTGTCAGATCCTCTCGAGCTCAGTCAGGGTGAGCCGGCAATTTCAGGTGTCTCCAGAGATGTTTGGGCTGTGATTGGTCCACTCGAGGACCTTCACAGTTGTCTGTTGTGCAGGCGATGGGAGGTCATGTGGTGGACCTTCTGAAACTATCTCCCATCTGCAGACCGGATCTCAGCCAGCAGGAGCACTGGGAGCTTGGCCACGCTTGCTCCTGATACCCAGCTGGAGGGCCTGGTACAGGCAGATGAGACTCTTCCCAAGTCACCTCCACACAATTGAATTTACGACAGGAGGCGACTGTGCACCCGTCGGACACGACAGAGATGAAATGTCCTGGAAAACAAGTACCTGGCTGTTTGAAGTCAAGGAGGACGCATTCAGATCCCATCGCTTCAAAGCAAAAATATTCTCATCCCAAAGCGAGGCACCTAATGCACCATCGCAATACATGTCTCCCAGCTGAATATTAAACAGCTGACGCCTCAGCCTTTTCAAAGATGACTAATTCGACTGCTTTTCCAGGTGGGGTGAAGATAATCCATGTTCTTACTCTTCCCAGATCTTTAGGTCATTCTCAAAAAATTAAAAACCTAAAACAAATTGCTGCTAATGCAGTCGCTGGCATTAGACATTACGTTACAAAGCTAATTCGGCCTTCTGCTCAGAGCAGCCATTGCATGCAGTTACAAAGAACCTTTTCAAGGAGAAGATGGTCAAACATCAACCTTTGTTGCAAGTTGTTGTTTTTGTTCTCAGTGAACAGAACTGCTGCTTTGGGAGGGATGTCAAGCCACAGGCAGCCTCAGCTGTTCAGCTAGGTTTCGTACCCTCAGTCAAGAGAACCAGCTCTGGGTGGTGACAGAAGCTGAACCTTCTCGTTCTGAGGTGGCTGGACTTACCTAACCACGCCCACAATGGACCAGTATGTCGTTAGAACTTACTGTTTGAACTTCTTTTCCCGCTAATGTGCTAAAAATAAAATATAGATGCAACAAGTCTGCAGCGACAACTCTTGGTGGAGATTTATTTCTTCCTCTGACACGTGAGTGACAGAATAAGGGGCGAGATGCGATGTCTTCCCTGATATCAGCGCGCTCCACGCTGGCGGGAAAACACAGGGAAAGCCAAATGAAGGATTCCTCTGGAGCCCACTGGAATATTCTGCTTTCAAACACCAGTTTCACACATGCAAGCGGAGAGCTGAAAGCAGATGGCTTCAGTTGCAGCTTTCCTGCATGCAAAAACTCGTGTTTCTAGGGAACCCTCCGCAGATGATTTTCCAGACAAACTCCATTTACATCAGCAGAGAGTGATTGCCTTTAGACTCAGAGAGAGGGCAGTCGTTTTGACAGTGACTAACATAAAAGCAAAGACAGGCTGAATTAAAGAGCAGCCTCGTATGGCAAAAGGGGGGGCAGACGGCATCATTTTTCTGCAACATTGAAGTAATTGCGAGCCATATGTTTGCGCTCATCTGTTCCTCTGAAAAAAAAAAAAAAAAATCCTCCAGAGATTAAATAGATATACTGTACAGTAAAGTGTTCAAAGACAAACAAGATGAATCTTTAAGTCTGGTGCAGGAGAGGTGAACAGGAGAGAAAAAAAGGAATAGGAAGGCCCGAGGTAACAAGAGCAGGAAGAAAAGAGAATCTTTCTTAGAGAAACCAGTTTGAGCAGCACCTGCTGCTGCTCAGATGAAACAAATCGAGCTAATAAGAACATTATTACTCTGGTTGTGATCAGCTAGGAAAATGATGCAGAGACGAAAAATAAAGCAAGGGTGCGGGCGGCGTTGTAGTCTGACCTCATTATATCTGATTCCTTGAGGCTTAGTTATTCTTGATGTGGATGGATGCTCAAAAGCAATCAGTTTACACGGTTGTATAGCTACAATTATACACTGGATGGGCCATTTAATTGCAATAATTTTCAAAGAAAGGCATTTGAGGATGCAAAATGCAAAATAAATGCCTTAAAATATCCAAATATTATAAGAGTGCCTCTAATCTTGTTAAGATGATAACTAATTTGCTGCTGCTGCTTTAGCTCTTGCTGCTGGGAGTACAGTTTAAAATCATATTTTCTGGCACCCTGGGAAATAAGATAGACACAGCGTGCTGTATTTTTGGCAGCTGGAAAAATGAGTCCTGATGCCGAGTAAATTGTTCCTGCATGACCAGACAGCTTACTGTTCCACAAAGTTATTTTGCTGGTCCAAAAAGGAAAGGAAACAGTACCAGAATATCATTTCATTAGGTAGGGAGGTGGGGATAGGTTATGGCTTTGTAATTAGCATCCTAATTTCAGCATGTGCGCATTAGCATGCAAAAGCCAACAACAGCATAGATGAAAACCCTCAGCTTTGCTATCTTCACCACCTATCTGAGTCACGCTGAGGTGTCCCAGGGAGTCCAGATCTGAGGAGATTAGCACAGTTAGGGTTTAGACCCGCATACCGGAAGAGACGCAAGAATGAGCGGAACGAGCATCAGAGGTTCAGAAATGAGACACACATTGTGATGACTAAAAATGTGAACTTTAAAAGCAAATCTTTTTTTCATTTTGCCAGGTTTCATAGAGGTTAGCACTTTATTTAGAGGGGAAACATTACCAATCTCCTCCCTCGGTGTTACATCATTCATCGTTGTCAGTGTGAACCCCAGCGACATCCACTCCCCAGAGCAGCACTGCGTCTGCCGTACTGTCAGATTGCATTGCACGCTCCACCTGGAGCTCTGCCATCTCTGCAGCTGCCTGAGAGCCAACCCCCTGCGTGCTGTCCATTTCTTACTTTCTTACTCTGGAACTGGCACCACTTTCCCAAGAGTTTAATTGCTTTGAGGCACGCGTATCACTCTTCAGGCCACCGCCTGACACGTCCCGCTCATAAACAGTCGTCAGCCATGATAAATGGAGAGACAATGGGGACAGCAGAGCTTCTAAAAAGGAACCAATTTCAACTTTTGCTCATTGTTCCCTTAGAGCATCTACAAGCGGTATCAGATACAAATGAGCTGCGGCACAGCTGCCTGGGTACAGTAGAGAGTGTGATATATGAAGCCGGTGCTTGTCTAGCAGCATCATAAATACACTCTAATTGCACGATAAACCAATGACAGTTTCAGAAAGGTGAGATAAAACAAGATTTATTGTATAGGCTGTTCAGTCAGTACGCCCTCCGTAGGCACAGGAACGTTACTGCAGATTAAAGGTGGGGGCTGGTGGTAACACCAGCAGGATGATACATGGTGCATATAAAACGAGTGTGTTCACACACTTATTCATGTATGGCTGCTGTAATTGCTCTGAGCAGTTTGACTTTCTTCTATTTACTTTGGTATTGACTTTTCAGGGTTAAATTCAAGGCAGCGCGCCGCTTGTGCCTCATCGGCGGAGGTCCCCGAGGGGACGGAAACATTTCCAGAAATTCATTAAGACTATTACAGCACATGCGAGGACGTTCTACCAGGACGTTCTCACCTTAAATCATTCCAGCTGACAACTGCGGCCGCAAACAAGTGAGTAATGACTGTAATTTTGTTAAAACGTCAGAACAAACAAAATTGGGATTAAAGTCGTAAATTTATGAGGAAATAAATCGGAGAGTTAAAAGTGAGAAATGCTTCCATATTTTCAGGTGCTGCCGTCATAACTTCGGTGGGGGAAAAGTGCTTTTTTCTAATGATTTATTTGTTTGCATATCTATTTATTGATCTGTTGAACAATTTATTTCTCTATAGCTGATATAACGAGCTACAGGCTCAGTATAATTATGGGGAATAAATCGTTTTATATTGTGGATAAAGTACTTTCTCGACATGAACTTCATGGGTGTTTACCTCTTAAACTCCACACTAGGTAGAATTAGGCCTAAATTTTACATATTTTGTGAATTATTTCTTTTCAGTAACACTCTATACCTAATGCAAGGTGAAAATATCTGGTTCATATAGGAACTTGAGTAAACCACTTTATGGTTGATGACTGGTGATGAGGTCAGCAGCATTGGGGGGAAACCAATTCATGTTTTTTTGCCTGCGTTTCCATCCCAAAGATGACAGATTCAGCTGCCAGGGCTCCGGGTATGCTACATGGACCCATGTATGAATGCATACGCACACGTCACGCGTGCATACGTAGGCCATCACTGAACACACATACTCCATCAGAGTCTCCGCTGCATCTTTTTGGACCGTCGGAGGTAAATGAGGCAAAGCTGGTGCATGATAATACACAGATTCCAAACAGGAGCCCAACATTCCCAGGACACCCCTGGTGCGAGCCATCACATTTGTAAGTTTTGACTACACTGCGATTCAATTCTATGAAGTTGTTGTTTCCTGGTTTCTGCTATGTCACGACAGAAAGAGTTTAAAAGGAAATCCTGCTAGGTAATTCATCATTATTTCTCTCATCTCTGAGAAAAATGATGGAGAAGAATATTAAAAATTAGAAACTTTAAATGAGGCTGTGTTGCCTTAAGGCTGAATAGAGGATACAGTAATGTAAGGTGCACATGACACATGACAAATCTAAAAGATCGCTGTGTGTAAGAGAAGATTAAAGCCTAATTAAAGTGTTTGTTCAGAGGATATCGCTATCTACCCTGACACAGCTTGCATAATGGGATTGTCTGGAGGGTGTATTTTAATTCCTTCATAGTAAAGTATTAAACCACTGATCCAAATATAACTCTGAAGAAAACGCAAAGTTTTTCAAATTTGTGTTAAATCAAGTGTTACTGCTGACAGAATTAAGGCTGACTGTGGTGACACTAGCCCAGGGGAATGCCACCATAAAAAAATAGGAAGATTTAAAAGCTGTTAGCCCTCTCTACCTCCATTCAGGCTCAGTCCTCGAGGGGTTGCCAAAGATTGACGGGCTTCTCGCGTGTCTTTTTGGGTCAGTGTCCTTGCACCACCGTCCTCCCCGTAGGCCACCGAACTGTTCACTTACCAGTCCCATGACAATGGAATCACGTTAAACCTTTAAAAGATGCAGAATAAAAGGGGAAAGGACTCAGTACAAATTACTTGCTTTTCCTCATTTTTCCATTAGGAGATCTTCAGACAGTCTCATTTTCCCCGTATGTCAGAGGAACCGTACGATACCTTTGGAGTCTGTCTGGCTACATAACAGAAGCAATAACGTTCCTATAGTCTAGGAAGTCTGTCCGAATGTTAGTTATTGTGTTTCTGGGAACACATATTTTAGATACATTATCTCCAGGAAGCAGAAATGTGCAATAAATGTGCAAAACAGAGATACAGAAGTCTTAAAAAAATAATAAGTGTAATGGAAATTAAACCACACTGGAGAAGCTTCACTCTTTCCATTTTTTGGTATTTGGATTTGTTTTTCTTCCCGTCTACTTGAACTGAGCTCATTGACTGCTGCAAGGAAGCCTTCAGGTGTGCAGAGCAGGTGCTAAATATGTGGGATCTTACGTATCCTTCGCGATCAGATCTTTACTTTTCTACTCTTATAAGGTTTCTGCAATCCCACCGAGCAGCAGGGAGCCTCGTGGAAACGCTACCAAGGCGAGAGACTCGTGTCGACTGTTTCAGTCTCTGCTGACACGGTCTCACCTTCATCTGCACATGTGCGACTGGTTCTGGTTCTGACAAGATTCTGGTCCGGTTCTTTAGGTCTCCTGATTGAGATCCTCTCATCAGGTCTCCCGCTACGGGTTCTTTTCAGGTGTGCAAATATGCTGGACGCTTTGCAGTGTTCAGTAAAACCGACAGATGACGAGTGAATAGATAAACTCAAACACGGTGATGACAACCAGAGTTGCTCGTCATTTGGTGATAAACAGGCCGTTTCTCCTCTCTTCTTATCACACTGACCTTCTGAGGTCAGTACTTCGAAGTACACTTTCCATCACTGATGTAAAAATACATGGAGCTGTCCAAACACCATTTCATAGTAGGAGGAGAACAGAAGTATGACCAACTACACACATTAAGGAGCAGCAGAGGCCCCATTAGAGCCAGACTGCATAAACATCCACAATAAGAGGAAATTTACTTTTCCTCTAATATTCTTGTGTTCATAAATATTGTATTTGACATACTTCCAAGTGTGTAAAGGAGCTTTCTGCTGTGGAACAAAACTATAAAGAATTAATTAGGAACACAAAATGGCCCTAAAGGATGCTGAAGTTGCAGACAACCGCGTCATTTCCATAGCAGCAATTATATTGTAAATGCATGGCTGCAATCAGAGCCTCTGCTTTAGAGGGAAAGGTCACAGGCGTGCAAAAGCACAAGGACTCGATGTAAATGTCAGCCGGTGTTTGTTTCAAGGGGACGTCTGATCGCTGCACTCCAAGTGGAAATTGTAATATTCCAAATCTCGTGGTTGTTGTGGATGCTTCAAACCGCCGAACGCAACATGAATGTGCAAGTGTGTCTCGTGTTGGGTCTAAAAAAGTAAAGAAACACCAATAAATAAAAGAAATATACTCGTCCATACCTGTTCTCCTTACAGGAGTGTTTTGCTTTCAGCTGGAAAAAAAAAAAGAAACCACTTTGATTTTTTTCTGAAAAATCTCTTTGCAGTTTGATTTTCGGTGTAATTATTTCTGTTTTTCTGACTTCATTTTTTACTTTTTTCACATTGACTGACTGTCTGATAACCGGCGAGCCCGCCACAGAGCAGCAGCGTCGCTTTAACAGCGCACACACACACAAGTTCCAAGAATCGCATCCTTGTTCTGAATGGGGAAAATTGAGGATGTAACATTTTAAGGATGACTGTTTTACCAGGCCTGTTAACCAGGATGCTGGGTTTGGTCACATAGCAACATTTCATAAAACACACACGTGTCCTGTCGCATCACGTCTTCTGTGCTCAGGTCTGCGCTTGTTTCTATGCAAGTTTTCTAAATGAGGGCCAGTGTATTATTCTATTGTTAAGGGAGAAGAGGAACCGACTGAGGTCGGTAAATTCATCGATCTAGCTCAAAAAGCCCTCTTGAGTCTGCACACATTCTCACTAATGCCTGCTTTTAAGAAAAATGCATTTCTATCCAGAAGAATAACAAGCAAATATAATGGCACATAATGCGAAATAGAAGAAGACCGGAACAATTCAAGTATGAAGAGCAGGAGCAAAACATAATACATTTCATTGGAAATGACAAGAGCGGAGTGAAAAGCGAGACGGCCATGACGCAAAGACCCAAAAACAAATGCAGGATCAGCGTAAGCTTCTGCAGAGCAGCGAAAGGCTGTGTGATCATACCGTAGCTACCGCCGGAGGTGGCAGGACACCGTGATCAATCGGACCGTTTCCGTCTGTGAGGCAGAATGAGCCATTGGAGACAGATCTGTGAAAGTGACACTAAGACTGACAGTGAGCACCTCGGTGGAAAACAAACTTTGGTGCAGAGAAAATAAGTGTCATTATAACGGAGGTGATTTAATTTGCCTGATGTGAAATATGACCACCTTTCAATTTATATCAATTATGCTTTGAGTGTGTGTTCCAACAATATAAAACTACCATTCTGTCTTTTCAGACAGAAAAAAATAAGAACAGACACAGAAATGACAGTTATGCAAAAATAGTAGTTCTAGATATCGGGTCTCATGCGAGCCCAGGGTGAGCGCGCCATCTTTAAAGTTCCTTTTAATAAGTGGTTACTCAGCAGCTCTGTTACAGAAAGTGGCATCTTTGATAAGTTCTTGTCTGACTCTTGCAGATTGCACTAGAAACTTCTCCAACTTTTCCAGAATGTGCTGCTGCAACCATAAAATACGGGGAAGATGACATGTTGATCAAGACACTCCAAATCAAAACTTTCCTTTCATGAATATCCACATTTCTTTTCCACCCAGAAAAACAACTCTTGGGCAAAAGTATTCATGATGAGATTGTAACGGACAACTTTCATGATCAGACTCAAAGTGGAGTTTGCAGCGTCAAAACTGCGGGTCCGAAGTCTCCTGACGTCACTGACGTCGTCCCCTCAGGCCAAAGCCACGCCCCTCACTTACGTGCGTGAGTTCAGCCGTGGTCGTGGAGCAGATGCACTTGATAAATATGATTCACTTACCCAAGAACGTTGCAGAAACCAGGTGGAAGGTGAAGCCTCTCCGCGGCCCCTGGCCCTCCCAGCTCCGGGGGCCAACTCGGACCCTCAGCCCGGATTGGTCCCGGAAAGCCCTTCCTCTCAGCTCCGCTTGCTCCTTCGCTTTGCTTCTCTTTGCTCTTCTTGTGGCCCGCTGTCGACACACCAGAGATGGGCGTATTTGGGGGGGTTGATTTGTCCTCCGTGGCGCCAGCGGCTGGAGCGCAAGGCAACAGGTGGACGCCAGGCCGCGGGTGCCCGCGATGAGCGTGCACGTCGAGCGCAGGAGACTTGTAGATCACGCCTCCTGTCTCTGATTGGCTGTTGCCCTGGTTGCCGTGGTTTCTTGCAAATACAATTAGATCAATTGTGTATTGTGAGAGCTGATGACCCCCCATGACAGACCCCTTTATTCATGTGCTACTGTCAGATCTTGACAGCTTTAACAAACAAGAAAAAAACATTATATATACGTATGTCTTCTTTATTATGTTCATTATGTCTTCTTTAGAGTCCTTTATGACTTGTTAATGAGGATAATTCTCCGAAAGCACCTACTGACTGACCCTAACTGTAACCCTGACTTAAATGGCAAATAGAAGGTTAAAATTGTCTTCGCTAACTGGTTGATTGCAATAAATTCACATTAAGGGAATAAGAGTAAATGTTTGTAGTGTCTTTAGGATATCTGGGTTGTTTTTAATGGGTCTGCATAGAATTCTGCAAACAAAGGTACATCCGTTGTGATTTAAATATTTCTTATGAGCACATTTTTGGCAAATGCACACAGCATAAAGCATGCTGTTATCCACCGCAAGTCATTCCCAACATCCAGTTCCTGCCATTTTAATATGGGTCTTGGCTCGGGGAATTTTTGCAACTTCCAGAAATGAGGTAACAAATTTTGTGCCTGATCACATCTGTTCTCTGCGTTCCAAATCCATACAAATGAGGTCAAACGCGTCCAAATAAACTCCTTGATGAAATATAAATGTTCATCAGCTAGTCCTGCGTGCCGCAGTGTCCCGGCCTATTCCCCCACCCTCATTACTTTGTCTGCAGGTCTCTGGGGATCCCAGAACTCATCTGTCTGTAAAGAGTAAGAACAAGGTTTTTGATTTTATTTTTGGCTCGTATAAATTATTCAGCGTGCGTCCCTCTCCATTTATCTTCAGTGGAGCCTGGAACTCTCTCCATCTAACTCTGACTCCATTTGTCTTTCTCCTGCTCATGCACTCTGTCTTACAACCCCCCATTACTCCTTTCAAACCCTCCCGTCCCTCCCCACCGCACCCCAAAACACTCACCCAGTCACACACACACACACACACACACACACACACACACACACTTACATTGAGTGGATAAGATCTGTCATTACCCCATCTCAGCGGGTCTTGGCAGAAGCTCTCAGGAATATTGATCACGATTGTGTTGCATGGCAGGCCTCCTCTGCAGCTGCAGCACACAGCAAACAGAGCAGAGTCCATCTGGGAGTCCCGCTGCATAGTATGCAGCGGGTGCGAGCTCCCTGGCTGATGCACGCAGCAGGACAAGCTTTTAAACGACGGTACCGCTGTCCCGCTGGGTTCTCAGGGGTTTGGATTAGCCGCGGAGGCTGACTGGTATTACTGCATTATTAATTTAGCAGAAGTGTGAGGCTTCCTTTCCTTCCTGTCCTACCACACAGGCAAAACCGTTCCAGGGTTTTTTCAGGCCAGCTGGGAAAATGGGCCGAAGAAGCCTCAGCGCGCTAATGGCCGCCGAGCTGCTCTCGACACCAAACCGCTCGAGCCACGCCACCGAGAAGGCGACAGCGGCGCACGGCGCTGTCAGCGGGCAGCTCCCAGGTGAAACACAGCAGAGGAGCTCGACGGCAAAGGAAGGCAGGACAAGAAATGAACAGGCACGCAAGAGAACACGCCTGTTCAGCAAAAAAAGGCTTTGGGGTCAGAGTTTATTTCTGACGGTGCCCAGGTGGAATTCTGCAGGTTTGTGCCTCTCCAACTCTAGGAAATGGAGTTTTAAAAAAAGTACATACAAACACACAAATACTTATAGTGAAGGATTACAAATGTTGCGCTTTAACTTCCTGTTAGCTGTACCAATTTAGATGTCAGATGTCTGAGTCATATTACTCAGATTTGAAACAGACAGCAGGAGACATCCCTAATATTCCTAGTTATTTTGTTAGGTTGTATGATGAACAAGCAGCCTGTGTGTTGCCCTGGTTCTCATTAGTGAGCCTCGGTGGCACGTGTGCAGACTAACTTTAGAGCTACGTCACGCTGCATGGATCGACTGAGTCACCTTCACTGCAAGCAACCTGTGATTGAGCGGCAAGTCTGTTGGCTGTTGGCTTTGGGCTATTGCATATTTTATAAACATTACAGCATATTAGCAAACAGCTGGGAGGATAAAATTTACCCACCAAACTTGAGAAAACGAAATAACCCCCCACTGTGCGCCTGATGAATGGCGTGCGCAGGCATCCTAATAAATACCCATTTGCGAATTCACCTTGTCGTCACGCTGGGAGGACGACGAGGGGTAGCGATGAAGGTCCGACTGTGGCGGCAGGCAGGTGTAAGAAGCAAAAGAACAATCAACAGCAGGAATTGCTGCAGCTTACTGCAAGAAAACGATCTCCCAGGGCTTCAGCCTCCAGCGTTCAGCATAACACAGGACTTACATGCAGCTGGAGTGGCGCAGAAGCCACGCTGTGAAAACGCCAACGCTAAAAGTCTGCAGCAATGCGAGACTGACAAAAGCCATTCAGGCAGGTGCGGTGAGAAATCCATAATACACAGCGCTATGATGGATTCCAGCTTTTCTTAACGCAGACAACTGCACGAGGGGCACATTTGAAAAAGGAACTGTGGAGCCATTGTGTTCAGGTGACGCATACAGAGAGATGGGTCGGAGTCGGGTGACGTGTTCACTCAAGGATGAGCAGGAACGAAGGCGATGAAAGGAGAAAACAAGCAGCACAAACCAGTCTTAAACCACCGTCAAGGTGAACCTCCAACCACAGAACGTCTCGACTAGTGTCAAGGTGAGGGACAAAACAAATTACAAACACTCATAAATGCAAAGCCTGTCTGTTTATCAGGTTTGTGGCCATCTGCTAGAGAAATTAAAGTTTTTGGGGCCTGTGAGAAGCTGAGAGCACCCTGCTTTAATCTGTAGAGAAACAAAACTCAATTATGGAGAAAATATGCTTGGTAGAAAAACTCTAATGACCACCAGGGAGGAAATTTTACAGCTTATTCGTGATGAGGCTTGAAGCCAATTCCTTTCATCCACACCACTAAGAATCACCTGCTTCCTTTATTTTGAGCAGGATAAACACGGAGGGTTGTCAGCTAAACAGGCTGATGCTCAGTCCTGGTTCTGTTCTTAGCGGAAGCCTGGAAAAAAAAAAGGGACTTTTTATTAGCTGGAGAATTTGATGAATAACTCTTGAGCTGGTTGTGAGCCAACTGGCAGGGGTTCTCCACAGAAATACCATCAGCAGCATCCATCACCTTCCTGCTGTTTTTTAAATTTCATTCGCCTTAATTATCGTCCTCCATACTGCAGCGCAGAGACAGGCGTTGATTAGATGAAAAGATGGTTGGAAAAAAAATAGACAAAAAAATGAGCATATCTGGGGCCGCCAGGGCTGCAAGGATGGTGTTTAGAGTAGCTCAGGTGTAACATGGGTGTCTTTTGGGGCACTTCCTGGAGTTGCCTCCTTTGTGATGGTGCATTTTTAAACTACCTAACATAGCTGACCGTAAACATTTGTTCAGTTAAATTAGACATGTTTAATAAAGCTACTGATTCTCAAGATGACCAACGTGTGCTTGCACAGCACAGTATCGGTCCACCCATTCTGATAATATCTGAGAGGTTTGCAGAAGGTTTGGCTGTTCGAGACGCTGCCAGTGTGCTGCCACAGCAGAATCGGGCCTTTTATATGCAGGTCCTGTGGCGCCTGCCGCCCAGGAGTTATGTAGATACCTAAAGAGGTCCTGGAACCAGGCCCGTCTGATCACATGACTACAGGGGTCAAACAGAAGTTTCAACCTTTCCTGAAGATGAAAGAACATTACTCATGATCAGCTCTTTCAGTGGCAACGTGCACCCAAGGACCGGCTACCAACAAAAACGCATTAACCTAGACAATACAGCTGATTGCAGAGGCGGTCCAGTTCTGCTTCGTCATCAGGTTGTGATGAAACCAGGTCCTTGAGCATGACAGGAAGGCTGAGGGAGTGTGGCGGGGGGGTGGATGGATAAAGAGGCCATTAGAGTCCTCTTGTCTTACAGCACATGTCCGCATGTAAGGAAAGTTCTGTCCTTTAGAAGCCATCGAGGCCACTCTGCTGTCACATAATGACACCATAATCACAGAGCAGGAATGAAGCCACGCTGCTAGCGACCACTTATCCCCCCCTCCCCCACGACTTCTCAGTCTCCTTCTTTAACATTTCAGGTGTTTTTTGCTCCATGCCCTGAACATGGCAGCTGCTTCCTTCACACACGTACATCAACAAGGGGCGTAGCAACCACACCTCCCTGCTGCAGGCCACCGAATACGTTACTGCATTAGGAATTTCTTCCACGGTTTTTAGGCAGGCCGTCCCTGTTGCTGCAATCTGTAGGAATGATATTTCTGTCATTGTGGCTGCGCTGCTCAGAGGTGCAGAGTCGACGGCGTCTCCTCCGTGAAGCGATGATAAGAGCTCCTGCACCATTTCAGTGGCACAGCCAGTGTGATTAGTGTTTGGCACTGTGCATGATTGGTTGATCTACGGCAGCCTGAGGTGATTATTATCTCCAACAAATTCATGTAAGCATTGATTTGCAATTAGTCCAGGGGTGACGTTACGTGCTCAAGACTTGCTTTTACAACCAGGGACGGTATCCTTAAGCAGAGCTCAGTGCAGCTCGGCATGGATAAAGCTTCGGCACTGTCAGATTCCACCCATCTTCTGGACGCATAAGTATGCAGGCTGCTGCTGCACGCCGTCGTGAGGGACGCGAGCCGGTTTTATCAGACCCTGACTGAAAAGACAGATGGCTTTGAATAGCAGAGCCTAATGTAAAAGTGTGTGGAGGATGGCGGTGCGGGAGATAAGAAGCAGCCAGCCGTTTCTCCCTGGCTGTGTCAGGGCCTTAAATCACCTGTTATCTCCCGCAGCCTCAACCAGACGCTAATGGTCATCAAGAGACGCCCCTGCATGGCTGGTGTAGCGGCGGAGACACAGAAGGGTACACCATTTTTCAGCACCAACATTACTCTTTGTGCTCCACATCCCATCAGCGAAAAGTCCACTGTAAAATGTGACATGAGTGTCATGAAAAACTCCATTTTGGCGAAGGAGTTAGTCCAAATTAGAAGGTTTAGGAAGGTCGTTTACACCAGTCAAACAAACACAAGACGTAGTCTGTTCAAATTTGAAGCCTCTTGTTTTTACGACTGTGAACAGGATGATTTGATGATGTGATTTAGATGCGCTAATGCTTCATCTCCCTGGACCTCTACAGAGGACATTGTTGTTGCTGTAAATAGATTCACAGGCTTTGTTACAGCATCAGTGTCACAGTGCAGATAAAACTGTTCATTCTCGGGCTGGTGAGACAAAGCCGGGTGTCTGTTTCGCTGCAGTCAGTCGGGTTTAGTATCGCTCACACACATCAAAAAAAGAGGAGGGTGACTCACTGAACTGGTCCCCAGCTTTCCCATAGATGCCAGTATAAAAATGGACGAGACTTACATCTGAGGAGTGCTGTGGGAACTTGGAAAGCTTTCTGTGCTCCAGCAAAAGCAACATGGGTACACAGGAACGACTGGTCGAGGGCCTGGACGACTGACCGCGTATTTGGGGAGTCGACTGGTCGAGCGCGGCCAGAAGGCAGAGCTCCTCCTGTGATGAATGCTTATTTTGGTCAAGATGGACGTCAAAGACAGTAAAAGGTCAAACACTTGGTTTTCACCAGATCAAACTCCCTTTTTACCACCGCACCAATGGAGAACGCTGATTGAGGCTGACCAACGCTGCAATAATCATTTCTAATTTTCCCTTTTTTTTATTGAGTCAGTCGGATTTAATTTAACTGACCTTTACATGATGAGATGCCCACGGATGAAGGTGCAACCGCTTATTTCTGCACAGTCTGTGTTCTTTTAGATTTCCAGACCGTCTTTGACCATCTGAACTCTCTTTTCCTACAAAAACAAACAAACAAACAAAAAACATGCCGCATTTAGCCAATCTGTAGAGATTCTAACACAAAAGATGAAGTAATACGTGGAATAATATCACAGTTGGGCTGGGAAAAATCTAATTGTGAGCCTTGGGCAGCAGAATGAGGTTAGTGGTTCAGGCCCGACTGTCTGCAGGGCCGAGTGATCCATCACTTTGGCTCCAGCGAAGCATCACGACGACCTCTAAGAAGCATGGAAGCTTCAGTGAATCAGCAACTGGATGGATCAGCAATGACTTCCCTGAACCACTGGGGAAGAGTGAGCAGCTCTTGAGTCAAGATGTCGTTTTTCCCAGCAAAATGTAAGGTTTCCAAGCAAGAAGGCAAAGCGAGTAAAGCTTCAGTGGGCACTTTCCAGAGCTTTTCCGCATCATGAGCCTCTGTATTATCTGTAGTATCAAACGGATGGATTGCTTAAACGTGGCTCTTCTATAAGTGGCTAAAAATATTTTGATCTGTTCAGTGGTTCTCCAGCCTAAACAGTCTTGAGAGGACTATTACCCTGCAGGGGTTGCCTTTAAAGAAAAAAAAAAAACAAATAAACAAGTGTGTCTTCTCATTGAGGCTGTGGGAGGGCTGAAGCAGCGGTCACATGACTTTGGGAGTTTGGATGAGCACTGAGAGACCAGAACAGTTTGATGGCTCATAAAATGGCCTGGCCGCGTTCTTCCGCTGAAAAATGCGCTAAGGCCACGACTGCGCTCTACCAAGAGAGGAGTCCAATTAACAGAATAATTAACTGAACCGGCGGCTCTCTCAAACGACTGCTGCAGGCCAGCGTGACAGCAGCGAGTGTATTTTAATTAAAGTGCCCTCCAGTTAGCGTTCCTAAAGCCCACGGGGGACTCTTCCCTGATGAGAAAGAGATGTTCAATAAGCTGCTGTACAGTTTGCTGAATGTGCGCCCCGGCTCCACCGTGTGCACGTCGTCGCCGAGCAAATAACAGCAATAAAGCCATTACTCTCAGCGGCGCCGGCGCTGCAGCTCGCCTTCCGGGCGTCCAGCGAAGCGTGCCAAAATTAAAAAGGGATGTGTTACAAAGAGGGAGCAACGAGAGGCCCCTGTAAATAAGACACAAGCAACAAAATTGGAAACGAATGAGACGTAGGAAGTGGGACGTTGCATGGTAACGGGAAGTCCCTTTGGCATGGGAATGACGGAGACAGCTCCGCGGTGGGGGATTTTGGGACAGAAATATGACCGAGCTGATGTTTAAATGAATGCCCTCTTGAAGTGGCGCTCCAGTTTGAAACAGAAATGAGAGGTTTTTAGACTGGAAACTGGGATACTTCTGATTTATTCAGCGATGTTTGGTAAAATTGTGCCAGTTGTAGACTCCAGGTGGAGAATAAAGGGTCACGGAAAAATACACGGATGCCCTTGGGGAAAAAGGCACTTGAAGCGCTTTTAAAACTTGCCAGTTTGAAACGTGTGATAAGGAGCTGGTGCAGTAAAAACCACAAACCTGAAAAACGAGTGTTGGTTTCTCAAGTTTATTCAACTGGTGGTTATCAAAGACAATGCCCAGGAACACAAGTTATGGAAAAAAAAAAAGCCTTCATGGTGAAGATTTGGAGTTTGATATGACACATTAGAAATTTAAAACAGATTGGAGCTCATTTTAAAAGAACATGTAAAAAAAAAAAAAGAAAATAAAAGAAAATTAAAAAAAGAAACCCAGATGGACTGGGTAAGACAGCGGAGTTCAAAAAAAGGAGTGCTTCTTCCGGTGAGCCTCGTTTGGGACGGCTGCTTTGTGTCTGCGGCTGTGCACCTTCATCCTGTAGATGATCTCCGGGACTCAGCACAACTGGACTTCACCGTTCTTCAAAGTGCTGCCGAGGCGAAAAAAAAACCCCACACACCCCCAAACCCACCCACAAAACCAGCCTCCTGCTTGACCACATGGACACGACAGAGCCAGGAGGAAAAGTCAGAAAGTCAGAAGCACAGGAAAACAAAAAGACCCGCTGCCCCTCAGGAACCAGGCACCGAGTTGTCACGGACTCTTCCTCTCACACACACACACGCTGTACAGTTTACAGTACACAACCCCGTTCACGGCAAATCATGACAGTAAAAAAAACACTTAATAAAAGCACAACTTGGTATCTTCAAATTAATTGCACATGTGGAAACAAGCTGGTTGGAACTGTGAGTGGAAAAGGGAGAAATCATGATACGTTACATTCAATAAACAGAAAAAAGGAAAAACAAACCTTTAAAAATCCATTAAAAATAAATAAAAATCATATTGTTTTTCCAGTTTCTTTTTTTCTTTCTTTTTTTTAATCAATGATTGAAAGCTAACCCTGGGGTGACCCAGTCTCACAATGGTCCCAGACTGGTCTCCAGTCAGCGAGCTCAGTCACTTCTGTGGATTTATTCTCGTTTTTTTCATTCTTTCCTCGTTCGATGTCTTCAGACCCCCAGCCACAGGAAGAGGAGGGTGCAGTGGGGGGGGGTCCGTTCTGACATATGCACAGGCATTTACACACACACACACACACACACACACTCACTCACTCACTCACTCTCTTTCATTTCGTCTCAGTCCTGCACACAGACTTCTTCTTCTCTTCTCGGCTTAGCGCTACAGTACAAACGACTCTCCTCTGTACAAAAGCAGCCTTCTTAACTGGAAACGGAGTCTGCACGTTTCCTTACTTTTTTTTTTCTTATTTGAAGAAGAAAAGCGACTCCTCTACTTCTGAGAGGTGAGCAGTTTGTCCGCTTCGGGGTACGTCGGGTACTTCACCGTCTCGATTTTTTCTTTCACCTTGTAGGACGGGTAGAGGCCGGTGCGGCCCAGTTTGCGGTTGACGCCCTTGGAGTAGCCGTCCCAGTGGTTGCCGGCCACGCCGATGACATCGCCGGGCTCCAGGGGAATGTCGTCGCCGTGGCGCGGCTGGTGGGGGTAGACGGCAATCTGGTTGTGGGCGTTTTGACCTCCGAAGTAGTAGATATCATCCAGGGAGTAGAAGGAGGAGGAGGCGTCCGGGTGCAGCATCTGCATGAGCTCGTAGGCCACACGGCAAACCTGAGACAGCAGCAGACATGTTTGTCAGACCACAACCATAAACTTGGGCCTGTTGCTCACCGTTCTGTGTGTTGGATCAGCCAGATAACACAATTATCCAACAACAAGAGTCCATGATGACGGTGGCTTTCGTAGCACAAGTAAGCTGCTTAGTCAAGAGAAGAGGCTGATAAAAGACACAAATTATCCCTCAATCCTGGTGAAAACCCAATAATGTGACTCATTAGACACAGATCCCTGAAGTGGACTAATAAAGCGTGAATAGGAATTATGAGGATTACAGGTTGGTAAGACCGGCGACGTTCAGTCGGCCTTACAGATAATCAGACGAAAGGATGACGAAGGCCTTTGTGATTTCAAAGCTGTAAAATCTGTTGTTTGTGCACGTTGAAACGTGGGAGTGAGAGTAAAACAATGGAGCTGATCATCACAATTACACCATTCCTTTTCAGAAGTGTTCCTGGGAGCCGAGAACCATTCAAACTGTAATCATCCTGCACAAAAATGACACAAAAAGACGCCGACCTGCGAGGAGAAGGTGCAGACCAGGAAGTCCGTCTGGGACAGAAAGTGGATGTCCAGGATGACCCCTCTCAGAGAGTTCTCGGTGTAGCGGTTGTGAAGGCCGGCTGACCACGAGATGGAGTTGTCGCTGATGAACTCGTATTCTGGATACCTAAGATGGGCGCCAGAGAGCAGAGATGTGTGTCCATAAAAAGATCACGTGTGGGTAACCGCACATGCAGAGAGAAGCTGACTTATTCTTGGCTTCCTGCAGCAGGGAGGGATCGTCAGTGGCGAGGTAAACGCGCTTTTTGTCAATGTGGACGCGTCTGGCGAGCAGCTGGAACTGCTCCTCCACGTGGATCATGTACTCTTCGATTGGATGGAAGGCTGCTTCCGTCCCCACCTTATCCGTCCTCCTCACGTGGACCCTACAGACAGACAGACAGACAGACACCGTTACAGACCGTGGCTCTTTATACGTTTTCACATTTCTCTTTAGAACAGAATAGTTAAAATAAAAAAATCCAATTTTTCCGTTTTTCCTGCAAAGCCAAACAGGTTTAGAAGCGCTGCTGCTCCAGTGGACTTAAGCTGTTTCGACGCTGAGCTGATCTTTTTTTCTTGGTTTCTTTTAATAGGACAAATCTCTGCTTCCTGCTCACAAATATCTGGGCAAAAACAAATGAAAAAAAAAAAAAAAAAAAAAACCCAACAAAAACCCCAGAGTTGAAAAAAAAAATTCTCCTTTGGACTAAACTGCACCTCCCATGGCTGTCCTCCCAAGACGACCTGGATAAATCTATCTGGATAAGCCTATCGATCCATTTGCATCGGATCCATTTTCTGTTTCTGTCTTTTGTCACCGGAAAAATGACAACGTCTCTTATTTTCTTTGCACTTGACTGGTGTGTTTACAGAAAGTTTCCAATGTTTCCCAGCAAACACAATGAAAAGATGGCACAGAGCCTTTAATGGATTACGCTCTCCTCCTTTGTCATCCTTTTCTGGGTGCAAGAACAAAGGGGACGCATATCTTCAAAAAATACAACAAAACAAACAAAACAGAATTTGTAACGACATTTGTAACAGAGAAATAAAAATGACCAAAATAATGAACAGCTGTTGTACTTCATTTATCAGATGACACATCTAATGTTCAGAAAAATGTGTCTTTTTGTTTTAATGCATAATAATGCGTTAAAAAACATTACAGGTTTCTCGATGTTAATAATACAAAAACAATTAAAGCCTCTGAAATATAATAGCTGTACAAAAAAAGACATCTAGCAGCTAAAAGCTTTTTTAAAAAAAAACGTTATGAGCAAACAAAACGTGACTGACACAAACAGAACGAGCTGCAGGTACCTCTAATTCATCACCATCGTCACAAAAGTTAGCATAAACAACAATACATGCATCAATTTGAACTAATTGGCTTTCAGCGATTGTTGCTTTATTATTCCTGATGTTTTTAATGCTCCTGCTTTCCGCTAAACCTTCTGGTGCTCTGCACAGAATAAAAGGACACAATGAGAGATAAATACGGTACATCCGCTGCTTTGCCATGGCAATTACATTGCTCTGGTACCTGCAATTTAAGCTTTTATCTCGCCATAGCTCTCTCGCTTTAGCACGTCAAATGGTGTTTATAGTTGCTTTAAGTCTGAGGACTGCAGCCCACGTCATAAAGAGCTGCATGCTGTGCTTTTCGAGACTTGTTTGCCCCGCTTAGTCATGTGCATCAGTCGCTCACATTTAATTCTTCTCATTTTTCCACACACAGACATGCACACAAGCACAAACACACAGGTAGCATTTGTACAGACTGGACTGATCCATCAAGATCTTTAAAAAGATAGAGGAAAAAGAGATAAAAATGGTGTTTTCAATATAAAAAAGTGAAATGTTCATGAGGACTGATAAAGAGGTCGCCATGACAACAAAAGGAAAAACACGAGATAAAAAAGTGTGACGAGCACGATTAAAAAGAAAACAAATAGACAACGAACAAAAAACAAATGTGAGCAGATGCAGAAAGCAGAAAACCTTCAACCAGGATGATTCACACATGATTTATTGTATAATTTAGCTGTTGGCATTTGTTTTCTACTTCTTCTGCTCCCAGAGGGGTGGAGTCAGTCTCACAGCAGGGTGTAGTGACTGGAGACAGCTTAATTAGGCAGCAAATTACTTCACATTCACAACCACAAAAGCGAGTGTGTGGTAAATCCCCCCTCTACAAAATTAAGTTAATGTAGGAAATGATATGCCTGCCATTTAATTCTGGAAAAAATGGTACACAAAGACAGGTGGGAACGATGAAGCCATCCCACAAAACTGATGAAGGGCCTGACAGTGAGACGTGGAGCAATAACTAAGCAACTAAACTGTAAAATCTTTAGGATCTAAAGAGGCTGAGAGCGTTAGTGCCTACACACTTTCCTCACGAGGAACCTCACCACGATGAACATTTCTCCAATTATGCTAAGTTCCACGACGGTTTCAAGCCGTGACAGCAGACTCTCTGGAGACAGCGTGACACAGAGAGGTCAGAATCAAAGCCGAGACAACATCAAAGACTCAAATCAGACTCGGTGGCGGCGCATTTAGAGCAGTTAAACACATCACCGCTGCAGCTTTTAAGCGAGCGGGTAAATTAGGACACCGAGATGCAGAAACTGTGGATAACGCAGATGGCTAAACGATAATGACAGCCATGTTCAATATTTTTAGTCTAATAATGGCTTTTGGTCTGTAGTGCAAGACTAACAGAATAGAAATCGACAAAATATGGCTTTATTATGCTGAAGATTCTACAGAAATCGGCACTAAAAGAAAAAAAGGAAAGGAGCCCTTAATTTATTGAGGGGCAGAGAAAGGTCAGCGGCTCTAGGTGGTCTCCGCAGAGGAGCACACTTGAATGCACTTCATTACGATTTCTTTACTTTAAGGCCTCCAATTAGTCTATCCTACGGGATACTTAAACACCTGAGATTAGCTATGTGAACTATAACATTTACATTACAGGAACTATTTAGTTAACCTTCAGCAGGGCCTTAATGCTACAGGCTTGTTTACTCTGATGGTGGACCACTTTCCGACAGGAAAACCAAGACTAATATAGTTCTGTGTGTGAATATAGAAACAAATCTACTTTTTGAAAAGTGTTTTTGGATGCTGTAGATTAGGGTCAAAGTCATGTGTATTTATACACATTCAGAACCAGCTATTAGCTAGAAAGATGTAATTCTACTGACCAAAGGCTTGGTCACCTTTTCGCTTTAAGCCGTGTTACAGTGGCGTAATAAAGGCCTCTGGTGGACAGATATGGCTTTACCTTTGCCAGTCATTTGTAATTAAAAAAAAAATAAAAAAACCTCAAGTGACCTGAGACTTTTCAGCATCCAGATCATTAGATCACTCAGACAGGCTAACAGAGGTGCCTGTACGATACCTGGACCAAGGTCATAGGGTTAAGCCACATGTTCGAGAAACCACTTTAAAAATCATCTAGATGGACTGAAAAACTCATCTACACGATTGAGAGCGGCATGTCTAAAGCCTAGACAAGGTCCACGAGGAGACTAAAGAATCCCAGGACCCAAGGCTGCTCTCGAATCCAAAACCTAAAGTACTCGAGAAACAGACAAAAAGGATCATTAAAGCGACTGAACACGTAGATTCAGGGCCAAGACACTTTCTTTCAGCAGGCTGGAACCCAAGTACGTTTATTTTGTGTTTAAAAGCAATTATTGTGAACCTCAAACCAGAATAAAAACACGTCTTAATCGAAACAACAGAATCCTAACCGGCAGAAGTGAAAAACACGTGAATTAAAAGGGAGAGGGGTGGTCTTACCCGACGATGGGGTGCTTGAACCCCAGCTTGGCGGTGCTCTGCTGGATCTCCTTCTCCAGCCAAGCCTGCGGTCGGACCAGGTACTTGACGAACTGCGACACCCACCAGACGGAGGGGTCACCATGCAGACGCTGCAGGCGTGGAGCCAAGTCCTCAGGGATGGCCAGAGGCAGGTAGGGGGGGCGTGGGTGCAGGCTGTCCACTATGGGCAGCTCGACAACCTGGACGTCCTTATCGTGAGCCTCTCCTGGATGGTCCAAGGGGAGCGTGTTGGGAAAAAGACACACCAATAAGCATTTCTCTGTCATCCCAGAAGGTTAGAAGTGACCTGTGACCTCTGGTTTTGCTAGTGGAGGGTGCTGAAAATCAGGATCTGGCTCTTAACTCTTTCAGCGGCTGCAGCTTGGCTTCACAGCAGCAGCAGCAGCAGCTTTGTCTCTCCAGTCTGCTGGATCTGATCACGATTTAGGCAAACCTCCCCTCAGTGCAAGGCTGCCACCCAGGCAGATTAGATTCATTATGTAAAAGTCTGATCCCACCATCTAGCTGCAACAGCAAAAAGCAACATAAAAATAATCAATAAATAAAACTAGGTCTTTTGCTCAAACTGCACACTTGCTTTTAAATGAAATATTGTGCATTCAGATGTTCACTTAGAGTACTTGGGATCCTTCTGGCTTCAGCCTCAGCAGTCTGGCCATTTCTGTGTAACCTTTGCCGTCAACAGCACTTTCTCCCGGAGCGCTGTGTCCCTTTTTATCCATTTATGTAAAATCTGTGTACATAAGCAGTTTCCTGAACTGAGCTGGTTAAATAGGCACTTGTTTTTCTCAAAACAGAACCCAATTTCATCCTGTATTTTGTCAGCTGAATCCGTTTTTAGTTGTGTCATTCGCATGGCGGTGCGTCAGCCCAAGAAATCTATGAAATTATCCAAAAAGCTTCTGAAGATTACATCCTTTGTTGCTACCCAGACCTGACAGAAGGAACAGTGTCCCAGCAGGAGACACAGATTATAGTCCAACAATGATCAGCAGACACGCTTAGCTTCTTAACATGTGGATAAAGAAAAAAAAAAGAAATTGATACGCAGAAAAAAAAGAAATCAAAACAGGCCAGTGATTCTGTGTAGCGTACTTTAGCATTCAGCTCTGCGCGCTCCTGTTGTGTTTACAGCACGAATCCAGCTCCCCAAACCCAGCTGTATGGATTGACAGCTGCTCTTTCCCCGTCCTTGCCTAAAGGCCAAGGTAAGCTCCTTTAAATCAAGGTTCTGTAGGGCCAGACGGCGATGCAGGACCTGGACCGAGAGCGGTGGTGGGGGCTGCTGGTCTGCCTGTGGCTGCTTCAGGTTTGGCGGAAGGACGAGCCCGTCGGATTACAAAGGTCAGTCCTCTGTGCAGCACCCAGAAAACTGCCAGAGCTCTCTGTACACGAGGCCAGCTGCTCACACAACAAAAGCAACCAGGCAAACAAGTGTGCTCTGGTACACAAAAAAAAGTGTGTTCTGCAAAGCAGCAGCAAAGACACGTAAAAGAAAGATAAAGGCCTGCAATTCCAACGCTGCCATTTGCACTTGTCATGTTTGAGCCTAATAAAAACACACACGTAAGAAGGGAAGACAGAAGAAGTAGGAAAGGTCATCTAGAGGTGTATTTAAATAGGGACACACACACACACACAGACGCAGTCCCAGCAAATCTGCTGTCACCAGAAGGAATACTCTTGGCAGACACATCCTTTACTCGCCTCCATCTCAAAAGCTGAAGATTTTTCTTGTCTGTGAGGATGTGCGAGCACCTAAAACCCTGACTGAGGTAAAAAGCAGTCTGAGGCTGGTGTTCCGTCACAGCCAAATGGTTTCGTTAACTGCTGTAGACATACTAATAAGGCTGTAAACAACCCTCCGACATGCTTCCCGATAAATGGTGGAATGACCCATTAAAAACAGCTAAACACATAAAAAAGGTACATAAACAAGCAACAAAAAAACAAAACTCAGAATAGAAGAGACTGCGAGTCTTTGCCTGAGCACAAGATGAATATGAATATGTAAAAAACATTAAATAATGAATTGATATGAAGCGAGGGAGGATTTCCAGACCTGTCTGCGCTTATATAACAGCACCGGGCTGATTCACATAAGGGAAACAGGCGTTCTGAGATCTGCACTTCTTGGCACAATGATTTCCTCCCACAGCGGCTTAATTAGATCACAAACCTCCCCTACACTTTATCGCAACTCCAAGACTTCTTGGAGACATGCTGCACATCTCATTTTAAAGCGGGCAGACCTTCAAAGACAAGTTTAACATAATGCTCAAGTATAAATATTTTAAGATTATCATGGCAACTGGGAAGCACGAGTGACATTATGCAGGTCTCGGCGTTTACTGAACTTCTGAGACAGTTTCAGAACTTTGTGTCGCTCCTCACCAGGCAGGGAACATTTGCTGCCCCCGCTGTTCTCAGACCTGCTCCTACAGCGGTGATACCTCCGCGGAGGCTCTCAAAGGACGAGAGGACTCTCATTTTGGCAAACCAACTCTTTGATCAACATTTTGCTACAAAAGAAGACTGGTTTGTCCAGAACTGGTGAGTTTTTATGCAGGCCCGGGAGAATTTACTAAACTCCATATTCTGTCCTTTGACCTTTGAAAGTAAGGATCAAACAGGGCCGGGTGAGGAAAACACTGGACCAATTTCTGACATTTCTATTCCACGTAATCAGAAACGGACGTGTGGTGCAGCCCAGGTCTAAAGATGTCTGCAATTCTATTAGGGAAAGCTTGTAGGATGGAATAAATCAAGAAACAACATCCATTTATGCCATATTACATGTGATTAGCGCAGTGGGAGGTATGCAAAGAAATCAGACGCTTGTGCCCGCTGACACCAGAGGCTCATTAGCTGCATGAAGAAATAATCACATGGTATGTAAAGAAAAGTACCGGTCCTTTTTTTTTTCTCAGACATGGGAAATGACTTTGTTAGCGCAGCAAGATCGCAGTACTACAGCAAAATGCGCAACATGAGGGGTGTGCAAATAGAAAATATGTGCATCTTGAAGCTTTGCTGGTGTAACTAATTTTCCATGTCTGGGATAAGTAAAGTATCTCTGTTCTAATTTAAAAAACAAAACAAAAAAACCCAATCATATTCAGTTAAGGATCTTGCATTTTATTCACTTTGTTCACTCCATTCAGATGCTGTAACTGTTGGGGCTTGCAGGAGTCTTGAACCTGATGAAGAAGACATTGTAGGTATAACTAGTTATTAATCCAAGGATGTAGCACCCCTTTGTGGTCCAATGCCCAAAGGAAATTTCTGCCTGCACAGTTAATAAAACAGCATGACAGCCCCCCCCCCCCCCGCCGCCCTCCACACACACTTACAGCCAAGTACCCAACAGACTGATTAGCTCTGCCTAGCCAGTTAGCTGGGTTAGCCAACTGAAAATACTGTCATTGCAATTTTACCAAGTAAGAATTTGAAATTCTAAAAAGGGCCGGAGAAAAGAGAGGGGAGTCAGAGACGGCCGCCGCGCAGCACCAATATAATGTATACATGAGGATATTTCTGAGAGAGACGCCAGAGACAGGCATTAGATAGAAAAGGACACATGAAAGGCAGCAAAATAGGAGAAGGAAGAGCAGGAGATTGAAGGGAGAGCCCAGGAGAAAGAGCGAGAGGAAGCCAAATGAAGCGATAGGAGGAAAAAATAAATAAATAAAGCGCTGAGAAGATGGAGAGGCCAGAAAAGATAGGAACAGGATGGAAATTGATCATGAAAGGACTGGTCCCAGGACCAAACCACTGAATCATCCCGGCCACTTATCCTCATTTACAAATGCTTTGGTTTTGTCAGCTCAGCACAGGTGAATCCATTTGTTCTGCTGGACTACCCATTAATCACGTTTCAATGAAAGCCCTGATCTGCTCTTACTCATAATGAATGAGCGACCGCGGCGTCAGCAGAGGGGGATCATTTCCTACAAACAGGCCCATCAATATTTCATCTGATGTTGCGGGGTGGATGGATAACAAAACCACAGCCTTGCATGTAAAACTCTGTTTCGTATCGCAGCTGCGTGCGACAGCGCTGAATAACTACAGTGGGCATCCCTCCTGACGTGACCTTCAGGTGTTGGTTCAGATAGAGGATGATTTAACCAGACACACAATCACCCAAACCAGCAGAATCCATCTTCGCGACACGCAGACTAAAGGTCAGCGTGTGTGTGAATAACACTTGGCTGCAGAGACTCCGACTAAGACAGATGTGGTTTTGCTGCCCGGTGCCGGTGCTGAAACGCCCTGAAGGTGCTCACCTGACCAGTGTCCGGTGGTGGCGCCCGATCGCTCCGTGCAGGTGTTGCTGACGGGCAGGAAGACGGTCTCCCAGCCGCCGGGGGCGTAGCGCCAGTTGTGAGACTCCAGGATGAGCGTGCGCTGGGTGCCGTAAGCGATCATGAAGCAGTACACCACGTGATGGAGCTGGCAGCCAAAACCACAGCCCTTATTGATGTTGCACACCAGCTTCCTCGCCTTGCTGCAGTCCGGAGGGTTCTGGAGGGAGGAAGGGATGAGGAAGGGTGTTTCAACAATTCATTGCTTGACCCCTCGTTTTGTATCACTCAAAGCCTCTAATATAATTTCCTTTTTTTTTTTGCCATTCTTAAGGAAAAAAAATCAGTCCAACTGTTTGCTGCCTGAGTCCTTATTTCAGCTTTTTTCCTTTTTTATAAAAAAATATTTTTCATTACTTCCTTCTGCTCTTTTGCTCTCATTCCTTTATTGCTCATACTCCTTTCTCTCTGTTGCAGCCCCCATCTAAATTATCTGCACTATAATACAAGTCTGTGGGGAAGAATTATAAATGAGAAGCAGGAATAAAAGCGGAACCCGACAGCGAGATATAAGCGAAGTTGTCAAAGCGATGCTGGATATATTGTGTTTCTCCCGTTAGTGACTGACTCGGTGACTTTCGCACCAGCCATCTTCCCAAACAGCAATTACCAGCTGGTAGGAGTGTTTTCCTTATTAGGCTGCTGCAGCTGCGGATGGTTCATGCTGTAGTAATCAGGCCACATGGCCCCCATCGGCTAAAGCTATCACTTTCAGGAAAAGGAGACAGGAAGGACGAGGAAGAGGAGAGGGGAGGTGACGGGGAAGATCATGGCGGGGTAAAAACTAGTGAAATTCGCACAAGGAAAAAAAAGGGAGGTATAAAAGAAGCAAGGAGAAGAAATGAAGGAAAAAAAGGTGGGGGGAGGAGAAAGAAAGGTTCCCTCCTGGATTTATATTCAGCAGGTGAGGAGTCAGCGGTTCAGCAACTGAGGCAGCGATTAACAAATGGGCTGAACAAGCCTCATCAGGGTTAGATGAAAATAATAATGCATCACGGCTGGAGTGGATCACCTACGGGGAACAGAGTGTGTGTGGCGTGGAGGACGCCGATGCCTGCGCTGATGACTAATGACGGCTCAGGGACCAATCTGAGACCCCCTCCAAGTATAATGCTGCCAGATATTCGGGCTGAATACTTTAGCATTGGTGCGCATGGACCCGAGGGGTAGTGAAAAGACAGGGCAGGGATAAAAGTGTGCGCTTTAGCTGGATGCCATGTAGAACTCTTGGTTGATTTTCCCATGTGATGTTTTTTTGCGATAGCAACCGTCTGCTTCTGGTGGACAAAAACAGCCTGTTGGTCGTGATTTCAAAAACACTGTTTTTTTAATGCTCTCATTATTGTGCCTTTTGCTACTGCCATGCTGCTTTTTATTTAATGATTGTTATTCATGGTCAACGATACCTTTTATACTCGCTGCACACCCGGGGGATTTGCAGACAACACATCATACGGGAGAAAATAAGCAGTATTTAATCGTTAGGTCAGCGTTGTCTTTGGGATTATAATAATAATGTTAAAACAGCTTTCTTTTACTTCAGCACTAGCTCCCAGCTATTTTACCTCTGTTTTGATCTATCAAAGAACCCCATCAGGCATTTTCCAAGCCCTGCTCGTCTCGGCTGTAAAAGATTCACAGCATTTGTGTTTGAAACCTACGGCAATATTGTTGTTATGATTCAGTTATTTCTGTCCCATTAGGTCTTTCGCCAAAGGAAATACGCCTGGCTTTATGTCAGCTACGCAGTCGGACTTTTACAACAGCGTCTTGATAACGCGTCGCTCCATTTTAATGATGAAAACAAATAGATGAAAAATAAGAGGCAGACAATGTTGGAGGCAGACCGTTGGGGGAAGAGTGAGCTGAAGCAGCGATGAAGAGGCTGGCAGCACCAGCAGAAGTCATCTGCGCCCTCAGATACAGTAGGTGCGGGTGTGTGAGTGGACCAACACACCCACACCCACCGAAGCTGTATCAATCTTGTGTCTAAGCATGCCTCTGTGTGTGCGCGCTGGTGCATAGGCGCCGGTGAACCCATCTGCACACAACTGTGTGTGTGTGTGCGCGTGTGTGATGAATTAGTGATGGCAGCTGGTGGAGTGGTGTGATCCCTCAGCGGTGGTGACAGCAGCTGTTAGCGTTGCCGTCTCCGCCCACCCAGGCTGACTGGGTTCTCTTCATCAAACGGATTGTCTCCTTAATGCTGCTGGGTGTCCTGTGGCGGGGAGGCCTCACCCTGGGCGGGGGGAGGAGGAGAACCGAGGCGGCCCCGGCGCAGCGTCGCTCCGCGCACACGCGCCTCTGTCTGTCTGGGCTCCACAGATGCGCACATCTGGCTTTGCTGACTGCGGGTTTCGGAGCGCATGTGCGTGTCACTGAAGCGCTGACAAGCAACAAGATTCCTGCTTGTCAGATCCGACGGCTGAAACAGTCTGCTATCAAAGCCCTCACCTGCTCCGGGAGGAAACTGTGTGACAGCTATGGAGGGTGTGAAGGAGACAAGCAAGTCTGAAAGATGCCCTGAAGAAACGCACATATCGGCGACTGCACGTGTGAGGCGAACGGGAGGGTGGGGGCTGCCATTCGCCATCGTGCGGTTATGTCTGCGTGCGTGGGTGAGGGCGAGAGACGGCGCACGCCAGCTGGCTGAGCAGCAGGAAGGCCTGTTGATACCTGCAGATAGGTGATTCTGTTTTGGACCAGATCCGATAGGTCTTTCGCTTCCTTCATTCTCCACTCTCCCGCACCGTCTGCCTGGCTGAGGTAGTACAAGTCTGTCATGATGGATCTGCAGACAAAGACATCATGCTCAGTCACAATCATCCAAACAAGGGGGAATATTTGAGGAGAGGAGAGAAGATGATCTGAAGCAGAGGTGGGCAAACTGAGGCCTGAGGGCCACATGTGTCCCGGTGAACTATTTAATCTGGCCCGCAGAGCACAATTTTTGGCTGACCTCCAATCCTCATTTAGGGGTTAGTTGCACACACCACCTGGCCGGCCCGCTCATTAAGATCTAAAACCAAACGTGGCCCATTTAGGTTAAATAATTGTCCACCCCTGATCCAAAGGAGGGGTGTCTGCATGGAATGAAAAAAAAAAAAAAAGAACGCTTCAACCAAATTATTTTATAAAGATGTGATTTAACACAAGCTCAAACCTTAAACATCAGAGATAGAAGTGTTAAATCAAAGCCTCACAGCAGAGCCTGTGAATTAAAGAGCTTTTTAAATAATGTATACACTCATTTTGGGATTTGATGGCGCCTCGAATAAAATTGCACAGAGTCACTTTTAATGCAGCGTGTTGTTTTTTTGACTGTCAAAGCACATTTAACAGACTAAGGAAGCTAATCTGACTGAACTTCTGCTTTTGACTTGCGCTTTAATCCCATAACAGTGTTCTCACATCTCAAACACTGCATCAAATCAAATTTCATAAAAGTCAAAAATGTCCTATTCATAGATTTTGCAAAGGGGACTGAGCCATACCGTGTAACTGTGATGTATGTCAGAGAGAAGCTACAACACCCTGCCGTACCGTGGGTCAGAGGTTTTTATGCAAACAGGTTTTTCCAACTGTAATGGTAACGTAAATGGTAAACTCACATCTGTATCACCTGTAGTAGGTTAGAGCCCACTGTAGTAGTAGGGACGGAATGACCCTGGAACAATTTTCTGCATTAAAAACTGGCAGTTTACATAACCTATACATAACCTTGCAGCAAAGATGTTGAAGTCACTCTTGCACAGTAGATCATTGAAAGGAAAATACGATGCTTTTAGAATACGTGTGTAAAAACCCATCATTTCTCTCAGCACGACTGACAAAACATCACCTTTTTGCTTGTTTAGCTCTAACTCATATAAAGTCTGCAGATCTACAAGCCTCTGATAGGGTATTTGTGTCCATGTCACACCCAGCCGGATCACGAGCATCTACTTAAAACATGCCCAAGAGCTCTGATATATGCAGCTCCAGGCAGATGCAAACACATCAGCATGAGAGCTTAATTTATTACTCACTTCTTTGACCCAAATCAGTCAGATCCTGTGTGACAGAGGCTTCTCATGCACATATATTCAGCGTGGCACCGCGTCTGATTCTGGGTGTGCGGCAGGGTGAACGGCGCTTTTATTTCTGACTGGGACAACATCGTTTCTCATTGTCCTGACATCGCATTCTCTTCCAGAAGCGCGTGAGGAAGCTGTTGTATCCCCAATCCTTCTGCAAAGGAGTAGCACCAAACCTGGCCAGCTGTATTATTCAAGCAGAAAGATTTACCAGACAAGCTCTGGGGGATTTGGCAGGAAGACAAGGAAACACCACGCAGCCGGCAGGACCGGGTCCTTATGCATTAGGAGTGTTTATGCTTTTGTGTTTATGTAATTCTTTGTCATCTTGGATAGAAACGAGGCCCGCAGGCGTCCCCGGCTCTTCCAATTGGCTTACATGGCGGAGAGATGCAGTGGATGCAGGCACTGGGCTTGGCAGCGGAGCAGAGAGTTTTCAGAGAACTGACGCTGCTGCAATGGGAGAGTGATTACAAGGTTTGGGTTTTTATTGCAGACTGAACATGGAGTGTCTCAAAAAAGAGGACACACCAAATAAGGAAAAGACAAGCTCTGCTGCTCTGTAAAAGATTCTTGGCGCTTAAGTGGATCAGTTGTAAAGAAGTATTGATTTAGGCCCCTTTATTTGTCTTTTCTTTCAATTTCTTCCATACCACATGATAATAAACAGCTGTTTCCCAGTGAGAGTTGAGGAACCTGAAGCCAGAGATCAGTAAATCTCTGTGGGACATACATCTTGTGTGTGTTTAATGTGTCACTGTGTGTAAGGCTCACTAAGACTGTTTGGAAAGCTGCTTAGGCAGCGATGACTAAGACAATGGCTCCCATAAGCCACTTCAGCGGGATTACAATGAAGCGCTTGGCTGAGCGACACCAAGCCTTCTCCTGTAGAGGCTGACGGAGGTGAGGAAGAAGGTGTGATCTCTGTTCCCAGTAACCCCAGTAACACCAGCTCTGCTTCAACTCTGATACTACTGGCTTCTTCATTGTTGGCTCTTCTTCAAATGACAATGTTGAATTAGTTTGTTTTGGCTTTTTTTTAATTTCATTTTACAATTTTAATCTTTACCCTGCAGGTTTCTACTGAAACCAAAGGGTGTCGTTGACATTTAGGACTGCTCCTTACTGAACACTCACCTCTCCTGGTGTCCCAGGTCCTCCAGGAGAGTCTCGGCATACTTCTGCCTCTCGTTGGGATCCACTTTCCCCAATTTCTTGACCTCGCTGCGGACGAAATACCAAAACTCTTTGACGCCGTTTTCCACCCTCCTCCGCAGCTCCTCCTGAGTGGGCCCGGGGCCTACAAGTCAAGAGGGAGAAAGAAAACAGCTCACTTACAAAGCAGCACAAACATACTAGACTGCTGTCACGTTTCAGGTACAAGCATGATCTCACAACAAAAATATAGGATGTTAGCATCAAAGCACCCTGATGGGAATAGATCAAAAAACAAGACAGTAAATAAAACATTGCCAAACAGGTCTGTAAGAGTGAGAGCAGTAATTTAAATGTGCTTTCTTGTTTTCTTTTTGGAGCGTTAGACTAGGTTTTTCCCCCCCTCTTTATTACTTTATCCCTGGGTGTTGCTTTGACCTCATTGGGGAGCACTTGATCATTGTTTTCTTTTTGCCTCGTGGCTCTTTTTCCTGTTTTTCTCATGCAGTTCTAACAACAGAAAGGAACCCAATACACCACTAGAGCTGAACAACGTGAAGGACCCACATGGATAACACAGCTGCCTGCTCTAGTTTCTGAAGAGGAGGAAAGAGAGATAGGCAAGGACAGCCTGGAGCAGGAGAAAGAAGGTGGCGATAGTGGAGAGGAAAACGCTTTTTTCTCCTTAACATCCTATCATGCAGTCTTTCTTCTCTCTCTCTCTCTCCCTCAGTGGAAAAAGCCGGAGGATATTTTTAGCATTTTCTTCTCCTTCGGCGCCATGGAGCGACTGACCTGCAGCTGCCCTCCCTGCCCAAATGTCCTTCGTTATTTTTTCTCTGCTCTCAGGCCCTTGTTCTGCCAATGGGGCATTCACAGAGTTTCCGCTTCATTCCCACATTCCCTCACTCACCTGACAGCTTTCCTGCACCTCTGACTGCTGCTCAGTGTGGCACACACACACACACACACGCACACACACACAGGAGGTTGAGCCCAACTTGTCAACTGCTCACACCTATGCACGTTATGAGCCTGTATTTCCAGGCTCTGTGCTAACTTCCCGACTGCAACCTTCCGCCCCCCCGCCCGCTTCCTTCCTACCATCTCCGGTCAGTTTCTGGAAGCTGTGGATCTTCTGCTTTGCTTCTGGTTAACTGGTCTTCCAGTGAACGCAGTCTGCCTGCAGCCAGGGACCCAGCTTCTCCCTGGCCTTCTGGTATCCTGTGGAGGGGAGGACGATGACAGGGTGTGAGAGACGATAAATTGAGCCGCAGCAGAAGCTACATGCTACTGCAGGCCTACACTAGCCGTTAGTAGAAAGAACTGATATTATATTTTCCGGTTTGAAAGCTCTTACCTGCTTGTTTTTGTTACAGTATCAGTATCTGTTGCTTTCTTTGATTTTTAAAGCCCCTGGTAAAAGATTTGTTTTAGCCATCTGATAGATTCAACAGAAATTAACTTTCTGGTTAAAGATAATTTTCATCATTGGTCAGGTGGATTGTTTTTGTTCCTACGTATTACATCCAAACATTCTACCTAATATGTAAACTGCATGTGGAATTTCATGGAATTTTTAGTGAAAAAACTGGCAATAAACAAATATGTCTGCTTCAGTTTATCATTAGTCAAAGCTTGTTGATAGTGGCAAAAAATGGCGTGATCTCAGTGTGAGCACAGCCTGTCGTGAGGCTGGCCGTTGCTTTGGCATTGTGAGAAATCAACAGTGACACAACACACACACTTGCATGCACGCAGAGACACCTGTGTTGGTTTCCTGGTATTTGGCTGATCTCATTACCAGTTTGTCACTTCAGAGGCAGAAACCGACCAGCGGAGCGTGAGAAACATTACTTTTGTAATCAAATGAGGAGACGAGATGTGGAAGTAACAGGGTGTATATGTCAGAGAGTAACACTAGTGTCCATCTATCTATCCATCCATCCATCACCCCCTGCTTTAAACCCTTAGTGTAATCGCAGGAAAAAATGTAATAAAAAGAATATATCAGACATATAAAAGGTTTTGACTTGTGTTTTGGCTTCAGGGGTTGAGAAAACTGCATTAAATTTCCACATGGGATATAAGTATATCAGCGTTCTAGTGTTAACATGCGTGAATAAACAAAACAGGTACCAACTAGAATTAACTTCTGCATTTGAAAGGCACTCGTGGGTGCTCAACAGATTGTGGTGCAATATTGATATACCCATAATTTAAATATGCACCACCCCCTCATCGCCCCAGCACTATTGGTCAGTCTTTTAGTGTCTGTTTAAAAACCATCAAGCTTTACTCAGTTTTACCAAGCTTTATTGCTAATTACAGCAGAACTGATGTCCAAGCATGAAAAAAGGGGCCAGTCTAAAAACAGATGCCTAACAAAGAAGCATGTCCACTGATTTTATAAATTATCATGGAAGTAATAACTGCATTCTTCTGGCACAAATGCTAACTGTTTTTTCAAGTAGAAAGAAAAAAAAAAAAAAAACATTGACATTAAACCGCATGATTCCCTCTACATAAGATGATTAAAAATGGAAAATGTGGGAACGCACAGGGACATTAGTAAAGAGCTGCAAAGGCCATGTTAATGACTCATCAAGGCATGCAAACTCAATTTTCTCGCTGAGTGAGGAACATCAGGCGCTGGCAGGCACAAAGATGAGACTTTTACATTTGCAGCAGCCTGTCCTGCTGCACAACACCCCCCACCCCCTCACCCCCATAACTGTGTAAAAGACAAAATGAATCTCTCTTATACCCTATATCTTATCCTTAGCATTGTGGGGGTTTAGATCACTCTTTTTTGTGAAGCCATATTTGTATTTTCTCACAGTCACTTATAATGGTTTTTTTCTTTTATGTTGCTGGAACGCCGAAATTTCCCCAATGTGGGCTAATAAACAAATTCAATTCATAAACAAATTCAATTTATCCATTTTGAGCCTAATTAAGCTCAATAACACAGATAGCAAACCATTTTTAAAGTGGCGTTTAGATTCTTGGAGTATTATGTTCAGTTCCAATGGTAGAATCTTTTTTGGAAAGAAGCATCCTGACCTAATGCGGGGGTTAGCTGTCATGGAGCCAGGTCCCAGTCACAACCCCAGCCCAGCGGTGCCCTTTTCACACTGAAAGTACTGCTACTTATTCTTTCTAAATAGTTGAATCTTTCTGAGGGTACCATGAAGAAGCGACTGCCTTCATGGCTGCTCCAGACGCCCTTGTTCAACGTTTTACATTCTCACGTAGAGTTAAAAAGTCCCAACGTTTGTCGTTTTTAAACAGTCAAAGATATTTGAGGCCTAACCTCCCAACCCATTTCTCAACAATACTGCAGGTATGCTAAAACACCTGACTCTACTGAGGTCAATGGCCAAGAGGTTGTGTGTGTTTTCTAAAGATGATTTGCAATTAAAACACAGAAGTCTAAAAAATGCACACTTTTTCTTGCTGCTGTGTACACATACACACACATAAACACTCCACTCATTCCTCTATTGTACCTGAAAGGTCATTCAAGTGCATGGCAACTGCACTCTAAAAGAATTTTATATTGGAAAGAAAGCAGAGCGAGACAGGCCAGAAGTTGAAGCATGAAAGCATGGTGGAGGAGCTCCACCGCAGCCATGCACTGACCCAGAAAGCAGTAAGGTCGCACATCCCGTCCACTTCTCACTGAAACCCTGCCCCAGCTGTCCCTTCATCAGCTCCTGCCCCCCTGTGAACCGGAGCCACAGAGTTTGCAAAGCGATCAAAGGCTGAGTTTGGGCGAGCTGTGTGGCTCACACGTTACACGTCCTCCTGATATAGTGTGGTGGCCTTCAAAAGAAACCCCATACGCCGAAGTAGAGCAGTAACATAGAATCATTACATAGAACTCCTTCTGCTCCAAGAAGAATCAGTCTGTCAAGTTGTGTCTGCAGGCACGGATAGGTGTCATTTAGTGAACCAACACTAGGTGGCGCTGGATCACATCAGCATTTTTTTTTCCTTATACAGTTTTAATAGAAATAAAATTTAGATAAACCAAATTTGAAGACATGAATGTATAAAAGGCATTTAAGGCTTTCATATAGGCAGTGCTAAAAATATTTCTAAATAATTAAATGTAGTTATCACTACATGGCAATAATAAAGCAGCTGAATGAACTGACTGTCGATGAGGTCTGGCTAAACAACACCTCAGGAGTTTGTATTTCAATCACATCTGACACGTTTGAACTATAATTTAATATTTCATCTTTCTGCCAAGGCTATTTGGTGCCTGTTGGGCTGCTTCTGTGGCCCAAACACACGTATGGAATAAAAATGTTAAATGAGCAGATCGCACAAGAACAAACTTTGCTTCCTGTTTTTAAATCTCTCTCCTTGGTAATAATCACGCATGCACTCGGTCAGTCATTTTCAGCCACACAATCTCTCTTTTGTGTCACTGCCGCAGTATTTTTGTTTTTTTTTTTTTTCTTGAAAATATTCACATTTTTGGTGTTGGTTTCTGTTGTTCTGGAACCGAAACTGAAAACTCTGAGTTGCACATTTCTGAGTTTGGCTACCCTCAGCTTTGATTCTGATTTCGAGGTTGGTACATCCGCTTTCAAATACGGGCTCCAGGAACTTTGCTTCACTGAGCAAATAGATGTGTGTATGTGCGTTTGTGCTGCAGCATGACATGGCCTGACTTATTACAATCAGGTGGTTTGCTTTAACCACTTAAATGTAATAAGTCAGGCTAATATTTCACAGGGTTTCACAAGAATGTAGCCAAAAACGCCTGGAACAGACAACTGGAAACAGCTTTAAAGACATAAAAGGAAAAAAAAATCTATTCTCCCCATGTTTATTTATGTGTATGTCACATGAGCTCTGCTGATTCCAGACGCGATACTTCTCGCTTAAATGCCTGTGAACTGTGCATTCTAGCTTCACATGCTTTAATGCATCAGCCGGTCCAGGACACACCCTAGGTTCCCTGCTTGATCGGGATTCTGCAACAACAACAACAACAACAACAACAACAACAACAACCCTCCCTTCCAAACGTAGGCGCGCTTGTTGGATCGATCAGGTCCTCCATGCTCAGCGGCCCAATCTGGCGCTCGCCTGTCAATAATGCTGCTGAGCGATTGTAGGTTGAAACCCTGCCTGTCCCTCAAGAAGTGGCCCTAATTAACTAAATCCCTGGACTGAATCTCTGCCAGTTGCACCAGTTGTAAACTGACTCACAAATTAATTGCCCATGACAAACAAACAAATGTTTAAAAAAAGTAAAAGTAAACATGTCGAGCGGACTGAGAAGACAATATACCCACGTCCCTAGGGAAGGAATGCAACGTCTGTCATCCTTAAAAAAAAATCAATATCACATGCAAATTGACTAAGCATGACTATAAGTCTCCATCCTAAACTAAGTGAACAAGGTAAACATGCTCCCGTCAGGTATGTAATGAATGCACAAAGCTGCCCATTAATGCAGCCCACATCAATCGACTGCTGCTGCGCTGTAATGGCACTAACGAAGGTAAATGCTTCTCTGAATTATAAATCAGTTCTGCTGCAGCAGGGTTCCTTGGTGCGAGAACTCAACGCAAAGGGGTAATGATGTCGGAGCGAAAGGCGTAAAAATCTAGGAGGCGGCTTAGAAAAAACTGTGACGTGAAGTGCTAAAGCAAAGGTGGTCGCTTTAGTTACAGCTTTAATTATCAGCTAATATCCAAATGACTGCAGAGGATATTTTGCCCATCGCACAACGTCAGCAGATGCATCTTCCCCATCCACGTTAGCATCAGGTGCAAACCAGCGTTTAGTGGCAGTTTGAGCGAGCTGATCAGGGAGGTAGTGAACTGGTACATTGTCCGTAAATCAGGTGACAACCTGCTGGCGGCCTGGCGCGGTGCCCGCGGAGAAAGAAGGAGCTGGGGGGCTAAAGGCAAGAGGAGATGGATGGAGACAGGACAGGCTGTGTCAGGGCAGACGGGCAGCTCACAAACGCCCTCCTCACTGCTCCTACTAGCGTCTAATGAAAGGTTAGGACATGTAATGTTGGTGGTGTTTCCTCCAGGGCCAATTCAACCACCGCATGTACAAAAAAGGCTAAATTCACTTCAGACAAACCAGCCGTTCTCACTGCAGCTTGGCTGGTTGCACCGGGTGCTTCGCGGAGGCTCCAGCCAGTGAAAGAAAGGCGGACACCTTGGTCTCAGATCAGCCTTGAGTTCACTAACGAGCAACACCCGAGCGCTGTGTGGGAGACCCATCTGGACATGGGCGGACTCAAGGCTGTACTTGTTTTTAATGCAACACATTCCGCCTCTGTTTTTGAGCCAAATTTTAAATCAATTGAAAAGCAGCAGAATTAATTAGTCCGTAGGAGGAGATGAGAGCCCTGCATCAAAGTGAATCTGAGTATCATAGAGGAGCTGAACTGGCACCGTCTGAAGCCCGGGTTAACACGGCCGCTAGCATTCCCATCTCAAGCGTGCAACCGCAGACATGAGCGTAACACAAACTTGTGAAGAAACAGCCCTTGCATGAAGAGACAAAGACAGAACCGTCTGCCTCCCTGCTGCACATAGCCTGAGTGTGTGAACGGCGCTGTGCACCTAATGGGCTCAAACGACGCATCAATGTCTGCCAAGGCAAGGTGTGGGACAGTGCATCTGTATGGTAGGCATCTTATTCAGGTTCTGGTAACAGTCTTACACAAAAAGAGTCATTAAATGTAATAATTAAATGATGTAATGTATTATTAAAAGAAAAGACGTGTTTGCAAACTGGCCTTTATGATCTGAAACTCAGACACCACAAGTGATGCATCTGAACGGTCTCGAATTAACACGCATAGCCCAGAATTTCAGCTGCCGATGAATGTTTCACAGCCGTGTTTGCAGGTCTTTTTGTTTTATTCCCAAGCACGTCGAGCACACACACCATTACTTCTGCACTGCCTGAGCCAACTCGGTGGCTGATAATGAACCCACTTCAGTCTCTAGTTGCCGGAATGAATTTACCACTCTGCTGGGTTTAGCTTGACTGTATAATCAGACTAGAAGAAACTAATAGAACACATCAGGCTATGTCCATATTTTTCAGACTGTTTTCTGCTCTGTTGGTTTTTATTTATCTGCACTGTGTTTACTTGAGAAAGTTACCAGATAGGGAGCCAACAGGTCCATTATTTAAGAAGCATTTCTCTAACTGAACACATTTTGCAGCTCAGGTAATGTCATCAGTTAGAGCTTTAACTTTTAGTTCTCTAGAATTAAGCTGTGGTTACAATAAGACATTGTCTTTTTTAGCCACAGTCTGACAGCCAAGCAAGGAAACTGGATTTCTATGTAAACTTTAGGAGAAGTGCAAAGGGAAAAATATCACATTTGAATATTTATTCTTTTTATTCCGCCCCACAGGTGAAAGGAGTAAACTAGTGTCATACGGGTTTGGAGTCAGCCGGGCTGGAGTGAGCTGGCTGTTACCTGAGAGATTCAGCCATTCGCCGCAGGTCTTCATTCTGCTGCTTCAGCCTCTCCAGCTTGGCCAAGATCTTGGAGAGCTCCCGGCTGGACCGCTCTGGGTGCTCGCTGTCTCTCACTAGGTGACCCCCGATGTAGAAAAGGAGTGTGCCCCAGGCTAAGAGCACCAGGGTGATCCAGCGCCATGAACCTGCCCAGGGCCGCATGGTTTAATGCACGACGCCAGCGAAATGCCCTTTGGTGTGGCTGTAGACCCACAGACCCCCTCAGGCTGCCTGCTGGATGTGCGTGTGTGCCCCCCTCCACACAGCGATCTGTAGCCTGTCACCACAGCTGCCACAGCAGCCTTGTCAGTGGCATCTTTGTACCAATTGTCATCTATAAACTATTAAATGAGTGCGGGGGAGTGTGTGTTTCTGCGGCTCGGGAGTTTGTAAAGGGAAAAAAAAAAAAAAGCACTGGCAGTGCTGACTTTACAGCAATTAACCAGCTTTTTTCCTCGGTGTGTGCTAAAGCATGGCTCACAGACTCTGAAGCCTGGTCTGGCAGTAATTAGAGGCTTTTTTTTGCTTCACCCGGCGCTGTGCTGACCAGCTCGTCCCACGCTGTCTCGTCGTTTCCTTCCTGTCCCTGGTGGGTCTTTTATTTGAGCCCTATCCTGTGGAGACAAAAAAAAGGATGGTTCTTAGTTGGGTTTCTTGCATTGTCTTTCTTCCAATTAACACCTATTGGTCACATTAGTTACCAGATACCAACTGAAATGCACGAGGACCGCTGGAAACGTAAAACACTGCAAACAGGAGAGATAAACTGACGGAAAGATAAGATGCTGCAGACCGGGATATCTTTTAGATTATACTCAGTTCCAGAGTCACAGAATGACAAAGATTAGCAAAAAGGATTAGCATTTACCATGAACGCCTTCGCACACTGTGGGATGTTAATGTGTAGTAAAACCCATATGACACACTTAATCCATGTCTCCTGAAGTTATTTTGCGCACTACTGTTTATTTGCACCCAGAACTGTGTCAGGGTCCATCAGCATGGTTGCCATTTACATTCCCCAATTGTTGAGTATAATCCAGGCAGGGCCTGAATGGAGCACTCTGCACCTCCTCTCTGCTTGTACATCAGACACACATGCACAAGAAAGCGCTCAGTGTCTCAAAAGCCCTCATACATAGTAAAATGCTGTATATATTTCAGTTCTGCAACATTCCACACTGCATTTTAAAACACCGCGCGGCACACCTCTGACACTTCTTTTATTTGGTTGTACTTAAACCCAGCCCGACTTCAATGGGTAATGCACACACCTGGAGCCATTTAAAGCTCACAATGTATCCACAATCCCACCACAGCGTGAATGACAGACTGCGCTATTGTCGAGGTGATGTGTAACGGCGAGTTGGATGTTCTATGAGAGGGGAAAAAAATAAAAAAGCGTCCCAGGATCATCGCTTCCGATGATCCCAGAGCAGCAGGTGGAAGCAGAGATGGATGCGTGCCTGATTCGGAAGAGCATCCCTTGCTGTCAAACCCCTGACAAAAGCCTGCCACATAAATGAAACAGTATTTGTGTGATGAGATGGAGACTGGCAGCAACTATGTGTGTGTGTGTGTGTGTGGGTGTGTGTATGTGCGTGTGTGTTACACCCCCTGACTGTGTCCCACACTCTGCTTGTACGACACAAAAAACATCAGGTGTGGTACGTGGTGGGGACAGTGTGGTTTTCCACCTGTTACTAGCAGCTGATCGTGTTTAGTTGTAAAATAAGGAAGTAGTGTAATTGTTTTAGAGATTGTGATGACATCACCAAATCGACGAGGGCTGATCTGTTCTCCGCTTCCTATTGAAAAATGCTGGATTATTCAAATCGGCGCCACTCTGCCCCCATTCCTGTGCTCGAAAGGGAGCCTTCTCTTTGCACACGCAGTGCAAGGATGTGCTGAGCTGTGTTTTATTATGGAAATTAAGAGCTGTGAAGGGACAACACCCCTCCAACTAATGCATGATAGCGACTTGAGTTCTATACATACATTTAAAAAAAAAAAAGCAAACCGCAAAAACCTTGTCAGTCTATTTGAGGAGCCATAATGAGGTTTGTGCTCAGCAGACTAAAACTGAAATACTGCTGGATGAGACGGCTGCCTCACAGGGCTTTTGTGGGTATTTTTATTAATAATATATATATATACCCCCCCCCCCCCCCCTCTATATATTTATTTATATTCCCCACATATACACTGTTACGTACTATAATCAATAAAACTCATTTTTCTATATTTATTTTCTTTATACACCAATTCTTTTCTTTTTAATACCTCAAACTATTATAACATAAGGTTTTTTCCTTTTTTTTTTTTTTTTTTTTTTTTATATTTTTTTTTTTTCCGGTAAAAAAATGCCCTTTAATGTTTTTCACCGCGGAGGGGGTGTTTATAACTCTCCACACTTATTTGCCATTCCTCTATCATTCCTTTACCCCCTCTCCACACACCACCCGCCTCTCACCAATAAAAAAAAAAATTACTTTTTTTCAGGGAATTTATGAGGGGGGGGAAATGGGGGGCCCCTTTGTCCAAAATAAAAAGTTTTTTTTCTGTTGGGAACCCCCTTTTCCGCGCGGGGGGGACGTCCATCAATATGACAGGGGGGGGGGGGGGGGGGGGGGTTTTTTTTTCTCACAGGGCTTTTGTGGGTATTTTTATTAATAATATATATATATATATATATATATATATATATATATATATATATATATATATATACAGTATATATATATATACTGTATATATATACTGTATATATATATATATATATACATAATATAACAAAAAAGCATTGAGCTCAATAGATACAGATAAGCAATTATTCATAAAAATCTTTTCTTTTTACATTGGAAGGCCTTGAAATTTTGCATATCCTACGTGAATTAAGGTGGGAAAAAGGCCTGATGTGTGAATGGAGCGCAGATAAATGCAAACTATTGCTTCCTTGCATGCTTTTCACTGCGATACAAAAGTTTCACAAGAAAACAAATACGAAAACAGGACTTATAGGTAAAAATGTGACACATTGCCAAATAAAAGCACAAACTGTTGAACACCAGTCAGTCTGACAAACGCCACAGATGCAGTTGCCTGGCGACTAAGCTGTAAGGAGGTTTGTCAGACCTTTCGTATTTTCTCCAAGGCGAGGGAACACTGGTTGATATAAATAATGCAAATATCAATAATGTCACTGAGATAAATGCATAATTTGTTCCTTACTGCAGCACCAGCCTTTGGCTGCAGGTAAGATAATGCTACGGATATGCTGACTGTGAGAAATTGGAGAGGTATTTTTTTCAAGACTAATCCCCACCCCACTCCTTTTCTGAATAGGAAATAATAAAAACAAGGAAAGGAAATAATATAATCAAGAAATAATAAAAACAAAACAGAACAAAATAAAGCAGTTTTGTAATGAATGCAGGGTATGTGTAAGTGTCACTGTAAATATTCTGGTTTTGCTAAATCAGGGTTTCTGCACCTAGTTTACATACCCAGCCATCAATGTGTCGTAGGACATCTTAGGATTGTCTTAAGACACGTATTCTGAGATGTCTTGAGATGTCTTGGCCTGCCAAGAAGTGTCTATAGACATATAGTATTTTCCACTGGTGTCTGTCCTGGGCTATATTAGCACAAAGTGATTTACACCATTTCCTCCATTCTCACAGAGAAGCGGCAGAGACTAAATATGATGTGTCATCAATTTACTTTAGGTCCATTGTAGTCATGTGACTAAAAAGGGGCTCTAAATTTCTGAGCTCATGTTAATAACTTTTTTTATTTAAAGATTTTGTTTCTAGTAGTGTTGAGGGATTGTTTACTCTGTATGACAGTGTAGGAATTTCGTTACCATTTGTTCCGTCTTCAGACAAGGTAAAAATGTCTTAAGACATCTATCTGACACGCAATGTCTTGAAGACTTTCAATGTCTTAGGACATCTTAAGACACTCAGTGTCTTCAAGACACAGAAACCTGTTTGAGCGTTATTCCGTGTTCTGCTTTGGCATCCTCAAATGTTTGTCTTAGGATGTCCTAACACGTCTTAATTTACAAAAATGTCTTAAGACGTCTTGATTTTAGTTATTAAGACGTCTTAAGATGTCTTGAGACACCTTGGTGGCTGCGTATGCATGTTTTTCCCCCCAAAATGTTACTACTGCCCCCCAGTGATCTGGATCTTAGCATCAGGGTAACTGGGGTGGTGGTGATGGGGAGCGAGCAGCTCAGTCAGTTAGGGCCGGTATGATATTTGTGATTTCCAGGGGTCAACCGTCAGCCTTTTATTACAACGTGGCCGAGCGCTGCACGCAGGAGCCTGAGGGGTCAGCAGAGCGGACATGTTTCCACACCCGCTGGTTCACCCGCACGGCAGAGGTCATCCACCAGCAACACACACCCGCTTTTCAGCAGAAGCACTCAATTATGCAAGGAGGCTTGGCTGTGGAGGGCTTCTCTTACATACACCCCTATGAAAGTGAAATGTTTGTGGACACAACTGGAAATGAGCGTGCACGTGCACACAGGGCACTCAGGGGTGGATGGATGGTTGGCTAAGATATTAATCTGGCTCGGATCTCCATAAATTGACCAAACTGAGATCGCGGCATCTTATTAAACAGTCTTACTGGGAGCCGCTTGTGTTTTACAAGCTGTCATGTGACCACAAAAACCCATATCAAAGGTTACAGATGGAGCTAAATGGTCATGCCGGGGTAACCATTAGAGACAGCTGCATATAAAATCCAAGTAACACAGAGAAGCGTGTAATTATTCACATGAATCAATAGTTTTGTAATGGAATCTAAACCCTAACATTTTAGCTGAAGCACTTAAAAAAGCTTTATTTACAAAGGCAAAAACTTAACCCTTTTGTGTCTGAGCCTGCTGTCTGAGCCTGCTCTGTTGAGCAACATAAATCCAACTTTAAAAGCATAAAGTTACACTTCCTTCTACCTCAAAAGCCACAGATTAAGCTGCGGAAAAAAGAATTTTGTGCTATTTTGTCAGTTGGTCTTAAGGTTTGGCGCAATGGCAGTTACGCAAGATTGGGACAAGGGAGCCGTAACAACACCAGAATCACACAAGAGCAGCTGCTGTGACCCAACAGGAAAAAGTTGTGGGTGGACTCCGTTTGTTTTTTCCTGGTTTTCTTGGATATGAAATTCTGTGACTGTGTGTGAGTCCCTTCCTGCCATTCTTCCCCTCCCCTGGCCCCTTTCTTACGTGTCTCAGAACCTGCAGAGACCCCCGCGAACAACTTGGGGTGCGCTCGACATTTTAAGTGTGCGCGAATCCCCCTGGAGTGGGTGCCCGGGAGTCAAGTGGCTCTGCATGCCTCTCCACTCGCACAAGGGCACTAAATATTTTATGACCTGTTGTTTACCTCACACCGCTTCTCCGCTGAATGTGGAGCGCATTAACTTGGGTGGTCAGAGGAAGGCTGGCACGGAGACAAGTATGAGGGAAGCGATGATTTAGGAGCAGAAAACAAGAAGAAAACAGGTATGAGCAGGGAGGTGTTTCCTGAACTCATCATGAGAATTAATACACACTTGGAAATTATAGATTTCTAGAGCTTCTTCAATCACAGTTACAGCTGTGGTTTAACCTTTCATATTTTTTGGGCTTTTTTAGTTTGTAGTTGATGTGTTTAGCCAGTCAGAGAAGACATTATTAGGGTTAGGGTTATTATATTATATTAGGGTGTGCTACAGTGTAGACACACACACATGCACACACACACACACACACACACATACTGATGTTAAGATGGAAGTTCTTTTTAGATTGTCCTGCTCCGTCATCATCCTGCACAGAGATGATGTCGGCAACCTGAACATCAAACGCCTCATTGCGCCGTCGGGATTAAGGCTCACAGAAGCGGCTAAAGGTCTCACAGAAGTCTGGGCCGTGGTATCGCTGAGCCGGCTGCAGCTTGGCATGCAGAATCAGAGGAGCCTCTCCTTCAAGGTCGTCCTTGGAGAGAATTCGCTGACAAAAGGATACGTGTGCATCGCTCCTACTCGCAGACGTCGACACAACGCTACACAAACACGTGGTGAGTTCATGTGTATTTTTTAGGTGTGAGAGACAGTTATTATGACAGCTAATATTAGAATAAGCCAATTTTGAAACTGTAATGTATCCTATTAGCAATAGACAGTTTTGATACCACTTGTCCTCTGTAACATATGGGAAACATGAACTATTTTCATAAAGTCTGGAAAAAGAGCAGATTTTTCAATCAGTTTCAACACATAATGTTGATCTGATAAAATCGGAGTCTTAATTATCAATAAATGATTAAATTACTTCATAGAAAGCTGAAGAAACAGACAAACACAAATCCAAAACTGAAAAAAAACATAATTATCATTTGTGTAAAACAGAGGGAAAAGTTCAAGGTTGTGGTTATTCATCTACCTTAGGCTAGGTTCCCCCCCACCCCCCTTTCCACACACACACACACACACACACACACACACATCTTGTCAGTTACAGTTATGTGTCAGATAATAAGCTCCAGTGGTGTCTGACCTTTCACACCCTGGGGTGCCATGAGTGGGCTGGAAAAGGGGGCGCTGGGGGGGAGGTTAGGCAGGGGTGAACTCATACAAGCTGCACCAACCTGCAATCACTTACTTCAAATGATGACTTGATGAATACACAAGAGGTGAGCAAGGATAAAACAGAGGAGTAATCATCCGAGGGAGGAATAGCATGGTCAGATAAAGGGAAGGCGAGGCGGGAGAGCGCCGCTCGGCACAGGATCATGAGATTTTTATCAGCAAAGCGCGATGACGCATTATGCGATGTGTCCGTGTTCTGAAAATATGGATTTTTCTGCGATTACCATCAGGCCTTTGAAACTCGCCTTGGTCATTTGTGATTACCATTCTATTTAATTTGACTGTGATCTGAGAGATAGAAATAGGGAGGGAAAAAAAGAAGAGTTGAAGTAAAAAAAAACCGGAAGAACAGAGTAAAATCTAAAGTGGTGGAGCGATAAGAGTAGTAATCCAAAAAAAGAAGAAGTCCCAGACGTAGGGAGCGATGAGGGGTCTTCCCTGAGGGGGCCGAGGCCTGACTAACACAGCGGAGGTCTATAAACAGCAGTGAGGTGCATCCACCACTTATTCCTGCGTCTGTGCTACGTCACCTCCCCTCTGCTATTCTATCAGTTTAAAACTGTCTATCTTTACCGCCGCTCCACAGATATCAGGGCCGGCCTGGAATCAGCCTTAGATGCCTTGGAGCTCTCCACCCTTGAGTTTTTTTCCAGATGTTCAAAAATTCAAAGCTTTGCGCTGAAGTATGACCTTGATGGGCGCAGGGCCAACGGGATTACTGGGGGGGGAAAAGCCTACTTAATTAATAATTAAGATAGGTGGTTTTTATTTTTAATGCATTCACCGTTTTTAAATACAGTCCTCTGAACTCGATGTTCCTTTATTCTGTGCTGCTTAATCTCAACTTTTGTTGCGCCTCCTCATCTTGTTTTCATTATTCCTCCTGACGACGTAAAATTCAATCCCAACTCGGAAACCTGCCTAAAATAGACTTGCTGTCTGAGGCAGAATTTAATTTATTAATGACGAATTACCCTTGAAAACGTGGGACTGAACCGCGATCTATGTGCCCACACCCCCCAGTCGTTTCCTCCTCCATCTTTCAGAAGCTGTGTGTCTTCGCTCTCTGCCCTGCACGCGTCACAACACAAGCCATATTGACACGACTCCTCGTTCCCGTCAGGTTGTGTTTTCTGCTTGGAGAGCACGCTTGCCCGACTTCTCTGTCTCTTCCACTCTCCATCCTGGCACTCTGTGTCTGCTCACTCCAACTGCTTACACTTGGATGCCTTTTCCACTCCCTGTCACCATTGTATAACATGTTTCAGAGGTATTTTCCAGATCGCAATTGGCAAGATGTTCCACGATTTCTCAACGTGTCTATATGTTGTGGACCAACTATCCGTCGCGAGGTATTGTTTACGCTTCGCCAAAATTTAGCCTCGACTGGCTGGAGCTACAATATACAATTGGATGCATTGGAACTAACAATTAGAGGCTAGAGTGTAAACAGTCCCTCCCTTGTGGCTTTCAGAACCAGAGGCCTTTTTAGCCTATTCATTCCAGTGTGGCCCTAAATGCCTCATCTCTGCATTCCTTAGGAGAAAATAAAAAAAAGAATGAAGCCAAACTGGGTTGCACTTCAAGAACGGGTATTTACATTAAATTTAAATGCATTAGATAAATTCCATTTTAATTTCTACTCCCAAAGGAACATTTTCCTATCCTAGCTGTATTTGCATTAAGGTTTTCATATAATTTATGTCATTTTTGCACTGTAGTGTTCATAAGTCATTTGTCTTATTCTTCTTCCAAACTGTGTGTGTGTGTGTGTGTGTGTGTGTGTGTGGGGGGGGGGTGGGGGGGGGGGGGCGTTCTGCACTACTGGTAAGAATTTGAGGCTGTAGGTCTTGTACATGTTACGCGCTCCCCCGTCGGGCTTGTTCGCAGTTCACTGTTCTCCGACGTGAGACTAGGAGGGCTCCCTTTCTCGTGCTGGTGTAGACTCTCTTACCTTTGAGCCTCTGAAGGCTCAGAATTAAAAATACTATCCTGAAACACACGTGTAAAGATGTTCTGTGAAGCCGTTGCAGGTCTGCGCACCTGAACTCCAAGCTTAGATCGTAAACACAATGAATAATGCACTCTGCGCTATCAGCACCGCGGTCAGCTCAGATCGCTTCTATTCGCGTGGATCCACGCCGCCGGACCCAGCCGGGCCTGCGCTCGGTAAATAGTTCACATGACGGATGGGTTTCCTGCAAGATAACGATAGCGAAAGCGGCACAGAGAGGGCAGAAAAGACGATGGCCCGGGGCCGATGAGCAGGAGAGGTGGCACACCTGAAGGAGGAGGAGGAGGAGGCATGGGACGAAGGCCTGACTGCTACTCGCCTGCTGCAGGTGTTGTATGTGAGACGTCAGACTGCACTGTACCTGCACCCCAGTCCATCAGAAGCGATGAAGACTGTGGTTCCCAGGCTAAAACCACAATAAAATATTGATAATAAAGATAAAAGACTTCCATCACACATGCACTGACAGTGAAACACACGCTGCAGTGCAATCTAAATGGGGTTAACGACCTAAAGGTAGTAATTCACCTTGTGGTTTGATAAACCTCCTTAAAGGAAAAAAAGATATCTGTAAATAACCTACCGGTATATAACCTCTAGTTGCTCCATATCCCTTACGTGAGAGACAAAAATAATTTAATTTTATTCTGTTAGGGCGACAAATACAACATCGCTGGCTGAAAATTAGCACAACAGATAGAAATGTAGATGAATAATTAAAAGAAACAGGCAGGATGTGACCCATTGCTCCAGATTTGGAACAAAGCCTTTAGGAAAAGAGACACACACACTCCTCATGAGCAGTCCTTCATCTCTCCTAACCCTCAAAACAACAGGTGCCAAATGAACAGGTTAGAAATTGTACTATACATTCACTGTGATAGTATAACATGTAAATGGATAAATTGCACACCGCAAATCTAAATTTTCATCACCAACTGTGGTGCATTTGGTAAAATGTGTGGCTTGATCTTTGCTGCACGGCCACAATTGATCTAACACCAAATGTCCTAAATGTTCAAACTTCCGTCAGCAACACTTTGCTTTGGTCTGTGCAGAGGTAGAGCTTTTCCCCTAATCATCCCTTCTTTTTGTGTCAGTTCGTTGGATCTCAGACATCTGCTTGGGTGCCTGCTTCCCTCCAGTGAACCGAAGGCCGGCAGAGGGGAACGCGCTCCTGCCTTCTTAGCCTGGGAGCCTGACTCTCCACATCCTTGTCATTACCGCTAGTTAACGAGAAGAGGGCGAGGAACAATCCGCAGATGCACTTTTCCCCCCGTAATGAACAAAGAAAGGAAGTTTGCAGGTTAGCTGCAGCAGGCAGAGACTCCTGGTTGGACCCGTCACAGTGCCTTCTCATTATGCGCCGTCTCCTGGGGAAAACACGCGCATGCTTGGCCACAGGTCCCTTCAACTAGAAGTTGTAGCATGTTGGGAAGCAGCCTTACACGCACAATCCATCAGATGTCACTGCCTTAAATTAGCTGTACATAGTGACGCTAGTGTGTGAGCATGCAGGCGTTTTTTGGCCCTTGTCAGCCTAAACTGAGTTAGGTTGGGATTGTGTTTATTCCACTGGGCCCATCATAGCAGAGGGGGAACCATTAAGGCAGGGCTGACTGAGCCAAGGCATCACACATGGCTGGAATCAAAGCTCAGACAAACCTTCCATCTGCCCAAACTCATAAATACAAAGACAAAAAGTCTGAAGTTTCTTTTTTTCCCTTTTTGGCAAGCCAAAAATGTTTGGAAGATGCAGCATTTCCCAGAGTTTGTAAGCAAAACCAGGTCACTAACTAGAGAAAACACGGAGAGGCTGCTACTTCCTTCGCTAAGGCTTTTTCCTAATGTTCTCTAAATAGGGAATTTCTGCATTTTACCTTAAGAATATTGAGACTTTAATATTTAATAATCACTAATTCAACAATATGCAGAGACTATAATAACTAAAATCTAAAGATTTTTGCTGAACTTTGTTTCATTAAACATTTTATGGTGCACATTCATATCCAGTTATAGAAATACCATGTGTGTGTGAATAATCGTATTACTTTATTTGTAAATATACTAAATATGATACATAATAAACACACACACAAACACACACTTTCTATAACAGTACAGGAGGATTTATTGCAGCTATATCGCATTGCGCTTTACAAGTTTTAATGTGTCTGCTTATGCATTTGGCATCGATAGTGAAATCAGTCCAAATCACATAGGTTATTTTTACTGCTCCTCAGAATTTTTTAATCTGAAAAGAATGTGGCCAAGTGCTGCTGCTTAAAGCTGCATAAATACACAGACTGATTTCTCTCTAGAAATGCATTAGATTTTTGCCTGCTTGTTAGCATAAAGAAAAATTGATGTTGGGATTTGGCTGCAGGTGCCACAAAGAGTTTTTTTTTTTTAAATTGTGCAACGATGTAAAATGCACTACGGCAACCGAGCAACTTGAAACTATTTTCATACGACTTCCACCCACATTGTTCTCATTATAGAGTGAAATTCAGATGCTTGGAAGCAGCAACTTGGGTTGATTACAGATGCAGAAAAGTCCAAAAACACTAACCAAACTAAAACAGCAACAAAGCTAACTGCAAATTTAGCATCATCCTGTTAGTGCGGCGCCTTTTCCTTCATTAGAGGAGCTACAAAGACATCAGCTGCCCCTCTGTCCTTCTGATGCACCACTCCCACCACACTGATCTTTGGCCCACTCTGCCCAGGAACAGGTTCTTGGACCCCTGTGTAATGAGTCTGAGAGGGGTGGGCCTGCTGGGAGGTAAGAAGAGGGATTATTCTACTTGGTCCAGTTGAACCTGCCTTGCCAATCCCCTGAGACCAACTCCCGTGCATGTTGCAACCCGTCATCGACTTTGCTTCACCAGTCACTTCTCACAGCGAAGCAGCACGGAGGTACAGAACCTTTATGTTACCAGGGGCGACGGATGGTGGCAGAGTTATGAGCTGCCGGTGGTTTGTTATCTGTCTTCACGGTTGATGTGGCATAAGTTATGATCACACTCTAGTGTTGTGCTTTCCTTTTTTTCTCCCCAGACCATTGTCGTAAGGATTAATAGTGGTGCACTGGGTGAAATATCACCACAACGGTGATCAGACATATATGTTTATACAGAGTACACGTATATTCGCTGCATCTAGAGTACATTCCTGTCTGTTTAGGATCCACATTAGCCACACAGGTTTGCTTATCTCATTTTGATTTCCAGTCATGCGTAGATAAGAAGCAGCTCAACAAAAGCCAGCATTCTCGCTCCCCAGTTATTTTACACCTGGACTTCACGTAGTAACGAGCGTCGCCCTAAATGGCAGCTCAAGAGAGAGCTTCAGCGCTTTAATAGAATCTGATGGTGGTTGATTCGATTAGCCTGGCCCCCGATTAACCTCTTCCTCTGTGCCGTTCGAAGCAAAGCTGCAAATGCGCAGCAACTCTTATTTGGTACCTTCAACCCGGTGTGTGTGATCCTTCGACCCAGTGTGTGTGTGATTCATCTGCACCCAAGCGCACAAGACATAATGATGGCTGTCGAGTCACCCATTAGCCTGAATTAGCGCCGTCCTTTTCTCGTTGAAGAAGGAGCTGTAGGCAGCACCACACGATCCAGGTCATCAACTGTTGCCATTGACAACCGATTGATCACAACAACATCGCCACTTCAGAAGTGATTGCTGTTTCAACAATACAATCTATTTTGATCCACCTGGCCATTTCACCACAAATGTACCAAAAACCCCACCTGCCTCTTTCTCCACCAGCTGTTGCCTAGCAACTAAACACTCACCCTGCCGAAAACAGAGATTGTATTGTGTTTCTCCAACTTCTGTATTTGGATTTAAAAAAAACCACACACACACACACTAACAGATTTGTTTGATTTGAGGATAAATTCTGGTGAGGCACAGAAGTATTTCTAACAATAGTGCTGTTTATGAATGGAATACATTAGTAGAGTACAGCTGTGACAACAAGGAATGCTAAAAAGCACATGGCTAAAAACACACAAACATCACACAAACACACAAACATCATGGGCGAAACAGCTGCCTTCTTTAAGTCTCCACTTCTGCATAATTACTCAAAGCATCCCATCACCATAAAAATTCCCCACCCTCCACCCACGCTCTATCAGTTCATGCACTCAGATTAGCAGCATCGCAGCATCCAAAATCATCTTAGCAACATTAAAACTGTTATTGACTCGTTAAATATATCTGAGGCGCTCAAACTGACACGCCTGAGTTGGAAAACTGCTAAAAGCTACGTCAGGCGGTGATTTCTTTGCCTTGTGCCATTCGGCTTACTGTCTTCACTGCACACTGATTTAACTTCATAGCAGTACTTATTTTCAGAGTTTTACATCACAAAAACAATGATTCCACTGAATTATAATTTACCAGCTGAACTACAGATATACACAGATTACATGTTAGTGTTCCTGCGCTGTAGCTTATTTAAACGTTTATCTAAATCTACGCTCGGCGCGAGCCTCAAGTTACCCTCGAGTTCAGCATTTTGCCGCATTCCTCTCAAAGCCAAATCCACAGCGACTCTGCACATGTAAATGACTCCAGCGGCAGTGCGACTACCGTATGCACCAGCTTTACGATCAACCATAAAGCTGCTATTCCACACAAAAAAGCCAACTGATGGAACTTTTATCTTGTTGCTTCTGGAAAAGAAAGAACAGTGACTGTGTAAGACTGATGTGCGTCTGAGGTGCACATTCCTGCCGCTCACAAAAGTATGGACAGTTTGTTTTGTTTTTTTTTTTTAATTCTTTTTTTAAACCTATCAGTCTTGATGGCGCTGCCATCCTTTGCATTTCCCCCTTTTAATGGCTGTGGGAGCTTTTGAAACAGCAAAGTGCTCTCTGAGGATACTTCCATTTGCCTAAAAAGCGTTGAAAGCACTGTTTGATGCTTCGCTTGTACTTTATATTTCTATCAATGAAAGATAAGTTTCATTAAATCTCTTGAACGGCATAGAACAGCTCATAAAAAGAGACTACTTTTAAATCATTTATAGTCTGTCATCTGAAGAGGAGATCCTTCACTAACCACATTCTCTCTTTCCTAATTGAGGCTGAGGCTTTGCATCCAAAGCAGCGAGCAATGGATGAGTTTTTAATTTCTCAAAATGAAAATTATTTTCATCCATTAAAGCAAAATTGCTAAAATGAAGCCACAGTGCTTTCCAGCAAACAAATTAGGCTGTTTGTTTTCAAGGTGACGTTTCTGCTCAAGCCTCAGGTTTGCAGATGACTCCTTTCCAGGCAGGTCAAGGACGTGTCAGGATGGCGTCTCCATTCAGCGTCCGGCCTGCGTTATTCGAAAGGAAGGTCCGACGCTTCCCTGGCTGTTTGTCCACTGTTAAAGTCTTCACACCAGCGCACACACTGCTGATTACATTGCAGATGGTTGTTTGGGGAGTAAACACGACAGTGCAAATCGACGACACTATCGCAGCTTTGTGACTTTCCAAATATTTTCAACCCTATCCGACTGTGAACTCTGTCACATCCAACGCAATTTAGCGACTCAAATTCCTCGCCGGGGCTCATATTTATGCTATATTGCTACCCGTTTACAGAGGTAATTTAGATCCATTAACCATAAATGTCGCCCTTTTCGTGACTCAGTCTGTATACGGTGGTTGAATGCATAATATCTGCAAAAAAATAAACTGTGTCTGCGCACCTGCAGGCCAGGGAGCTTTATTTAGGTTTAGTGCATTTTGGTGACAGCTAAGGAGATTTTCAGAATCAAGGTTTTTTAATGAAAACAGCTGGGTGGCGTATCGGCTAATGTGATGGCTTTGCATGTTAAGCAGAAACGGCGCAAGGTTTGGGCTATCAAAGAGTCACTGGCGGCGCAGACCTGCCGCTCCAGCTCGCGCTGTGCCTGGCTGGCCTTCATATCCCCCGCTCTCCTTTTTAAACTCCCTCTAAGCACTCATCAATTGAAGCAGTGAAGCCATCAGTGCCTGCCCTGAGCCTGTCTGTCTGATTGGTTGGATAGCCGGGCGTGCATGTGTATGTGTATGTGTGTGTGTGTGTGTGTGTGTGTTGGAGGGGGTGAGAGAGGGAGAGTTTTAGTTTGAGGGTTCTTGTGTGTGGAGACCCTTGATTGGGCTCTACAGTCAAGGCTGGAGTGCTAATGATCACTGCCTGTCACACTCCTCTTCCTCTGCTAGCAAATTTCTCAGCACAGCCTCATTCAAAATGGTTCCTCATACGCTTCTACTGGCAGATCAGTAAAAGCATTAAAGGCTGACCTTCCTCTGGTGCCTGTCAAGTTTGGTGCCTTTCAAATCCAAACAGGGGTGTGACCAATATGAAATATTATGTAGCTGTTAGCCCAGGTAAACTAGTCTTTGAAATATAAAACAACAGTACTGGATATCACTGTACATTCTGCAGAGGCATCGTTGCAGACGATGTTGACGTTTAACGTCTTCACTTCTAAATATTTGCAGGTGTGAAAAGGATGGACAATCCTGGACTATCAAGTTCAGCAGAAACACACCTCTAATCCTGCACTTTCCTGTGACCACCCTATTGACAAGGACACACAACACTGTAGACAAGTATATTATATCGGGGGGCACTTTTATCCTGACTTTGTTTTGACTTGGTGAGTGGGCTTCCTTCGACATTATTTGCATGTGTTTATACAGCCTCTGCTCGGCCCACACTCCGGCTGATACAGGGGCATCCGGGTTCTGGTTTTCGCTTGGCTAGTCTCTCAGGCCAGGCAAGCAGAAAGACAGTGACTCAACCTCCCCACCAAGAAGGCATGCTGGGGCTTTTGATTTGTCTGTGCGAGGCTCCGTTGCATCTTAATATGCCCAGATCTCATCTTAATATGTCCACGAGAGCAATGAGGGAAAGTGCGAGTCTGAAAGTGCGCCGTTAGAAACCAGGTGAAGGGAAGCCTTGAGAAGGCCCCTGATGGGGTTCTGACGGGGTCCTACATTACAGCAACACTTCCTTGGCCTTTTTAGTCTGAAAAATCATGGGAAAAACCTTAGCAATAGACCCCCTGGACGGAAATATGTCCTACTCCGATGTCAGTGCACTCAGGAATGAGGCACAGGTCAGCGCCGACGTTATGGGCATCAGAAGCCGTTAGCGCTGCGGAGAGATGTCAGCCCGGCCAGAGCCGTCACCGAGTGACGAGGCCTGGACTGACAATCGGGAAATAGGGGGCCGAACATGACAAAGCCAACAGAAATAGGCACAATTCAAGCCCACAGACAAATAAAAACAGGCTGAGGTAAAAATGATACAGACATTAAATCCTGGAATGGAGACCTACAGGAATGACTGAATGGTACAATGAGCGGAAATACAAAAGCAGCGAGCGGTAGAGCAAAGCAAAGGAAAAAAAAGGGAACATGTCAACAAGATAATGTCACCAGGAATGTTCTAGCTGGAAATAAATAGCCTGTGCCCAATCAATAGATAGTGTAAAAAAAAAAAATCCTAGTTCTGTAGCAGAACTCCCCCAACAAATCTGTGCTGCTGCATGAATGTGAAGGAGGCTATTGCAGAGCCTCGAGCCACATTTCCTAAATTATTTAGGAAGCTATGTTTGATAAGAAATAGACTTTCTTTTCCTTTAGTCATCAATTAGACAACAGAGGTTGAACACGTGAGGCTTCTTTGTCATAATCCTCAAGGATGGGAACGTTTGATATTCTATTCATTTTAGGGCTTTTAAACTAGCATTTTGAATGTGAATGTGGGTTTTTATCAGGAAAAAAATAACAACTTTATGCAGTTTGCAGTCGAGAGATTTTTTTCCCCACCCACACATGCCTTGGGCAAAATTGCGCCACGAATCTAAAGTGAAATCACTACTGAATTCCGGTTGGTGAGAAATTTCCGACAAGAACAGGGGGTATCCAGCGCGGTGTGTGTGCATAAGGTGTGGCGCTGACACCATGGACAGCTGGAGGAGCAGTGGGAGCTGAGGATCCAACAGAGTGCAGACTGAGACTGATCTCAGAGCAGCGCGTGTGTGTATGTGTGCAAGTGACAGTTGGAGAAGTAAAGCAAGGGCATTAATGTTTAAATATGGAGAGAATTGCTTGAAATTACATTTGGAGTCCGGGTCAAACCCATCTTCTGCTGCAGATGAAGAGGGTTTTTAGTGGGTTAGTGTTCAACCACCTCTGCACTCTGATGGAGAGCATGTGACTGTAAGCTCAGAATCTATGTAAATGTTCGTGTTTTATAAGCATTGTTACAGCAGATCTGAGATCAGTTCCTGCAGTAGTCAGGCGTAGCCTCCCCTGGACATCCGCTTCGTCAAGGGCAGCCGGTGAGCGGGCTACTGCAATGCCAGGGATATAAAGCAACAAACCCATACCTGACAGAAGGAGAGGGTGTTGACAGACGTGGATTTGATTTGAAAAAAAAAAAAAAACCAAAACAAACAAAAAAACTAGGAGTCACAAGGCAGGACACCAGAGTAGTTATAGAGAAAAACAAGACCAAAAAGGAAAAACAGGCAGGAAGCATAAAACAAACAAGAGACTGTCTATACCGCAGGAGATGTGGAGATAAGAGACATCAGAGGAGGAGTCTTCTTTATCAGACTGCAACAAGAGACCAGGAGGAGAAACATGACTCCCCCAGGGAGAGACGGGGAAGGAATACGCAACATTAAGCAGAAAGCTGATGCCAAGGTTGCCATATATGTTGAAATACAGGATTAAAAATAGATTTTTAAAGTAATTGACATGTGTGATAGCCTACTAGATGTGATGGTTGTCAGCTGGACTCTCTTTCGGCTGCATGGGAGCTCAACCCTGCTGGTTCCCATTCTGGTCTCTCCTGTGCACACTGACTCCAACAGAAGTCACAAGAGTGCATAATGAGGACGTGCATGCCATTGAAGACAGGTTCAACTTACATACAGACAGTGTGTCCCATGGAGACATTTAGTTGCTGCACTTCAAATGTGTGTGTCTGAGGCGGCGCATGTGTGCATGAGCCCAGTGAGGCAGAAACGGTGCTAGGAGCCATTGAGGGAGAAGCATGTGTCCGGAATCCACCACTGCTGTGCTGGGTCACAGATGTCACCTGCTCCGGCAGCCTGCCCTCCACCATTTGTCCTCCCACCATTGCCCGCTTGTAAACAGCTCTGCACTGGAGGCATATACCATTCCCCCCCCCCCCCGTGACTGGTTTGTCGTTGTTTTTTTTTTTGAAAGCGTTGTCTGAGTCACAGAGACAAAAGTGTTAACATGGGAATTTACATGCATAGAGGAAAAAAAAAAGAGAAGACAAATATTGCCTTTCGCTCCAGGCTATGTGATATCACCACAGCCCCCACCAAGGACTGACACTGCAAGTTCAGTTGGATTAAACCTACCGCCAGCTGCTGGGCGTAAACACAGTGAATCAGCTCTGAAGTACGCGGCTAACCCCGCCACACTTTCCATGCATGAAACCACCAGTCTGCAAACCAGAAAGCCAAAAAACAAAAGAGTGCTGTGTCCATCTTGGTGTACATTCTCTCTGGGGCAAACAGGTCGAAAGGCTAATCATATTTAAAGGGGAAGTCCCATGGAGCGGTTCAGTCTGTTTTAGAGGGCCTGCAAATTCCTTTAGCACGCTTCACCACTTGTTTGCTTCAAAAGCTATGAAGGGTTTACCACTCTCTCTCTCTCTCTCTCTCTCTCTCTCTCTCACACACACACACACGCGCGCACACACACAGGGCTGACATTTCTTCTCGAGGCATCTCTAAATTACACACATATTAGCTAGGGCCTGCAAAGACCCCTCCTTCTCCTTTTGCTCTTAATCTGTGTGTTTATGGAGACAGGATTTGTCCTTTTCCTCCCTTTACCTTTCTTCCTGCCATCACTCCCTAATCTTTATGCTGTCCAGCTTCAATAAACAGACAGCCACCCCTCCCAACCTTATTAATTTTTTTATTATAATAATGATTATAGCAGGCACTGATGAACTGCTGTTAGCTGTTGGGCTAAATTTGCTAGTTGTGGGGTTACGAACACATTGACATAGTGTCACAGCCCTGTCTGACCCCTGTCTGACCTACAGCGAGAAAAAATATCCCATTGCAGCAATACTCCATTACTGTTATTGCTCCAAAGGAAAATGTAGAATTTCTATTGAGGTCGACGTTCTCTCACCCTCACTTCGGTCATGTTTTCATCCAGCCACGTAGAAAAAAGGACCTCTGATGTAAGCACGCCTCAATTCATATTTTTCACAGAACCTGTTTAATGTTTAATGTCTCAGTGTGGCTAGCGATCAATCTGACTGGAGCAGAGAAAGGAGGCAAAAGTTTCTTTCTAGCTTTTTATTAATTCATGATATTATCCTCATTCTCCTGGGAAAGGGGGATTCATAAATCGCCATGGCTTTTTTTAATAAAGTGGATATTTTGCAGAATTCTAAAGTTGTGATACTTCTAAAAAATGTCCATATGCATGCTGGTGTACTGCCTTGGACAGTCTGTTTAAAAACAGTCCAGAGGACTAAACCTCTGCTAGCAAAGCTGCTATAGGTTGCAGACATTAAAACACTGTTATCTGCAAATCAAGTGTATTATTGAAGGTCTGCACCCCCGTATTAATCATACAGACTTGCAGTTCTTTATCTCCTCTTCCAACACACAGCAGAGGCACCGTCTGCATACCAACATTAGTGTTTGGACTACTACTTGAACAGAAGTTTGAAGAAGTCCTTTCAGTGCATGAGGAGGGGTTAAATTGTGCGCAAACAGCATCTCTTCCTCTTCCTCCTCCTCCTCCTCCTCCACATGACAGCCGTCCCCCTGGAGTGCAGGGCCTCATCTGTCCTTTGTGTTCCTATCATTAATGAAGCAACAGGAACGTCTGGGCCCTTCTCCTCCTTGGTTACTCTGCTGCGATGGTGTTGTTTATTGTAATCACAGGCGTTAAGAACGCGGCTAGATGTGCTAAACTAAAAACGACCGGCGTGACTCACTATGGGCTTTGTTTCGACCACTGTGACTGAGAGAATGACATCACCAGATAGCTGTAATATTATCCATTTAGAACATTAGAGACTGACAGTTATGATCTTACGCCGCCACCAGTGGGTACGTCACATATGACATCTGATAATAACTGCAATATGAGATCTCTGATGCAGTTGCCCAGTCCCACTTTCCTCAAGAGAGAATTTGACTGCCTTAGGCAATCTGGTCGAGGCGATGCTCTTCAAACCAATTTGTTGTTTGCACAGGAATTGAACAATTCCTTTCCAGGTTGCAAGAATGCAGAAAACACACATGAGAACTCCTGCAAGTGGAGCGGAGATGTGGAATATAAGTTTGTTTCATTCCATTGTGAGAATGCAGGGAGTGATCTGTAGCCGTTTCAGTTATTGGTTATCGGGATTTAAAGTAAACTCTTGCTAAGATACGCTTTTCACAGAGGGCTAAAATGTCATTTTCAGTTAGCGGTCAAATCACTGGTTTTCTTAATTCTACCTGTAAGAAACACTGAAGGTTAGGAGGAAGGATGAAAGAGTGCGCTGAGGGGTGAGAGCTGCAATGTGTGGCCCGATGGGCACCAGTAGCCTATGCTTCTAATCCCAGTTAAGACAAGCCTGGCAGTCGAGCTGCCACGGAGGACCTTGGTCCAGTGTTAGTGGGATTAAAGCAAAGCTTCTTCTCTGTTGTTATGCAAATCCACAAGACAATGATTATCTGCAGGGCCACGTTGCCCCGGTGATAAACGAGATGCGAAAGTGTCTAAATTGAAGCAAAAAGAGAGCATTGGCTGAGCGAGAGCCAGCAAGCTGCTGTGAATGAAAGCTTTTTGCAGTTTCAAGCAAGATTCTAGATCAGCCGTCAAACATCAGGGTGATCTTAGAAAAAAAAAAAGGCTGGACCCACTGAGCTTGACCTCAAATTGGTTTCTATGCTTCCTCAAACTGGGACATGCACTTTAAACAGAAATGTGGCCCATCTAAAATAATCCTTTACTCCTCGGCCAAATGACAGCGAACAAGAAATGATTCTGCGCTGAGTTTCTGCGAGGTTTTATGAGATTAAAGTGACATCAAAAGCAGATTGGTGCAGGGTTATATTTCTACAGTTCCTTTTAACAGGGACACATGTTTGGAGAGCTCATCCGTGAGTGCCTGCTGCCCTTCAAAACTAGCTAGCCTAGGTTGCTAATGGACAGGAGAGGCGGTCCCTGTCTGTCTACAGCTCACACCCCCAACTCCAAACCCAAACTGCTGAGACATGATGCTGCCCCCCCGTCCTCCACCCTCTGCTGCCCTGCTGCTTCGCCAAAGGTGAATGCCAGCGCTGTCGCTCTCCTGAACACTGAAAAAGAGCCTCCACACTGTGCATAGGGACATCACAGAAGGTAATTTGATGTGTTTCCATGAGGACTACCTCATGAATCAGGTCTTCTTAGCTCTTACAAACACTTCTCCAAACTCCTCTGGCCACTTTGGGCACTTTAGTCACCCACAAAACAAAAAAGAAGAAGCAGCCAGGAGCTGTTCCTGGGCTATGTATGACTAGCCTTGTTCATGCTGAGCTGTTACTGATTGTTTTTGTATTCACACACACACAGTTTTCCCCCGGTTTTATTTCCCTCAAGACCACACGCAGTGTACAAAGTCAAGATTTGAAGATGCTCTGTAAAACCTGTGACGAAGCTCTATTCTATTCTATGTCAACCTTCTGCGATCCTCTTTTAATGGAGCAGTAAAGACAAACCCGCAAGGCCAGCTAAAACATGAGCCTTTCTAAGAACACTGTCTGCTCCATTGTGTCATCTGCAGGGTAAATAAAATAGCAATAAAAATAGCAAAAATAGAATCAATAGGGGCTGGAAATTATTTAAAAAAGACCCCACCATATTTTAAATATTCTTGTAAATTACTGTCAGGCTCCAGACATTTTTCACAGTTGTTCATTATTTAAATTATTATGATTTTTTTAAGTGTATGTTCAAGTAGCTGTCTGATAGAAATCTCCTTTTATTTATTATAACATTGAATGCCTTTGCTCCACATTCTCTACCTTCTATCAGATTTGCCATGAACACAAAGAGCTGGGTCTAATTCAATTAACAACTCATTTGACGTAAAAACATGTTTACTGATGGAAAGTTAGTTAGGACATGAAAATGTGACTAAAACAGGTAGGCGTCTTCTGAGGACTGAGAATACCTGCCAAAGACACTTAACTATGGCAGAGCCACAAATTGATATTGGCATCGCTGTCTAAAAAATACACGAGAGCTGCATTACAATTCCTCCAAAATGAGCATAATAAATCCACCCGATCGATAAACGCAGGATTGGCTATGACTTTCCTGGCACAGAAGAAGTCCTTAGTATCCAGAAATATCATTAAGTAACAAGACATTCGATATTCCTGAAAGGTCTTTAGGGAGGCATTCCAGCAAACAGCCAACAAGGTGCTCCTGGAAATGTGTCAAATCACATCTATTAAGTTAATTTCACACAAATCTATTCTCCCAATGTGTTGTAGCGCGTGGGCATGTCAAAAACAGAGTTTCCGTCACGTCTTCTCTTGCAGCCCGTTTAGCAAATTGTGCTTGTTTTGAATGATTGCAGCTTCTGATCTGAAGCCATTGATCATATCACTCAATTTTAACAGGGCAAATTAGGTCCTCTGCATCTGGTTGAGAGTTATACTGTTGTTTTTGGTTTGGTCAATTGACTTAAAAAAAGTGAGAAAGAAAAATAAGTAACCTTTTTGTAGCTTTAGGGGTTTGTTTTGATGAGAATGTTTTCCTGATGCCCTTTTTTTACATTTGTGAGACCCCTTCAGTGGATGCGCAATCACACACTACGATGAAGTCAGTTGACCTTCACAAAACCCCCCAAATCAAATCAAACAGGGGAGTAACATCACAACCACCCTGACCTTTAACCCCTGACCATCTGAATTTGATCAACTCACATTTGTCCTACGATCTGTCAGTCTCTGCACGTCCTTCCCGCGCACAGGAAGGACGTGCCTGCAGATGCTGACTTTGACCGCTCAAATCTAATCAGCCGCGCGCGCTTGTGAATGTCGGCGTCCCGTCCATCTTTGGAGAAATGCGACAGATAAATATACAACCCGAAAACACGGCGCAACGATTAGTGCAGACAGAAAGACAGGAACAAAAGAAATAACTGATCGAAAACAATCTACAAGGAGAATAAAGCATCCCCATCCAGAGGATGCTTTATTAATGTGATTATTGCCAGAGACTCTTTCTTACCAGCACTCTTTTTTTTTTTTTTTAGATTTCACAAAGAGCTTCTCAACAATCTTCCAGACAAAAGACAACTGGAACAAGTGGATGTTGTAGCTGAACACCATCTGCGTATTCAAACTGAATCACTTTCTCTTAACACTGCTTTGTTATTGGGTTAAAACATAAGCTGTCTTAAGAGCATACTTGGACATGGCTTATAAATAAAGTAAAAGGAAACTACCAACGCAGGCTGGCTAGAGGCAAATTTCTTCCACTGTAACATTCAAAAAATGCGGAATTAAAGTGTCTTTGACCAATGATATTCCAACTTAGAGAGATCCAAAGATGTGGTTAGCATCCGACCCGAAACTCATCTTAGATTGGCTAAAATGTTCAGTTTTTGTCTGATCAAGATGAGTTCGTTTCTAGGTGTTTACAAAATCTAAATGCATTTTTATCTGTTCACAAACTCAAACAGGTTTTTCCTCTCCATCTCTCACACTCCCCATACTCATCCTGGTTTCTGTGGTGGGTAATAATAGTGTAAAACTGCGCTGATCATGCACCAATCTTTAATTTTGCACAGACTGGTGTGCGCCGACTGATTGCCACCCAGCTGTCTCCCAGTGCACCACACTGGTCCAGGTGACATGATTACTGGGATGAAAATCCAATCAGGCCAATCCCCTGGATCCCTCACAATCCTCTCAGCCGCCATCCTACACCACCAGCCATCTGTAACACACACTGCACATGCCACACACACACTGACAATGAGCCCTTTGATACCGATCGCAGGTATGTCCACCTTACCTGCTGTTCTTTTATGACAGAAACACATAGTTTTTTCAGATTAAAGGATTACAGAGAAGACTTGAATGTGGATTTTGACCTCCCAAAGATGGTCACAGAAAGAGGAGAAAAGCTGGATGGGGACCAGTGGCACAAACTGGAGTAAAAACAAGAAAGTGGGCTTTTCATGGTGATCCAGATCACACTAAACAAGGGCCGGAGGCTGTGCTCTGTCTGGCCCCACGGAGAGGTCAAATCCAACCATCTAGCCCCTGCCAGGGCAGGATCAGATACCAGTGGCTAAACGTACGCCCGTCCGCACTCCTCGTGTTTGAGCAGAGCTGGGAATTCGAGCTCCCCGTTGAAAACAGAATAATATCGGCGACCCCTCGCACAAAGGCAGGTCTGTCACGCACCTTTTCTCCATGTGTGGGAACTGCACCCATTCTGTCACAGGGACTTCTTTTTCTACTCTCTATTCCTGTGTGCACATCATTCCGGGCCTGTGCATTCTGGCAGCAAAAAGAATTTTGGCTATTGTCAGTGCGATCCTAATAGCCAGCATCTGCCTCTCTGGCACTCTCTTTTTGTTTGTTTGGGTATTTTTTTTTTTTTTATTCGGTTGCTGAGAGGTGGAGGAGTGAATGCGAGTGCTCTGGTCTGCTGCTTGGGCCTGGAGCTGTGCAGCTGTCCCACTTACCACCTCTCTCTTTTCATTTCCCTTCCACACCCCTCTGTCTCCTCTGCGCTCCGAATCTCCATCCCATCCAGGTACACGCCCGTAGAAGTGGGCCTTCCCATGCTACGCTAAACCCTTTTAAGGCCACGGGAGGTACACTTGAGCTCACGCTTCAGCTCTGACACTGCAGGTAACAAAAGCTCCAGAAAACTCTAAGCACCACCACTGAATCCTTTTACAGCCCTTCTCTGATCCAAGCCTGAGCTTTGGACTCCGAGGTGCTGATAAGAGCTTCTGATGGGTTACATTTACTGATCAGCAGCAGGAGGCGACTGCTTGTGGGAACCACTGGACGCCACACCCACACATGTAGGTGTAGCTTCGCTGCATATATATCTCCATATGCATATGTTTATTGATCTATATATAGATCTTAAACTGGAGCCAACCAACTCCTGGACTCCTGGAAACGAGCTGACACACTCAGTTATAAATTACTGTTAAACTGTTGGTGTAGGTCCCCGTGTGCTGCTGGACTCCTGTCTACTCAGCACACTGGTGTTTAATGCAATCTGTCTCAGTTCAATAGTCTTTTTAAAAATAACCTTAGATATTCTGTAACACCCTATACGTTTCATATGCTGGAAATGTCGCTTCTTTTTGTGCAAAAGCATTAAAGAGATTGAGCAATGCTGCTTTTTTTGGACCTTCAAACTCCAAAAAGGAGGAAAAGGAACTGTGGGTGAGTACACAGCTTTGTGCGAACGGCTCCGATGAGCTGTGAAGAAATATCCACAGACTCACTTCCTACCTCGGGCTGAAGCTTAAGATATGGCAAAAAAAGCAAGAACAAATGAATAAATGTGACGTGAATGCCCATGCACAGGCACGAACAAAAAAAAAAGTAAAAATGGACACGCACCCTTTGTGATGTGGGTCCACCAGGGCCCTCCTGGCTTCCCCACAGGGCCAAACACAGCTGAAGCAGTGCAGCGTTCAAGGGTGAGTACAGGTCAAGAACTCCCAACTGGTCTAGCTCCAACCCAAACGCGCATCTGAATCCACCCAAGACGCTGGAAGGGGGCGGTTGCAACAGAAATCCCACCTGATTCCACAGCTTTCTGGCTCTCGCTGTGCCCCCCCCCGTGTTGCTATTTAGCCTCCTCCTTTCATTCTGTCTGACAGCGTTCCTCAGATTAAAACAGGCAGACGGGCCGTGAGACATTTAGACAGTCAGACAGCGGGGCAGGCCTGCTGGGGCCCTTTTCTTTCTCTGCTGCTGGAGGACACTATCAGGCTGGATCAAGCTGCACCCTGCTCAGGCTGAGCCTCAGCAGCCTCACAGCCCCAGCCAGCAATTCTCCATGGAAACCCCATCCCACAGAGACCCTATGATTGGCTCCTACCATCACTACACAGCCACTCTGTGTTAGAATATCGATAAAAGTGGCCCTCCAGTAGGATTGGAGCCGAAGATGAGTGGTAGCAAGAAACTTTTTTTTTTTTTTTTTTTTTTATACCAGACACATTGTGCCAACATATAAAAGTTGCATCCAGCAAGGTTACCCAATATTTTAGACTACATATTTAACTAAAGCTGAAATCCCAGTCATTTCAGCACACATGAAATATTCATTTTTTTTCTACTTACTTATTTTATTTTAGTTTTTTCACAATGACTAAAGGCACAGAGACAAACTACGCCGTATATTCAGAGGGTGCTGACTTGGGAGGTGCGCGCCAGTATATTTGTGTTGTAGCTTTTTTTTTTTTTTCCCCCAAAGCAAGAACAACAAAGGCAACAGCTTCTCTTAAACTGATTCTGGTCTATTCACAGTGATGCTGGCTGGAACGAGGGAACAGAAATACCCCGCGCATGGATTAACAATACAAACAAAACAATGCACTTCTCCCTTTCTATAGCATTACTAACGCAGCCCGCTGCAAACGCTGTTGAATCTTAGCTTCTTCACATCATATTGTCTGTGTTTGTAGTCCGAATCCCATAAACTGAGGAACATGTCTCCAAAATGCATTCTCTGTTTTTGCTATGGTTTATCGCAGTCTTCCCTTCTAATCCATCTGACGTTGGATTAAAAAAAAAAAAAAAAAAAAGATGTGCCTGGGACGAGTCTGCACAGAGATAACTGATTTGAATGCAATAAAGCCCAACCGTATGTGAAGGGTCTACAGTTATAGGGCACTAAAACACTTTGAAGCTTGAAACGAGATGTTCTTTCATGCAAACTGAGAAAGTTCTTGTTTAGGCGTCAAACTGGTACCGCACACTGAGCTAAAAGAGACAACAGATCCAGCAGCTGTTTAAATGAAGCAGCGCTTCCCCCACTTGGTTGCTGTGGTAAACAGAGGGGAAATACTCACCATGTGACTAATGTGCACAAGGTGCACAATTACAGATAAAACTATTAAATGAGTCACCACCCATTATGTTCAGGACTGTGCTTTTTTACTCTGTGGCTAAGCAAAAATAACGTGTTTAATGCAATCATTAGTCAGGAGTAAAGGCGGAGGGACGTGAGCATGGCTGGTGCATGCCAAGAGATACACACGGAGAGGTTGGCAGGAAAAAGAAAGAAAAAGCAGTCTTTAAGACGTGAGCACCTATTGAGAAATGCTCTTCTGGGTAAAAAGAAGCTCTACAGAGTGACCACCAGCAGGCCACCAAGCATGTGTCCGCCCAAGCGCAGACGCCTGGCATAGTCAGTGGCTAACACCTGGGATGCATGGTTTAGACATTCAAATGACCTGAGCTTTTGTTGATATTTTTACTAAATGTTTCGGTTCCCCAATAGTTTAAAGGATAGAAACCGAAACAAGCTTTCAACAAAAGCAGCACCACCGATGGCGTGCTTCCATACCACAGCGATACGTGGCTGCTGACTTATTCACGACACGTTGAGGCCACCAAACCAACCCAAACGCTTCTATTTCCCACGCCTGGCTTTATCCGACATGATTAACGTTGTATTTGGTTTTCCACAGGTCTTATGTTACTCCTGAGTCACCAAATATGCATCAGAGGATAACTTCTTCCTCTCTCTGTCTCTGTATACAAATATAAATATAAATAAGTCAAGTCTATGATCAATGACTGCCACATGAAATAGAAGTCTATCATCTGGGCAGAAATGAAAAGAATAAGCAATACTCTGTGTGTGTGTGTGTGTGTGTGTGTGTGTGTATATATGAGGCTTACATCACCCATATCGCAAATTGCTCCAGTGCCAAAGCTGTGACATTTGGCACATATTTCCCCCAGAAGCTGTCACCCTAAACGGGTTTCCCGGCTCCTCCTCACGCTGTCCCATCACGGTCTGCTGCTGAGAGAATGCTGCGCCCATCCTTTAAGGCAAATGCACATTGAAGCCATGCATCTTTCAAAGGGGAACCCCCCCGGGGACTGCAGCTCCAGCCTGGCCGCCGCCGACGCCTGCCTCCGTCGGACCAGCCACCCTGGCCGCCGAATATCCCGCATCTGTGGGCGCTGCCATCGCCCCCACCCCCACGCTCCCCATCCACAGTGTCCGCGGTTCAGGCTGGCGAGCTGTTTACAATCCCAAGGCCTTGTTACACATAACCACACTTCCACATCCTGGAAGCAGACGCAGGCCGGCTCTGCCCACGAGTGCGGAGCCGCTCCTGACCCCGTCAGCGGGGCACCGGAGCCGGGGCCCCGGCGGCTGCTACTGTCCCTCTCTGTCCCCCTCTGTCCCTCTCTGTCCCTCTCTGTCCCTCTCTGTCCCTGTAAGACACCACAACCAGCCGCTCCCGACGGAGGAAAACAAGTGTCAAACACCACGGCAGCTCGGTATTCCCCCATGGTAAGAGCAAGCTAAAGGCTGCTGCGTTATCAGCAGCGAGGAGGGAACCGAGGGCGGCAGCCTGGCAGGCTAGCCGCCCTGGCGGCGTCCAGGGGCCCCGCAGAGCCCCGCAGAGCCCCGCAGAGACCCGGGCCAGGTCCCGCTGCCGCACTGGAGCAGCTCAGGCCAACAGCCGCGCACAGGCTGGAAACTGTTCCCTACCAGCCCACTTGCTTCTTCTTGGAACGCGATCTACCAACAAAGGAGACGGCTGCGCGGGGACGAGCCGCATAGCTGCACATCAGCGGAACGGCGGAGGAAACGGCACACTCCGCGGGGATGTAACGGGACCGGGCATTCCTGCCCACCGCGACCGCTATGTTGTCACAACGATCTCAGGAGCGACGCAGTCAACAGGCCGGGACGAAGCGGGTAGATCTGCGGACTGAGACCCGCACACGACCGAAGCGCTGCGGCGCTGGGAGCACATACCTTAGCACGGCCCGGCCGGCTCCCGGCGGCATCTGCGGAGGATGCGACTGGCGCCGAGGTTTGTTGCTCCACAGAAGTGAGTGGGAGCCCTGCGACGGGGAAACGGGGACCGGGAGAGTGGAGACGTCTGTGTACGTTAGTCAGAACTGCTCTTTGCTGGATGGCCCGGCGTCAAAGCAGAACCGACAGAGGACAAAAGTCATATCCGGTTAGCGATTTTCAAACTAAAAAAACGGACGCTCTTAATTAAGTCGCCGCAGTAAACTTGCCTCCTAAACTTGTCAATTTTTTTATAGAAATGTTCATTCAATTATTTAGTTAGCTTGTGCTTTTTCTCTGTGCGATACAATGACCATTTTTACTATCAAATTGTGTTTTTTTTCAGCCAGAGATGTGAATGTAGGATTTATTCTGAAGAAACAATGTATGAATTTCCGGATTGTGCTTCCCTCAACACCGACTGACGCTGACCTGAAGGTTGCAGCGCGCCCACCAGTGGCAGGTTGGTGTACTGCAGGCGAGCTGGTGCCAACGAGGGAGGGGCCAGTGGCAGGGCGGAGCCTCCCTCTCTGGACAACGTCTCCTTAAAAATAAATAACCATTGTTAATTATTGTCATCGCACCTGCAGTTTAACCAGGAAAAAGAGCAATATTTTTAAGGGTTCATTTATTTACTGGACATATCTCCGTTCCTAAATTAGCTAGTGTAAGAATCAGGCCTATCAAACAATCAGTTTTCCTCACAAATGCTACTGCGTTTACATGATGAGTTTACCAAATCATTTAGCCTCAGGTCACCTGTTAAAGGCGTTTTCTGTGGTTTATACGCAACATAACATTGATTTCATTGGAAAAATTGAAACTGCTTCAAAGGGGGTGACTATCTAAAAGCCGTTGAACTGGAAATCGTCTTAGAGCCAAGATTTGCTGTCTGGTTTCCTGAGAATCGACCTCCCAGTGCTCTCGCACAAACGCCCACTGCTTATTCCGCGTCTGCCGGTGCGCAGCGCGGTTTTCCGGGTCGGTTCGGCCCCCGAAGCTGGTCCAATAGCGCCACCGTGTGGTACAAAAGCCGCAGTGCCGCGGCCTCGACGAGGGCGTTCTGTTGCTAATGGAGACGTTATTATTTTTTTTTTTTTTAAAAAGAGCTTTAAAAAAACATAATAATTACCCAGCAGACCGTTTAATATTGCGCCATTGAACTGGGCTGATCCCAGGCTTGGAAAAATGAGCCATTTTTCACCTATTTGTCAGCCCTTGAAGCTGTTTAACTGTGTAGATTACTGCAACACTGGAAATATAATATTTTTAATACCTGCGTGGCATCTGTGAGGATCATTTGCTTGCTTCTACGAATGATTAAATTGCAGAAGTGCCGCAGCCTGTGTCACTTACATAAGCTTCAGATATTATTTATGATCTATTTTCAGGACTGCGCTCTACAAATGGCTTGTTGTCTAATTCGATAATATTAAACAGACTGTTGGAAACAGTAAATAAAGCAGACTTGTTATGGGAAAACAACAATATTAAAAGGCTTTTGTGGCTTCAGTGGAGGCAGAACTGAGTGATTCATGCAGACCGCACCATCATGCTCCATTTGAGACGATGCTAGATTCTGCAGGCATAAAGACTTATATTAAATACACACAAGTTAAAGATGAATAATGGAAGATGGAAGGAATGCCGTTGCTCAGTAGCACAAACACAGCTGCAAACTTAGAATTCTGTTCTCTCCAACTGGTTCCTGTAACAACACCAAACCAGCGCAGCAGCCCTGCAGAAATGTCCATGTACCTTCTGTTCTGATTACACAAGTTAAGGACAACATTTATTCACTGGGGCTAATTTATTATTACAAATGTATTGTTTTATTTGCAAATTCCCTTGATTATTGAGCCACTGTCGTTGGATTTACTACTTAAAACCTCATTATTTACTTAAATGTGTACGCTTGGTTGCCCAATAATGAGGTGACAACTTGTTTATATTAAAACCTTTATGTCTTGGATGTAGACCCCCGCGACAGCACAGGGTATGAAGGCAGATGAATGAATGAATGAATGAATGAATGAATGAACTAAATAAAAGAATAAAAGTTTCTTTGGCTTGAGGCGTAGCCACTTGCTGCCCTCTAGTGGTGAAAACCAGGAACTCGTTTTATCGCCTTGTCCGCGTCTCTGCTGACAGGTTGACTTTGGTCACCAGGATAAACCTTAAACAGTCAAAAGCTAAAAGTTGTGAACACATTCTTGATCCTCACCATCTTCAGCTGATGCCGGGGAATGTGTTGTGCTGGTGAAACAACGCAGATTTCGGCGCTCGACTGCTGCCTCATGCTTCTCACATTTCACAAAATCACTGATACGTTTCAGGAACGGAAGCTGTAAATGGATCTTTCTGTTCATTCATGATAAGTAGGTGGAAACGCAAAAGGATTTGCTAATTGTCCATGTCAGACCCTGCAGGGGTGTGTGAAGAATTTCACACCACGTTTCATAGTACAAATGTACTGAAGTGCAAGAATAAGACCCCGGGGAAGCTTCAGCACGGGTGCAGTCAGAAACCGGTTTGCTCAATGGGTTTAATGTGTTTACAGTTTACATTAAATTTAAAATAAATACAACCTTTGTTAGATTTTGTTTGAAACGCTATATTGTCGTATTGTCTATTATTGTTAGAATCTAAACTCATCCTTTCTGCTGCCTGTAAAGTTTCCAGCAGGTGTCGCTGCCGTCTCAATTTTCCCTGCCTGCCCCACCAACCCTCTCCTTTAAAAGAAGCAATATATTTTTTTAATTATTCATGATAAATGCCTCCAAAAAGCAAACGGCATCAGCAGTGTAGTGGTTTGTCAGCAGTGAAAACCTGATATTCACGTTACTGTGCGCCAACTTTTCTAAGAATTTGTTTGAAATGGGTTGCAGTGGGACTGCGATGGGCACTTACCAAGGGTTAATGCACTTTTCTACCCTCTTTTTTCCACCCTCTTTCTTCTGTGTTGTAAAATGTTCTTTTTTGACAGGACATTGGTTTATCAATGCCACAGCTAGCTGGCTAATGCTAGGGTGATAGGTCACTGGAATATCGCCTGTGTGAGTGTTACCATAACAACCATCACTGTAAACATCTGAACAAGTGCTGTTGGGCCAATTAGCTGAGCTGGGGAGCTGCGTTGTGAAAATGTGCAGAGGGATTCATTATTTTTGGGCTGGCTTGGGTGAGCGTGAGCGAGTATTTATGACCCGTCGCGGCTCTGACGTCTCGCTGTCCCCTGTAGCACTGTGAGCCGATGGTCCTGCATTGACCGTCGCCCTCCAGGTCAAAGAAGCCCATCTTCCTCGTCTGTCGGGGGGCCTGACATTTTGCCCTAACGGGGAAGCTTTTTGACAAAGACTCTCACCGGTTTGACTGCACAGCAAAGAACGTGGCGCCGACGCCGTTCCGTCACCTCGGCAAAAGGAAAACGACTGCTCAGTGGACTGGGCCGCATCACACATCTGCGGCTGTTAAAGAATGTGCTAATGAGGAGCTGGCTGAGTGGCTACGCTAATTTGTGAGATGGCGGGGTATCTGCAGGATCTCCAGCTGGCGGGTGTGGCGGCGCAGGAGGTCTGGGCAGATGTGGTGTGCACGGTTTTTGCGGCACATGTCAGCCCTGGCTGTGTCTCCGGAGGCCACAAAACTGCCGCTCCATAGAGAAACGAAGGGATCCTCTGATACCTGATGGCCTCAAAAATGTACAGAGAAGGCTCCTGGCTGAATCTGAACTGAAAAAAAGAAAGAAAGAAGCGAGATCGGAGCAAATGAGTTCACTGATGGAAAAGAAAGGCCAACTGTCCTCGTTCTTCCATTAAAACAAATGTGTCTAAGCTTCCAAAGCAAAAAAATCAACCTGAACTAGTCATGTATAGGAGGGTGTGTGTGTGTGTGTGTGTGTGTGTGTGTGTGTCTCAAAGCAGGCTGAAAGCACAGTGTCACTGCGTTGTTCAGCAACATTCAGTTATCAGGATAATTGACCGAGCATCGGTCAATTTGTCTCTGCTTCTGTCTGTTCCAGTCTTTGTCAGCGAAGAAAAACTGCTTTCCGATCGGCGTTCCTGGTTTTTCTCTACGCATGCCTTCAATAGCAGCCAGTCAGACCCTGAATTAGACGGTAAAGTTCCCATCTAAGAAGGTGCTCGCATTGCCAATAATAATTGATGCTCAATTATTACCAGAGATAACTGATCAAGACTGATTTTCAAGTATTTAACAGCGTAAACAGTTAACAGAACAGTTAGAAGTGTAAACAGTCAGTAATGAAAACATCCTTTCTTCTGCAACAGCGAACTGGAATCCCCCAGATTCCCCCTTTGTTTCCCGGGACGATAGAGCTGCGTGAAGGATGGTTTCTCATTAAATGCTTTCCGTGTGGCTGCAGCGTCTACGTAGGTGGGCCTGGAGCTGCTTGGTGGGCTGCCCTGTGGCCACCATCACTCAGAGTCAGCGCAGGAGGAGGAAGGCTGAACCACAGCCGAGGAAGTCCTCTCTTATTATCACAGCCGCAGTAAACCAACGTCTGCAGACGAGGAGCGAAAACCAGAAGTCTTGGACTGTAATAAGCTATTGCTACAACCGCTACTGCGTCTTAGTTCCTATTTAACGAGGGGCTTTCAGGCTTTGCCATCAATATGGTGACTATGGGAAGCCCAATGAAGATGAAGCTCCACAAATCTGGGTCTATTAATTAACCCGATTGTAACTTCTGCGCATCGACCCCAAGCTGGCACTAATTACTGGCTAGGTGCTATCTAAAGGGCCACAACTTACCACAGCAGGACTCTTCACTCCTCCTGGCCCCGTCAGACTGGATGGGTGATTGAGATGGTGGGGAGGGAGGGGCCGCCCAACCGTTTGCCCTTGGTTCATTTTCCAACTCAGCCAGAAACCAGCTGGAGGTTTTTAAACATTTTCGACAGCTTCTCCTATTGCCCGCCTTCCTCCTTACTTCTCACTCATCTTCCTCTGCCTCCGTCTTCCCCTCCCCACTGATCCCTTCATCTCTTCCCCAGAGCTGGCTCCAGTGATTCGGCTCTGCCTCCTTCCAAGTACCTTCTCATTTGGATGAACATACTGGATTCAGCTGGTCCTGCTTTTGTACCCAAATAACTTGGTTGGTGCAGCAGCAGCAGCAGCAGCAGCAGCAGCATCATTGGGTGCAATAATTACATTATTGGAAAAAAAAAAAAAAACACAATAAACAAACAAGTTGAGGATAACATGGACCCAATTCAAGGACTCTGCGGGCACATGGGTGTTGAGTTTGGAACGCCAGAACGGTTTTGTGCAGTGCCCAAGCTGCAAATAACAAAATATATGACACAAGAGGTGTCGGCAGGTCAGCTTGCCGCTACGGCATCAGAGATACCTGCAGATAGATACTGACATTTTCCTCCCAGAGATCTCGTGGAGAGAAAGGTCAGTTCGTCAGGTGATCCTTTAAAATGAACCGATGCCAGGCTCACCGTTGAGTTCTGCTCAGCCTGCTTATTACTGGAATGTGGAAGGACAACGTGAGGGTGTGTAGGAGGCGTGAAGACACAAGCGTGTGACGGAAAGTGTTCCTGCCTGAGTGGCCTCCTGCTGCATTTTTATATCATTACTGGGCAGATTCCAGACGTACGCCACTTCCCCTCGCTCCGGAGTAACGAGCACATCTGGATTCAAATCATGCCTCATCTGCCTTCCTAGAGATGCAAATTTGTAACAAACAGGGCGCAGTGAATCGCCTTAGAAAGGGAGACAAACTGTAAGTCAATTTGTGGCGTTAACTGAGAGGATAATTCAGTGGGAAATGAGCTAAACTGCAAGGGTGAATCGAAGCTTTGTAACCGGTTATTCTGCCGAGATAGCGCTGTCTACGGTTGCCTTTCAGCGTTGCACACTGTTAGATCCAAAAACCTTGTTTTAATTGTAAGACTTCTCCCAGTCGTCATCTCCAGATCAAAAGAGAGTTTCTAGATATCTTTCAGCGTGATTTGCACCTTGCACCTCAGTTACAGCCTGTTCAGTAACAGGATGCCACCGCTGTCAGTTCCTTGCCACACGTTATCTTTCTTTCACAGCTGTCGTTGTGTCGAGAACATTTTAAAATCCTCCTAAAAGAAGGTTCTGTGCAGTGAAAAGCACCCAAAGCTCAGCCAGAGTCGATCAAACTTACTCAAAACTAAATCCATAAACGCTAACAAACATCTTTAAGTTTGACTCAATATATTCAAACACACACTCGTGTACCGGTAATTGTAATGCAACGTTGGATTGCATCTGTCATATTTATAATTAAATCTGGTCTTTACTACAGTTCTGACTGATGAAGTATTAAGTGTCTCCACGTTTATTGATTTAGAATGTGCAGCAGTTTTTTTTTTTATTGCCTTGTTATGCAGATGAAGTTTCAATTGCTGCGCAGCGTTGACGACGTCTCCTTCTGCAGGCGGGAGAAGTTGTAAATTGCTGTTATTGTATTCTTCCCAAAGGCCTCACATAAACATCCTCAGATACATTTTAACAGCTGAAAAACATCCGCACAGATCTGCTTCCTCTCTGGTGGGATCAGCCACATTCACCATCGGTTTATTAAACTTCGCTCTGCCTCCACGGTGCTGCAGTCAAGGCAGAGTACGTAAATTAACTCACTAGTTACCTCTGCCAAGGGAGGAGGCTATGTGACAGCCAGAGTTCGCCTGTCCGTCTCTGTGTTTGTTGGCTAAATCACTAAATAAAGTTAAAATGACTGCAAATGTGGATTAGCCATAAGATGGCTGTGGTACATTGGCAATCATGTTAAATAAAATGACATTCACCAGGGGTGAATGTCTTGCCTGTGATCTGCAAACATACCAGTAGGTGCTGCTAAATGCAACAGCTTTACAGCGGAAGCACGTCCACAGAGGGTCGGCCTGACTTTGGCTGCAGGATATCTGCAGGGGGACACGTGTCGATGTGGTCTGATTACGTTAGAATTATGGCTGCCGGCCAAGCAGCTGATGAATTGGAGCAAACAAAACAATCAATTAAAGCTAAAGCAACAGCAGCAGTCAGGGGTCGAGGAGAGCTTCCTGAATGTCGCACCTGAGCAAAAGTGACTTTGCTAAAAGTTTAAGGCACCACCAAGAACCGGAAGTGTTGATCAAGATTTATCCTACACAGCCATCTTCACACCCCAAGTCTGGTTTAACCCAACTGTTAACCCATCACCAATGGTTTGGTGATTGGTGGATTGACCAAATTTTGTCTCCTAATTACCTTGAATAAGTTTATTCACACGTGCAACTGGCTGATGTCAGCGACATGCGGTGAAGTTAGTGGCTTGTGAGGCGCTGACATGATCACAATCAGATTTACAAACATATAAACCCTACAGAGACTAATTCATTCAATATTTGACTGGCAGCAGTTAACCAGTTCAGCATTCTTTACACATACTTTGGTGCAAAAAAGCACATTGAATTGAAAAAAAAGTCCATCTGCTCCTCCTTCTCACCTAAAGCTTGTTAGTGTAATTTTTCATTGTTTTCTTTGAGTTTCAGAAGTTTTAGGTATATAACCTTTTTTTAAAAAGTAATGATAGACGAATGTAAAAAAATAAAGGACCACACTAAATTGACCTAACTGACCACAATCTAGCAGCATGCTGTCACCCTGCAGCCGCTGAATCAGAAGAACAGGCAAATAACTTTATAGTAAATATCACTACACAAAAACAACCTGTCTGTCCTGATGGCACGTCACTGTCTGGTGTCAATTTGGAGGAAAATTAGACTGAAACTATGAGTTAAACTTCCAAGAAAACAAGGCTTTTGTGTAATTTTTGAATTGATTCTCATATTATCCTTGTTACAAACACTCGTCCTTTTTATTCTTGCTGTCCTACCACCCTTGGGCAACTCATTTTTGTCGTTATCTTCATTTCTTCTGCCTCTCTTGCTCTGCAGAGGTGCAGAGAAATGAAAAGCTGCTCTGTACACAGGCTAGTGCTGGAAATGTCAGTATAAATAGCCCGAAGGAGAAAGCCAGCCCAACACACACAAGCCGTTGCGAGTTTGATCTACAATTTATGAAAAAGTGGGGAGAAAAACAACAATGTGTGGATTTGGAATCGATAGCTTTCCAAATCACCAAGTAGAGGGTGAGTAGCTGGGCTCCATGTTATGGATCCACTGCCACATGCTAACACGCGCACGCTAACAGCTCTTAATTATTCTTTAAAAGGAATCCACCTGCAGCAGCATACCTTCCTTTCTCACAATCACACACACGCAGAAGAAAAATATCCCCTAATGTAATAATCCTTCACGTACACACGTGCACGCTCGGGTTTTTCACAATACCCATTCCCAAACAAGACATTTGAAAGCAGGTTTTTCAGAGAAGCTCACAGGTTGACACCCACGCTCACTCAATCCCACTTTCACACTAAAAAATGTAAACAAATAAATGTCTATCTTTATCTCTGGCTGTCACGCAGACACAATCCCATGCACGCCCACACATCATTGTGTAGCAGCATGCGTTCATGTTCTTCTACCTATATAGAAACATTCACACGCCTTATCACCAAACATTTGGACCCGATTCCTCAAAACGAACATTTTGAAATGTTATGGTGAAAACTGAACTAAAAGCCTGATTACCTAAACCTCTTTCACATCAAAATTAGAATCTGGACCTTTTCCAAAAGCGTTTGTGATTTCAAAGAGGCGCTGGGGAAAAAAAGGTTAAAAGCTGTGTGGAAGCTAAACATTTCACTCACATTTGCAGGTCCGTCTGCGAACATTACCGTGATCAGGGCTGACAAACCACCCCAGCGTGCTTCCACACTCCCGTGGTGGGTGGTAATTACAGCCTCGGCCCTTGTTAGGCTCCAATGTGACTGGACGATTGACAGGTTGAGGAGGAAAGAAGGACAAAATTTGCCAAAATAATGGACGGCAGGAGGCAAAGGGGGGGCACAATCTGGAAAACGTGCGGAGAACAAATGCAGAGGGCAGACGTTAAGAGATACTGCAAAAATAAGAAGCTGTTCCAGCAGCCTGCATTAAACGCTGTGTGCTGCGATGTCAGCGGGAAGGCTGCTAGAAGAGGAGCTGTGAACAGAGAAAGAGAGAGGGATGATGAGGGAGGGGAGGTCAGGAGGCTGGATGTGAATACCTAATCAACCGCCATCAGGACTCGGGAGGATTTACAGCCTGGCACTCCAGGACCCAGGCACCCTGAGGCGGACCAAATGCTTGAGCTAAAGCAACAGAGCGCCTGTGTTGGGTGTTGTGTTGCAATCAGACTCTTTCTGGGAGGAAAAACTGAAAGCCAGTTGTGTCAAGCGAAATATGTGGCTGTGATGTTCAGGCAGCGACCACTGACTGTCACCAGTCCAGTGCACAAACAAGACAGAAAATGTGCTGCTTGGGGAGACATATGGGTCAACATCCATTTTGACAACCATGCGAAGGACCCGCCCATATATCAGGTTTTCTCCTAACGTCGGTCCAAGGCAAGCCTTGGCGTTTATGCTGATCTAGCATGGCGGCGGCAGATAGATATTGCTCCTCGTGTTGTCTGTGCCCGACCCACGGCACGGTTCACTCACTCACTGCTGCACAGCCTGGCGGCAAATAGACTGTGAACGTCCAACCTGTCCATCACTGGGAAGGGGGAGGGGGTAGTTTGATAGTCCTCCGACAGGAGCGCTGAATTGATTTTTCAGACCTGCTGTTTATTTTCGCCGTCACTCGTTGGGGCCAATCTACTGCTCGCGCGGCTAGAAGATCTGAACATAGAAGGTTTTAAATAATGTGGAGAGTTTCTGCTTTAAAAAGAATACAGAGACAGCATCTCACACAGAAGTTCCATTCTTCTTAGCAAGGTCACAGATATTCTTTATGCTACTTTTTTTAAAAAGGCGCAACCAGTGCACTGAAGCATGTGACGAGTGTCACTCCAGCACGTCACAAAGAAAACTGCTGCTGATGTTTGACACTCTTGCTTTTATATCGTGGGCTGCACTTAGCTGAACACATCGTGCATGATAAGCGCACTTTATTGATTCATTCTATGCACGTCTTCCTATTATAGAAAAAATATAGCTAAAAAAGATGAGAGAAATCTATCCTTAGTCCATCTGGGGCCTTTATTAATGCATCAGGGTGCAAGAGCGGAGAGTGTTTATAAATATGTCAGAGTGCACGTTTACAGTGGCGCAGAGTTCTCAGGATGATGTCACTGATTGGACGGGTTGCACTGAATGGAGAGTGTACCAGAACCTTACATTTGAGTTCATGTTTGGGTGTACGAGTGAATTATTTAAAATAAAAATAAGACCCATAAAAATATTGAATGATACTGGGTTTCCTGAGCCAAAAACTTGTGACTACTCATTCAAATGTAGGCAAAATGTTTTTGGTTCACCAAAATCCAGAGCATTCATCCCTGGGGAGCAGGAACTGTTGCCATGGTAAAGTGGAGGTTTGATAGCAAGTGTTGGCAGTTTTGTTTTCTTCTACAGGACTAAAGCCAATATTTTTAGCAGATATTCAGGCTTCTTCAGGACCACTGCAGGAATTGTGAGGTACAGCCCACCTGTTATCAGCCAAAATACCAACCCTAATCTCAGATCCCCTCATCTCTAATAGGTGGGTGAAAATTGAACACTGCCCCACAATGTTCCTGCCTCTCTACCTAATGCTAGAGATTTCACCTCAGTAAGCAAACAGATGAGATTTAAGGAGCAGGTTAAAAAACAAAAGAACAGAACCTCTGCTCTGAAACAGAAACAAAGTGAAGCTTTAAATCTGACACTAAATCAAGTCAATTATTTGATGGGGTCTCACTATGCCTTTCCTCTGCACGGAGTTGAGGAGTCACTGAAAGTTGTCTCCCCATCATTCAGAATTCACAAGTCGTCCTCCACCGCAATCTTTGTCCCATTTCCCCAAGACTTCTTTCATCCCTAACACCCCCCGCCACCCATTATTAAAAACTGTAAGGATAATGGGACACCATCATATTCAAGGGTTTAGGAAGTGTGAATCAAATCTTAGAAAAGCAACAATAGTCCTACACTAGAAGCATTTCTGGCGGAAATGTTTCTAGGTGAAATGAGAAGGGAGTGTGACTAAGCCATAGAAAAAACATTAAGTCTTGTAGGTCCATCGCTTTACCTGCCAGTCTTTTTTGCTACAAGTGCTGGAACTAAAGGTTGGGCTATAAGTGCTGTATTTTTTTAGCTTTTAGTTTACATCTGCACTGACCACAGGAGAACTTTCACTTTTAATTTTCAGAAAATGCTGCAAAACCCACGCATGCACACACACACAGCAACGAGTAATAACTTCACGGATGGTGGTGTCAGTCCACTCTTCTTACCTCCTGGTTATCTTCTTGTGTCTTGGGGAGCTGTAAAAAGCGAGGAGGTCGACGTCTTACTGGTTTCTCCTGCTGGTCAAACTAAAATGAAAAACGTTTTACATTTAAAAAAAAAAAACAACAACTACGCATGCATGCATGAAGCAAACATTTTGTCTCTTTTTATGCCCGGGCTTTCATGCTGCCTTTACCATTCTTAGACTCATTGAACTTGGAAAAATTTGCTTCTGTGTCGATGGAATGGTGAGGGCACCTTGGTAACAACCAGCTGATAACATAACCATTTCTCCCTTTTCATTTTTAAAAAGTAGAAGGGTAAAAGGTCTCTAATGTAGACAGAAAGTTTTACCTGACAATGTTCTTATGAAAGCTGGACTTACCCATTGATGGGACCAAGGGCGGTCAACATGGCACAGTTGTGCATAACGTGGAAAATGTCCAAAAACATGAACATTCAAAGAGCAGGATTAAAATTAAAAGGGTGACTGAAAATGATTGGGGAATGAAGTTCTAATGACTACTTGATTCAACCACATACATGCTGCAGAAATTTTGTAGCACTTGTGTTCGAAACAGTTTGGGGTGACAAAGCCAAAGCTTTTTTTTTTTTCATCAGATTTTTGTGGCCTCCACAAAAGATCGCGCTGTTTAAATGCATCATCTGTGCTGCCTTGGACTTTCCATTGTTGTAAAGGGCTCCATCGTCTTTTTTTTTAACTTTTCCCTGTGTTTTCCCTGATGATTTTCACCTTTGCCATCTTCCTTCACCTGGATCAAATTGCTACTTGATCTTTTTTTTTTTTCCTGCGGCGAACATGGCACTCTCGTTGTATGCGAACAGGATTGTAAGTTTCTGAACGGTACCACTTAAGTGGACGGCACTTGCATTTTTAACCATCCAATCCTGGATTCAGAGCAGCAAACTATTTCAATGGGAAAGCTTGGAGGGTAATTTGTGTCAATAATGACCGCCATTTCTGGACACAAAAAAAACAATGGTGGTTCTTCAAAACTTCAAGATTAAATTACTGACATGAGTTAGGAAAAATGGAAAAAAAACCCATCTCAGGACGTTGCTAAAACTACTAAACCTGGGTCAGGAACAGTCAAGTGCATTGTTAGAAATTGTAGGAATAATGGGAACCATTATCTTCAAGGGAGAAATGTGGTCGAATGGTGGCCTTTTGAAGGTTCGTCAGTTAAATCTTAAAAAGCAAGAATAGAACTATGCTGGAAACATTAAGATGACAATTGTTTGGGACTAAGCCATATGAAAAACACTTTCTGTACACTGCCTGCGTTGATTACAGGTCTTGTAGGTGAAGGCACATTTCCTGATGGTCTTTTGTGCTATAAGTGCTGGAAATACAGGCATGAATCCTTCATGAAATAATTGCACACTTCCATTTGTGACAGGTTTGGTATTTACCTTTTAGTTTTTAACTGCACTGACCACCGGAAAACTTAATTTTCACCGCAGGTTTGTTCAGCCTGGGCTTTCACGCTGCTTCTACCATGCTTAGACTTATTGAACTTGGGAAAATTTGCTTCTGTGATGACAGAATGGTGAGGACTGCAGCAAATGGTTGTTGGGTTGTTTTTCCGGAACCTTTATTTCCAGGTATCTGCTGAATTTATCTGCCCTTGTTTTATAGTCATTTCACATCATTCTGGTCCCATCAAAGCTTGTTTAATAAGTTCTTCATTTTCTGGTCAGTCTTGCTAATGAACCAGTTTAGGTTAATCATGAAATAAAGTTCATCTCTGACCTGCATATTAACAAGCTCTTAATCTCTCTTTGGTCCATGGTTTTTCACCCGGGAAAACATACAAACTTGCAGCCAGCCATGTACTTCCATCAGGTGCAGTCACACACTCCCTGTCACTCCGGGGTTAACATCCTCCAGTCATGAATTTTTAGTGCTCAGATGGGGGGTGTTTATCCATAAATCTGCAGGAATTGGCCACTTTTTTTTTTTCAGGGACGACTCCAAAACAATCATCCTACTGTGGTGATCATCTCTCACTGTAAAAACACATGTAGCAGATTTACTACTGGCGTATTTCGCTTGTAGTTTTTATGAGCACATGCAGTGCGTCTGCTCTCGAGCGCTCAAAGGATTATTTCCACCAGTGAAGCAAAGGAGCCTCCGTCAGCCAGAATCAGCTCTGTTGTGCTACATGTGTAGAATATATCCGTGCACATGAAAGGACCATCTGTTGCAGGAGCAGCCCAGACGGATCCAGATGACACAGTCTGCTGCAGACGTTAATTTGATGAAGTCGTCAGATGGACATTGAATTGTCAAGGTCTGAGGCAAGAGAAACGACAGAAAAAAAACCAAAACACACAGGCAAACATGCCAATTGTGGCCTTGTCTTCGCATAACTGACAGCCCATGATGAGGAGGGACAGTTACAGCCTGATACGTCTGTTCCTCTAGAGCACCTAGGCCATAGTGTTGTGGTTTACATAGAGCTAGCGTGCGAAAATGTGTTTTCACATCTACTTGAATAGACAGGAAAAACTAATGACCAAACAAACAAAATAATCCCAAAACAAATATGCCCTTGGCCCTGGCTACTAAAAATGAACAGAAAATACTACAATAAATTAAATATGCTGTTAGGGAGCAGTACATTGAGGAACCAAATGCAGATACAAGGTAGCTCGAAAAACTAAAGACGGGGTAGGTGTCACTGCAGAGTATCCAAAGACCAAAACTTAGACTCCTCACTGGGAATGTTCCGATCTTGGAAACCAGGAAAAACATTGGTGGGAAGTAATCCACAAGAAACATTCAGTCTAACTCATTCTGGTACCACGCTGGTGCTCGGGTGCAGTTGCCTCACATCTGCCGCTGACTGTGACGAGCCACTGGTGTGTCCCGTCATCAAAGCTTGTTTAATAAGTTCTTCATGTTCTGGTCAGTTTTGCTAATAAACCAGTTTAGGTTAATCATGAAATAAAATTAATTCAGAGGAAAGATTCCTTTATGTTTGGACGTATTCATGTCTTGGTCTTTATCCTTTTTAATTCACTTCTCTTCATTGTCAACCAATATTTATTGGGCAAGCTCATGACAGATTCCTTATCAGAAGTGGAGCACTGCAATTAGTAAAGAACACAGTTGGTTCTGCAGGTTTCGCCACTGCGTGTCCCAAGTAGAACGAGTAGATGCTGTTTCCCATTATATTATATTATAGGTTTTGTTAAAAAGGGACTGTCCTGAATCTAGATCTGTGTGGTTGCACTGGCAAATCTGCCATCTTTTTTGGCTTTTGTCCTCTGGGATTCTCTGTCAGAATCTCTGTCTGACCTGTGTCTTAACAAGCTCTTAATCTCTCTTTGGTCCATGGTTTTCCACCCGGGAAAACATACAAACTTGCAGCCAGCCATGTACTTCCATCAGGTGCAGTCACACACTCCCAGTCACTCCAGGTTTAACATCCTCCAGTCATGAATTTTTAGTGCTCAGATCGGGGGGGTGTTTATCTACAAATCTGCTCAAATTGGACACTTTTTTTTCAGGGACGACTCCAAAACAATCATCCTACTGTGGTGATCATCTCTCACTGTAAAAACACATGTAGCAGATTTACTACTGGCGTATTTCGCTTGTAGTTTTTATGAGCACATGCAGTGCGTCTGCTCTCGAGCGCTCAAAGGATTATTTCCACCAGTGAAGCAAAGGAGCCAGTCAGCCAAAAACTTGTGACTACTCATTCAAATGTAGGCAAAATGTTTTTGGTTCACCAAAATCCAGAGCATTCATCCCTGGGGAGCAGGAACTGTTGCCATGGTAAAGTGGAGGTTTGATAGCAAGTGTTGGCAGTTTTGTTTCCTTCTACAGGCTGATATCTGCCTAATGCTGGATATTCAACCTCAGTAAGCAAAGAGCCGAGATTTAAGGAGCAGGTGAAAAAACAAAAGAACAGCACTTCTTGAAGCCAGCACACCAATGAAGCCTTAGATTTGATGCTAAATCAAGTCAATTTTATGATGGCGTCTCAAGATACCTTTCCTCTGCACGGAGTTGAGGAGTCACTGAAAGTTGGTCTTCCTCCACCACAATCTTTGTCCATTTCCCCAAGATTTCTTTCATCCCTAACATCCCCCCCAACTGTGAGGATAATGGGTAACAATTATATTCAAGGGTTTAAGAAGTGTGAATCAAGCCTTAAAAAGCAACAATAGAACTACACTGGAAACCTTTTCACAGGGGAGCTCAAGATGAGTGAGTGGGACTAAGCCAGGAAGGAAAAACACTCTCTGCATGCCTGTGATGATGACAGGTCTTGTAGGTCCATCACTTTACCTGCCAGTCTTTTTTGCTATAAGTGCTGGAACTAAAGGTTGGGCTATAAGTACTGTAGCTTTTAGTTTACATCTGCACTGATCACAGGAGAACTTTAATTTTCACAGCAGGTTTGTTCTGCCTGGGCTTTCACGCCGCTTCTACCACACTTAGAAGCAAAATTTCCCAAGTTTAATGAGTCTATGTCGATGGAATAGTGAGGGTTGCAGAAAATGGTTGTTGGGTTGTTTTTCTGGAACCCTTACTTCCAGGTATCTGCTGAATTTATCTGCCCTTGTTTTAGAGTCATTTCACATCATTCTGGTCCCATCAAAGCTTGTTTAATAAGTTCTTCATGTTCTGGTCAGTTTTGCTAATAAACCAGTTTAGGTTAATCATGAAATAAAGTTAATCTCTGACCTGCATATTAACAAGCTCTTAATCTCTCTTTGGTCCATGGTTTTTCACCTGGGAAAACATACAAACTTGCAGCCAGCCATGTACTTCCATCAGGTGCAGTCACACACTCCCTGTCACTCCGGGGTTAACATCCTCCAGTCATGAATTTTTAGTGCTCAGATGGGGGGTGTTTATCCATAAATCTGCAGGAATTGGCCACTTTTTTTTTTCAGGGACAACTCCAAAACAATCATCCTACTGTGGTGATCATCTCTCACTGTAAAAACACATGTAGCAGATTTACTACTGGCGTATTTCGCTTGTAGTTTTTATGAGCACATGCAGTGCGTCTGCTCTCGAGCGCTCAAAGGATTATTTCCACCAGTGAAGCAAAGGAGCCTCCGTCAGCCAGAATCAGCTCTGTTGTGCTACATGTGTAGAATATATCCGTGCACATGAAAGGACCATCTGTTGCAGGAGCAGCCCAGACGGATCCAGATGACACAGTCTGCTGCAGACGTTAATTTGATGAAGTCGTCAGATGGACATTGAATTGTCAAGGTCTGAGGCAAGAGAAACGACAGAAAAAAAACCAAAACACACAGGCAAACATGCCAATTGTGGCCTTGTCTTCGCATAACTGACAGCCCATGATGAGGAGGGACAGTTACAGCCTGATACGTCTGTTCCTCTAGAGCACCTAGGCCATAGTGTTGTGGTTTACATAGAGCTAGCGTGCGAAAATGTGTTTTCACATCTACTTGAATAGACAGGAAAAACTAATGACCAAACAAACAAAATAATCCCAAAACAAATATGCCCTTGGCCCTGGCTACTAAAAATGAACAGAAAATACTACAATAAATTAAATATGCTGTTAGGGAGCAGTACATTGAGGAACCAAATGCAGATACAAGGTAGCTCGAAAAACTAAAGACGGGGTAGGTGTCACTGCAGAGTATCCAAAGACCAAAACTTAGACTCCTCACTGGGAATGTTCCGATCTTGGAAACCAGGAAAAACATTGGTGGGAAGTAATCCACAAGAAACATTCAGTCTAACTCATTCTGGTACCACGCTGGTGCTCGGGTGCAGTTGCCTCACATCTGCCGCTGACTGTGACGAGCCACTGGTGTGGCCTGTCACCACCAAGGACCCAGGCTGCCACGCTCCCTAGTGGACAAACACAGAACACGAAGAGAACACAAGAAAAGGCAACAGCGGCGTAGTGGAAGGTTTATGAACACATTAAGTATTCTTGTCCCCCTGGGTTAATTGTAATGGCAGAAATATCAAGTGTTTTGCATGTGGAGCTAATTGTGGTCTCACAGCCGTACAATCAAGCAATCTTTGAAGCTGACTGATATTACTTTTCTGCCTTGGCCCTGTTCCAGAAACAAGCTAACGACTCCATTACCGTGTAAGTCAGGCTGCATTAGTATTTTAGAAATAGGAGCTGAATGTAAGAGAAAAGGAGGACATGCAGTTGCATTGCCACTGATGAAGAATACGGCCTGGCTCTCTGTTCTCACTAATGCTTTTATTTTACTGAAAGCTAATTTTTGATGATTTTATAAAATATATGATCAGTATTTTTTTTAAAAGGTTTAAAAGTTGTGGAACTAGTGTAGAGGTTTCAGATGGACTTAGTTGAATGATTATTCTGGTAAATTCACAGGTCACGAGGCAGACAAATGTCAAAAGGCTCAGACAAAGGTTAGGAGCAGCCAGAAGTGGAAGACAGAATTCATACAGGGGAATGATTCAAAGGCTAGATAAAAGGGATGTGGGGAGTGGGGAACAAATACATGCAGACACACAAACAAAGGGCGGACAGATAATCACAGTCAAAAAGAAAAGAAACCGCAGAAATGCCACATGGTGACATGTATAACATGTATAATCATCATAGTTCTGGAGCAGAGTGGGATTCAATTAGACAAACTGAATGAAAGTGCATGTGCGTGTGTTGTTCGAATCCTTTTGTTTTTTTACGCTTGCTTGATTGAAGGTGAAGTGGCACATGTGCACTAGCATGGCATCAGAATCAGAACGAATAAATAGCTTAAACTTATTTTTGCGATTATGTGGTGACTTTTGAGAGGAAAGAGCAAAGACATTGAAATAATCCAATAAAATCCTTGTCAGCAGTCCAACGCTGAAGAATTCCAGGAATGATGAGTTTTCTGTGCTTTCTTTGTGCTCATGCGGTGATCACGTTAGACAGTTTGGGTGAGGGATGGCGTTCGTTGTGATTACCTGCCTGACAGATTGATGCCTGAAGGACAGAATCTAACAGAGTTTTTTCTTCTCCAAATCTACAGTATAGTTTCATAGCTGAAATGACATGAAATGTTGTTTTTTTTCCCCCCACACATGGCAAGGTTTGTGAGAAGTGTTCATCGTTTTGTAGGAGAGACTGAGGTTTCATGGATCTACATCACTTCCTGCGTGCTTTTAAAAGGCTTGTTGCCCCTCTGATAACCCCCTTTCACAAGAGCGCTGTCAGCAGACGTTATGTTAGAAGATCTAGGTCACTGCTCCAGAGTCGACTACTCATGCTGGTTGCAGCAGTACAGAGGTCCTCTGGAGGTTCTCTGGATACACTGGGAGAAGCATGGTGCTCGTGTGTTGTGGTGCATAAGTACAGACGAGATTATTGCTTTACTCAGTCACACTCAATCTAATTAGACAGCGACCTTAAGCAGTTAGCAGAGCTCTGGGTCGCAGGCTGGACTAACAAGAAATGGGGAAAAGGCAAGAGACAGCAGGCCTCAATGGAGAGAGAGAGGGAGAGAGAGAGAGAGAGAGAGAGAGAGAGAGAGAGAGAGAGAGAGAGAGAGAGAGAGAGAGAGAGGGAGAAAGAAAGAGAGAGAGAGGGAGGGTGGGTAAATAGTCATCACTAAGAACTAGAAGATGAATCAAAGCCCTTTCATTCTGGCAACATGAGCTCCTTTTATTTCTAACATCTCCAGATTTATTTTAAAGCTTCTACTGAAGTTGTAATTACACACACCTACTCCCACCCACCGACTCACTCACTCACTCACCAACACACACACGCGCACGCGCACGCGCACACGCACACTATGCCTCAATTGCAGTTGGATCATACTGTGTCTCAGGTGTAATAACCTCTCTCCGGGACTCTGGCTCCATGACTCCTGTCATCAAGTGCATCATCTGTCTGGACTCATCGTCTATGAAGAAATTTTCTTCTTCTTTTTGTTTTTTGACTTTAAACAGACAGTTTTAGTTCACGTGAACAGAAAGGTCTGCCTACGGTACAGAGAGAGCCAACAGAGAAGTACTAACAAGTCCATCGGCTGCTTTAAACATTGGTTGGATTTCCAACATAAAACACGTGGATTCTGTCCAGCATACTCTACCAGCTGAGCTCCTCTGTTAACACTGATGTTTAACCTCGACCCTGGTCTGGAGGCCAGGTTGTAGCATCTAGGATGATTTGTACAGGTCAGACAACGAGGACCTGAGGAGCAGAGGGAGGGACACACAGATGATGGGTGCAAGCATACGAGTTTGATCGATCACCAGATGGATGGGAGAGGGAGGAGGTGAGGAGAGAGTACTAATAGCAGCGTGTGATCCCAGTTGCAGGGGATAGTGCTGGACAGACAGCTGGCTGTAAGGGTGGGGAACCAATCTAGACCTCAGGCATGAAACCTGCAGCCAATGCAGGGTCATCATGCTAATCTGCAAAATGACTGGGTTAGTACAATGGTCTATGTGAGACACTTGGGACAATCACAAGCAGGGGTGAAGGCAACAAAAACATCTTTTAAGAAGAACTAGTGTTATAATCATCCTCTTCTCCCTAAAGCCCAGCTGCACATTCAAAACAAGCCACTCCACCAGTCCTTTGCCACTCTCAGCATCTGTTTTTTTTACAATCCCTGCACTGCATCACAACAGAAACCTCACGCTGCTAAAATGCAAAGCCCAAAGGCGTGAGGCAGCAGGGTTGGCTGCCCCCCATGCTGCTTTTATGCACTCAGAGTTCAGGAGGAGGATATTGTACAGTAAATAGAAACTGCGCGCTGGCATGATGGCGCGTCCTCTCTCATTACTGCGCATCCATTGACAGCTTACTGCTCCCTTTGTTTTCTGCTTTACATGAGCAATTTGTGAGATGCTGAGTCCAACTCCCCGGGCCACTCTGGGGTGCCTGAGAACCCAAGGCGTCAGGGTCTGTTGGCCTGTTAATGAGACTCCAGCACTAACTTACACATGTAGCACTAACTGTGACTTTGTGGACTCATCCCTCCCTGTGGTGGATCCTAGGTGGATCTCAGAGTGTGGGAAATATGGCTCCTTTATTGTCTTTTTTTTAACTAAATCCATCTCTCTACTTAATTTTACCTCATTACCAGTTGTGAAGAGGAGAGGAGAAGCGATTTTCTCTCGGCCAACCAGGATATATTCTTTTTAGGGTGTCAATTTGCGGTAATTTAAAACTACTTTTGGATTAATGGGGGGAAAACAACATTATAGAGATTTTACGACGTGCTTAAGGGACAAATAGTCTGTTATATCCAAACTGTCCGGTCATTTAGCAGGGCGCTCGTCCTCAAAGTGCCTTGGCAAAGGTGCTTAGAGGGCAAACAAACTCAAAAAGCCCCTTCAATATTTGCATGCTTGAAATGATGTTAATAAGGTCTGTAATCATTTCTTCCTCACTAGGACCATGAAACTATTCTCATTCACAGAGTGAGTAAAAGAAGCCTGCCGGTGTCAGGCAAGAAAGAGCAGCATCTACGTCTCAGCATCTGTTACCAGCCAAGCAGGTAGAGGGAAGCGAGGGACAGGCTGGTGGTGGGGACAGACAGCTCAAGGCGTCGGCCATCAGCTAAGCTGCAGCGCTGAGAAGGAGACAGAAGAAGAGCAGAGTCAGTGCAAAGGACATTTTGAAGGATAGTTTTAACTGTAGGGAAATGAGAGAGATGAATAACTAATACTTTCAATGCTAACATGAACATTAATTGTAAAGCAATGTAGCAGATCAGTTCTTTCTGTACTGAACATGAAGGTATTAACAAGACTGAATGTTTACAGAAAAAAACAAACCACAGTCTTTAATACAAGCTTAGTCTTTATTTGTCTGATTGTCGCATTACACGTGCTGGATTTGGTCCTCTGTGTCCCCATAAATGTGAAAGGTCTCAGCAAATGATTTTTCATCACTGTACTGACCAAGGTCAAACGAAAACAGTGAAAGAACACATTCCAGGTTTGAAAGAGCAAAAAAGCCTTTAAAAACATGGCCACATGCGTCCCCTCTCAGTTTTCACTCCAACAATCTGTGACCTCTGACCTGCTGCCACCTCTGCCAATGACCACCAAAGTGTGCCGCTGACATCTTTTGCATTTCATAACTTGTTGCTCTTTCAGTATGCTAAATGGGTTTCTTAAAACTTTTGTAGCTTCCACACCAACACAGTGGTGGATCCTTCAAAACCTTTCAAGGCTCTCTGTTATTAGACAAATAAATAAGTGATACTTGGATAAACTAGGTGGCCTATTTCGATCAGAGTGAGACAATCAGCTAGATAAAACAGAGTCTGACTGAAAGGTTCCCACGACGACAAAGTCGTGTTGCAGTGGCATTTAAAATCAAGGCTACATTTGTTTATTATTCCTTGTATCTTGATTACCAGAGACACTGGGATCATTTCTCTGTGTCTTAGATTCCATTACTATTACAAAAACTGGACCTGCTCGGTGTGTTCTCCCAGGCTTTTTCCATTTTTCACTTGAACCTCATTTATCTGTCAAATCAGATGGTTCCTTCGTGTTCTGTTTAAAGGAGGAGCGACGTACTTACAACGTTCTGATGTGGACGTATGATGGATATTTAGGGGCTGCTTCCCTTTTGTTTTTCACCACAGTGTCAACAGGGAGGTGCAGCTCCTTTCAACCTCTCTTTAGACCAGGAATGTCAAACCCATTCCACAAAAAGCCGTGTAGACCAATCAGCTGCCTGAAGACTCAGATCAGTAAACTAGATGAGTTGGATCTGCTGGGCTGTTGCTTGGTTGGAACAGAAACCTGCAGCCACATGGCCCTTTGTGGAATCGGCTTGACATCCTTTCTCTAGACCATTCAGGATGACCGCTCAAATCTCATTCCCATTCCTGGGAGCTTTCCTTTCTTATAGGGGAGCAATAAAGGTTATCAACAGGAAACTGAAACTAAATACTACTTTTTTCAGTTCAAGATACAGTATGTGCCACCTGAAAAAGGACAGGAATGGGAGAAGACAGTTTTCTTTTTCTATCATAATCTTCCACTTTGTTGTTATATTGAAGCTCTTAATATCGGAGTTTACCATCCTCCACTCTCAGGGCCTTGAACAGCTTTGGATTTTTGAGGTCTCACAGTGTGAATGTTCAAGGCCTGTTTATCCATATATATATATAAAAAGCTTCCTGGCTATTCTACCAAATATGCAAACTCCAGGACAGCTTCATAATTAAGTCTGTCTCAGAATGGAGATCTGAATGATGACCATCTTACTTTTTGTCTTCCACATGAATCCACAACAGCAGAATAAATAATGGCACCTGGATGCACCTGGATACACTGGTTGCTACTCAGCAGTTTAGAGGTGGATTGACGGATGCATTAAACAACATCACAACAGTGGAAAACAACAACAAAACGTTTACCTCTGTTATATTTCTTTGCTAATGGACAGGAAAAACATGCCACAGAAATTTCTGACATGCGGACCCTCATTTATGTGGGAGCAGGGCTGATATTCCAGATGACGTGCATCCGGCTGCAGCTGCAGATCACATTAATCATGGAGTCGGGGCCTGTCAGCTGCAATTAGGGAGGGAGGGGAGCTTGCTTAATTATGCTTTTGCCTCACTACTTAGGTCAGGTAAGTCTGCTCGGATCAGTGCATGTTGCTCAGATGTCGTGACTTGATGTGATACAGCGCCATGGCAACCATCCTTTGATGTGTATTAGACACCGGACATCAGTCAATAAAAAAAAGCAATGCAATAAACATCTAAGTGTCTGATAAAATGCCACACAGGACATTTTTGATAACCTCATTTCTTATCATTAAGCTCTTGCGCTTTTTTTTAACACCATCCAACATCACTGTGATTGACTGCAAGTCAGTTCTTGGAACTGTGTTCTACTGATACCGCGAGCGGGGCTTCAATAAGAAATATTTACAGGAATTCTGAGATAGGAATTTCAATTGTAGCCATATTTTGCTGCTAACATGCTGTGAAGCACAAGGACACAGAGGAAAGGGAAGCAGCTACGGCAATAAACGCAAACTATCCTTCCACATCTGCGCCAGCTTGTACTGCAAATCATCATCAATTCATACAAGGGGCACTGTCCAACCGAATGACCCCGCCTCTAAAGCTTTAAACATAAAAGTGCCATTTTTCAGCATCATTAGGATGAACGAGTGTTATGACTGTGCATGTAGGCTAGACTGGGGATTTGCAATTTTGGACTGGTGCTGACCCTCATCTTTTTTATTCTTTAATTTTTACTGTCTGCAGGGGAAAAAAAATCTGTAGCTACAACCACTCTTCAAAGCTATGCAGGGGTGTTGATTTTAAACGACTGCTGCATCGGCAACAAAACGATGACGTCGTGAGTGCAGTTATTATTCTGTGAGTCATGCACATCAATGCGCGCTGTTAAAAAAATAAACCCCAATCTTCAGTCACTGACTCATTCATGTCTTCAAACATTAAAAAAAACCCAAAAAAAACCAAACAAACTGACTGCATGACAGCCGGAAGCACGGAGCCCCCTTCCTCTGCATGGCTGCCGTGATTAAGCAGTGGGAGCTGACGGATTGGTGGAATAATAAACAGCAACATGCTAGGTGGATGCGGATGTGAGCATTGTTTGTGAGCACGAACGTCATGGCTAGTATTCATCCTCCTCCCTCCTCCTGGAATGCAGTTGCTCCTGCAGAGAAACTCATGGAATCATGGAGCGAGTGCAAACCCCCGCCCCAAAAAAAACAAACAGGCTGAAAGACTTTGTGTGTGGAGGCGCTCCCCCTCGCCTCCACGCTTTGTTGTTCTGTCATCCCTTTGCTTATTAATTTGCGTCTGTCTCGCTGAAGCTATGATGCCGGTGATGGCTCAGCCGTCCTGATTCTGTCACTGCAGGAGCTCTGAAGGTGTAGTACAGCTGTTGCGATAGGTGCTACAAGGGCTCAGAAAACCCCAGTTGGGATGAGATGAGAGGATGAAAGGAGTCCACATGGACGAGCGTTTGAAGACTGGGTGCATTACCTGCCATTTTGTCAGAATTGTACTGTACAACACTGCCAGGTGCAGCAGGACTGGAGCCAACATAATGATGGCTCAGGAGCAGAGATGTACGGCTCTCCAAGCTCGAGAAAGTGCATCTGTCATGAACCCATTGATGACAATGCAGCCTTAAGTCTGCGCACCAGAACAATGAATAAGAACGAGCTGTGAATGATTAATAGAGATTATTTGCTTTGTTTTATTCACTGTAGAGAGACAAGTAGCCTCTGGCTGCAGTTACGCCCACCATTCTTCGTCCAAACCAATTGAGAGGCTATTTCAGAGATGGCGTCTATCCCGGTTATAAATGACTTTGGATGGCAGTCAAGGGTGAAAGCACATCTATATGCATCTGTGCGTGCAGGCGGACGAGGGGATGGTGTCTATCTGTCATTTTAGCCAACATGCGGGGTTTATGCCATTAAAAAAAGTGTTTAAAGAAAAAAATGATGACGCTGGAAAGAGCATGTTCAGAGAAAACAAAGGAACTGGCTGAACTGACTTTGTCCTCAGATGCCCCATCTATCTATCTATCTATCTATCTATCTATCTATCTATCTATCTATCTATCTACTTTCTGACCTTCTTTGTAAACTTCTTCTTTGTGTTGTGCATTTCGACCAGTTTCTGGTCAAAATTCCTTATACCCTGTACACATGTAGCTGCTGCTCTTGAGTCATCAAGGACACGCAGGATTTAGCCTCCCACTGCATTGCAAATCATTGAGGATTGACTGGTATTAACAGAAGAAAATTGCCTATTTCCTTGAGGTCGACTCAGCTGTGTCAAAATGACAGCAGAGAAAATCCTTTCCCTCGCGCTGACTGCATCTTACCTTCAGCTTCTGAAGCTTTTCTGGGTGCCAGGGTGGCCGTGGCCCTCTCTTCTGCTGTCTTTGTCACGGACGCCTGGTGTAAATAGCCTGACTCCACCGGGCCAACTGTCGCCATTATACCTTTCTCCACCATCTTAGCGTCAGCCATGCTCACGCCACCCACATCAATCCCAATTGGCTGCCTAGAACATGAGGAAAGCAGATGCTGTGAACGTAGCATTCTTGAAAGCATCTGATGAGAAACACACAGGCTTTGGATAAAGCCAATCACTGAGAAACAAAGGTTGCTGGGATTCACGTGGCAGCTTTTCAATTCCTTTAACTTCAAAAACCACTCTGAAGTTGCCTATTTGCCACCTTCTTAGGGACAGATGGCTTCCAATCCTGTACGATCCCGCCATCATGGTAAACACATCATTTAGTTAGCGCTGCTGCCTCAGAGCTATAGCAATAACTTTTTTTTCTCTCTCTGGTTCATCAAAAGACCTGTAAAAATATCCCTCAAAACTATTCAAGGGATTATTTCAATATATAAATGGGATTAAACATTAAATAGGAGTATTTAGCATGTGTAAACTACTCAGATGTACAAGTCAATTAACTGAACAAAGAGCAAATTGTCTAAATGCTAATACTAATTTTTGGTGGCGTGAGCTCTCGTTTTGATTTTTGTTCCTCTAATTATTAAAGCCAATCAAAACTCCAATTTTCCTAAAATGTTAAAACCTAATACATGCAAACAGTTGGTCACATGACCTTTAAATAAAGATTTTTGTGGAAAACAAAAAAAACTTGGAACAGCGGTTAACATTAATTCCATTTGCTTTAAATTTTTGAATTCTTGACAGTGTATTTCAGATAAAACGATACTTCAAACAATTGCCTGACTGAAAACAAGTGATTTCTTAAATATGTGAACTTTACTTTTGGATATACCGTAATTTCCGGACTATAGAGCGCACCTGATTATAAGCCTCACCCAGTACATTTTTCAAGAAAAAAACATTTTGTGCATACATAAGCCGCACCTGTCTATAAGCCGCATGTGCCCACATTGAAACATGAGATATTTACAAAGAAAGACGGTACACAGAAAGAGTTTTCAAAGTTTTAAGAATATACCTTAGCTTTTCTTTCCAAACAGTGCCTGTGACGCGGCAGTAACGCAGCAGGAATACGGTAGCACAGCACTAACAGGGCTGGTTAAAAAAAACGGTAAACGTCACTGAAAGCCAGCTCGACTGCTTTTAACTTGAAAGCTGCGTCATATGCATTTCTTCTTAAATTTTCCATGATGAGGGTCTGTTCATGCTAATTTTATTCATGGACAAAGCGCGAAGTTACGGTAAACTTGCATCTTCCTCGACACATATATTCCACCTGTCTCACTCTTACCTTTTCTACTCGAGCGCCCCTGGCGGCCGTTAGAAAAATTACATACATTGGCCGCGTCACTGAATAAGCCGCAGGGTTGAAAGTTTGGGAAAAAAGTAGCGGTAGTCCGGAATTTACGGTACTGGTCACAAGTGCAGAGCAGTAATTATAAAAGACAGAATTTGGAAAACCCTTTCACTCACACTAACAATTTCTTATCTTCAGATAGATGGAGAGATATTGGATATTGGTTTCCTTCATTCGGCAAGGTTTTAAGGGTAGTGAAGAAGGGCGAAACCATTGTCTAAATGCATTACCTCACAGAAGCTGGCATACCCCACAGAAGCTGGCAAAAATAAACCAATTATTGTTTTACTCTTTGATTCTCTCATCCTGACGCAGCCTTTCTGCCAGTGACATCTTTACTATTCGTGTCCCTGGAGTTTGGTGGTAATTTATTCAAACTGCGGCTCCAACAACAGCCTCAAAGCCAGTAAATGAGAGAAGAGCTGTGGATAAGGAGGTGAGAGCAGGGACAAGTTTAACAATGTTGGCTCGCGTATACCAGCCAGAGCAATCCAAACCTGGCATCGGTTTGGTTCAAGACTTCTACAAGGAGAGGGCAGCTGTCGGATATGTTGCATCACAGTCACAATTGACTCCTTTAATTTGCCCCGGATTATTCACTTTTAGGGTTCTGACAGGCAGCGGTGGCCCTGACCCTCATTAACCTGGCCACTGTACTTGCTCCTCAGCTCATGTCAATAACTAACCAGCCCTTGCACTGCACATTAATAACCTTAGACACACTCCTGGCTGTGAGGAGTGTGTTATTGTGATGTGGAGGGCAATGGGGGCATAACAGTGGAGAAAGTATTATCTCATTTATTCAGAAACAGTCTGACACAAAAAGAAACTGTAGTCCCTGGAGTCTGGCGGGCAGTGACACACCAGTGACTGTGAATATTCTTCTTTGTTATGCAAAAAGGGGAATTGGCTGTGTACAACACAATCAATTCCTACGACAGACCCAAGGTCAGAGGAAAGAATTTACCTAACAAACAAAAGTAGTGGTTTAAAAGATAGTCATCATACTGTAGGTCTTAATTATACCACCTGATTCCAAGGCACTGAATTAATTTACATTCCTGAATGATGCACTGCCTTTATTATCTTTAATTATTCTTCTTTTTACTTGTTTAAAGGCTGCAAACAAAATGGGAACCACATGCAGTACCCACCGTTACGAAGGGCTGATCTGGACACCTAGGTGGCAGAGTCCGTAAGGAGCAGAAAAAGCCTTTAGCTGCAGAGGGGGCTGTGAGTGAAAGGGGGCAAATGCACAACAAAAGGCAGGCAGCCAGGCAGGCTTTGTATTCTGGGAACAGACATCTAGAGTGTGAGCCAGCGGATGGCAGATCGCACCACAGGAGCTGCCAGTCGACAGAAGTGGGCAGCCATTTTCAAAAAGCCCGTCTCAGGCAACCGTCTTGCATACTGTCTATTTGGTACCTCTTCCTCCTCATTCTCCTGCTCCACAAACTTCAATTTCTTCTCCAGCCATAAAGGGTAATTTCAGAAAAGCAACATCTGGCTCTTTTATTGGATCCCTTATACACCTAAGAGCCAGAGAGTCAACCTAAATGATGACTGGAGTGTTTTATCTCGCAGTAAAGATTGCAGCCACGTTACCTCCTATTCTGCACCAAGCTTGACGCACAAGGGTGACTGAGAATGTTGTTTTTCTTCACAAATGAATGATAAGATACATAAATATATCTAATTTTCTCTCCTTTTTGAACCGGAGAAAACCATCAGATTAAGACACAAGGCTAGCGGGCACAACAGATTGTTTCTTCTGGATTGATAGAATGGAAATGAAGAAGTGGTCCTTGACCCAGTTCATTAAGACAGTGGTGGGGAGACAGCACCATAATGTCTTCAAAGTGATATGCAACACTTTTTCACATTTCCATCTTAGCATCTCCATTTAAAGAATGGGGTTTATCAAGGTCCAGAATTTAAAAAAAAAAAAAGAATAAAATAAAATAACTCGAATTAGGAGGAAAGGACACTGAGTGCCGATGAATGGGCTTGCTTGTATAAGAGATGACTAAAGAACTCTACCTGCTGTTCTTTGACCACTAATGCATAATTAGTTTTATACTTTTGATTTTTTATAAGAGATAAGAGAAACATAACAGGAAAATCAAAAAGTACAGCATTTGACATTTGGTATGGGTGCAATTTAGAGTACTTTGCTTTTGTGTTTCCCTTTGACTTTCCTATCAAATGTGCCTGAATGGTATTTTCACAGCTGTCTCATGGAAATAGGTATTTCAGCTACCGCTCCTCTAATGGACATGCTATTTTATTCAATGTGAGTGGCTCTATTCTATTCTATTCTTCAGCCCGTCAAGAATCATTTTCTAAACCCACAATGGGATCAAATAAACTATAGCAGTAAGTTAATATTTCATTTGATGGTAATGGTATTGCTAAATGCTCAATGCTGCCTTTTTTTCTTTGCGAAAAGATGGAAGGTTGTCTTTCCTGTTAGTACATACACTGCACAGCAAAGCGCTATCCCGCTTGAATATACGTCTAGTTGACACTCTTGCAGTGGGAACACGCCCCTTTGGCTGTAAGGGCTGAAACCATTCAGGAACAAAGATATGAAAATATGTGTAAAAGATCTATTGAATGATGTGTTGTTGCCCTGAGCTGGAACAGATGGGTATATTGATTGGTGGGTTTATGTTGGTTCATGTCCATTATTATGTAACATGCACGAGCTGGCACATAGGAACCTCTAGTGCTAAAAAAAAAAAAAAAAATGTGCGAGTGTGTGGGACAATGCTGAATGACTTGACTAGAACATGTGGATAGACAGACAGGTAGCTATAACTCTGCTTTGATGATAAATAATAGCAAAGAGCATGAGCAGCGACAGCCGGGAGGGACGGAGCCTCTGGGAGCCGCTGATTTGAGTGCGACACCGTTTATCAGTGTCACAGCCCACCATCCGCATCAGCCAGAAAACACCGTGTCTGCAAACACCTGATGACCACGGGTGGCAGCAGACAACACTTACTGTCTTCAACTCACGGTTGATCCAGTTGTAATTTATATTTTTGATTATTCGAGGAATTGATCCCCATCTTTTCATGCATCAAAATTGAAATAATTTGTTTCTACCGCTCCTGCGTAGTAAATAAATATGTGTTTGTATCCACCGTTTTAATGCAAATGTAGACTTTTTTTTAGGCATGGGACAGCTCAATCTTATGTGGTGCACTCTTGTCTCATTGCCTCTCTCCCATGGCAACCGATTGACGGCTCTGCAGCAGACTGAGGCAGACACGTCGACCCCCCCTCTCCTTCAGCAAGACAGTGAGGGTGCAAACAGAGGGGATGGAAGATAAACAAAATATAACATGGAAAAATAGAACATGGGTGGGATATATTTGATCCAAAAATTACCTTCAGATGCAACAGCAATATTATTTTCATGAGATTCTCTGATGACTTATATAAAACAGACAAGCCTTGGCATTGGATCTCAAACTTTTGCGCGACACAGCTGATCTTTGAGAACTCCCAGCTACAGCAGCAGCTTTATGTATTCACCATTTTTATTAGTTTGGAACCAGAACTGTTTTATGATCTATAATTCATTAGGGCTGGGACATGCCCCATGTCCAATGTTCTCAAAAATCTTTCACCTAATGTTGGAGAACAGCCCATCAGTTTTCTGCCCCGACTGAATTTATTCCTCTGTTCTCAACTAAAGTCAAAACACCAACTTCTTTTAGTCAAAAAAAAGTCAAAAAACCAATTTTTTTAAGCTTTTTGGACAAAATGTTCTTTTTGCGCTGTTTTACCATTTAATGTTTATTCACTTAAAGACTACTACAACAGTTATATTTCCCCACATGGGATGAATATAGATTATAGATTATATTATCTTATTATAACAATGAATCTATGTTTATACTGGCATCTTTGCCAAGTTTTAAACACTTCACGTTGCTTAGAGTCCTGTTAATAGCCAGGTTCCATCCTAGCTTAAAGGACAAATTGTGCTCTAATTCTGACGAGCTCTTCACATTGCAGTCTGTGTGTCAAAGTGTCCCAAACTGGTCGTGAGTCAACAAGTAAATGCTGACTTCTGATTAGCAGATGGGATCATGCCAAGCTGTTGATGGCACTGCTTTATTCTTCAGTTTGTAGCAAAGACAAAAAAAACAAGAAGTCAAGTTTGTCATTTCCCTTCAAGTCACAAACATTTGCAGGGACATTCTTTTTTCTTTTCATCCAAAAATGCTAGCAGTTTGACAGCAGAATATAAATGAATGTAAAACCACAATAGTGCTTTTGTTGAACTTTTTTTCTTTTCAGTGAGCTTTTTGTTGCTCACGGCTGTGTGGGATTGTCAGGAAATATAAAAGCAAAATTGTGTTTGTGAAGAGCACATTTGAAAGTGTTTGTGTGTTGATGTATCCATTCTGATAAAACTATTGAAACAGATGAAGAAGAGACCGAAACACATTTAATCATATTCAAATAAAAGTCTGCTACAACTATATAATAGACCAGCCTTTCTTAAAGTTCGATTAATACATTAACCCTGTTTTTAATCAACCCCATTTAGCCTAAATTGGATAAAAAAAAGCTGTTATTTTTACTTTGTAGGCATTGTTGTTTTCACAGATATCAGCTAAACACAGTAAAAGAAGAGATAACATTGCTACAGTAGCAGCTGAGAGATTCTGACAGGTTATCATGGGACAACAGAGGTTCTCTGGAACTTCCTTCAGCCACTAATTAGGTATCTAAAATCCTGTTTTTGTGCTAAATGGCTCTATTGGAAGGTAACATGTTTGGGAAAAGGAGAACAGTTTAAAGGCAAGGACACGACAGTGTCACAGCTAATCAGAATCTAATTTAAAGGCGTGGGTTTGAGACAGCATCCACCTGGGAATCGCTAAGGACGCGTCTAGTGATTGTCGAGCTGTGGAGCTGCAGTCAGAAAAGAAAAACAGATTTAAAGTCCAAGTCAAATAATAAAACACTTTTCTCCCCAGCAGGCAGAGCCATACACTACCAGTCATATTCAAAAAGTGTTGGCTTTCATGTGCTTTTGGAATGGAGTAAAATAAAATGGCAAAATTATCTTTTTTTTTTAAATCATTTTAAAATTTTACAGGATTGTGCTTTCATCAAAAAACCTTCCACCCTTTGTTTGCGAGGATATGCAAAACAGCTGTCCTGCACTATTACACAAGGAAAAAAATAAAAATTGCAGGCTAACCGAACAGAATGCTAGTGTATGTTTTGGTTTTGCTATTGACTCCACATTTGCAGATGTCTTCTTTTAGGTTTAAACATGACCTTTACTAACTGAGGTTATTGAGACTAGAGTAAAAGGGAGTAAAAGTGACCTCCCTTGACTTCTGCCTGTGTTTGATGGGTGCTACTTGGATCTTCTCCTTACATTTGTAACTGAGTAAGTAAGCAACTAACTTATACCTCAAACTGTTTTCTCATAAGTCTGACTTGGAAAAGATGAACTTTTTTGGAAATAAATCAAAGGGATGATGAGGGAGGAGAGCGATAAAGGCAAGATATATATAGACTGCGGTGAGTTAAAGACGGGAGGCATGTCTGGAATGTGAAACTGAGAAGAGTTTATGTTCTCATCTTCGCTAAGGTTTTAGTAAGTCTGTTTCCAGCTGTTGAACTGCACAGGGGTACTTTTAAAAAGTCCCCGCAGACCAGCAGCACTCTAAGAGATTAAAGCTGTAAAGTTTTGGTGCCTCTGGCTCGAGGACACCGGCAGTTCAGGTCAGACAGAAACAGCAGCGGCAATTTAAAAAGAACAAATTGCACGCGTTGCTTCGGCTCGTCACTGCTGAGCGTCATTAATCCTGACCTAATGTCACGTCGAGCCCTGTCAAGAACTCGTCTGGATGTCACTGAGGCTGTGGTTTGAGTTTCAGTCCAGTGCATAGAATTTCCTGAGTGAGTATCCGCTCCCCTTTTGGAAACACTTAAGATACCCCTTCCCCTAACTACATCACTCTAATTACCCTGTGGCTAGAATCCAGTAAATGTCTAATTGTCTATTGACATTATGCAATGAGGTGCAGCAAAACGCTCTATCTCAGTTATGGTATCGCCTCAGCAGCAAAAAACACCAGCTGAAAGCATCCGTCTTTGGGGCTTGAAGAACCATAGTAAAAACAAGCACACAAAAGAGCGGGAATGCCGAGATCCATATTCAGTATTCCAATCACGACTTTTCAGCGTCAGCAGAGATGAGAACGACTGGAGACTGTCAGACTGGGCTGGAAATATTGTCCTCCCTTTCTGTTTCTCTCTTTGTTGATTTATCAAATCTGTATTAAATGAGCTTTTCTCGTGTTTGAGTTACAGGAATGGAGAAAAAAAAATGGGAGTTAATGAGCGATGTTGAACTGCAGCAAAACAATGACAAAACGAGGCATAACAATGACAAACAGTAACACACGGCCAACAGCAGAGGCCCAGAAATCCCACAAGCCCTCCCAGAATCACTAGAAAATATGACTTCACTATTTACATAGGTGTATGTGTATTCTGATATTGTGGGATAAGGACAAACTGGTGTGTGTGTGTGTGTGTGTGTGTGTGTGTGTGTGTGTGTGTGTGTGTGTGCGCGTGTGTGCGTGTGTGTTAACAGACTGTAATTAGTTTCTCCCAGGGCTTTGGATATCATGAGACTCAGCCGTCTTTGCAGGTGCAGCACAGCAAATCTTCTTTTTTTAAAGCTATTGAAAACACATGCAGGCATTTTTGTACCTATTCTGCGGGTGTGAATAAACGGGAGAACTGGGATTGCACAGGGAAGCGAGTGGTGTTTGATGTAGCACTCAAGGTTTTAGATAAGAAGTGACACGTTGAAGAGCTTCTCTGTGTGAAAGGAAGGAAGAGTGCTAACTTTAGCTTCTTTTAGCTCCAGTGTGGCATGGATGCTTTCTGATATCTCTGTATGTATGAGAAAATAACACCACATGATCCTGGCTCAGATGAAACTCCTGTATTTTTTGTAATTAGATTTCCAAGATCATCACACAAACTACAGAAGAACCTGCAGTAGTTATGACTTCTGGACTGGACAATCCAAAATTGGTTCATAGGTGCATTTATGTAGTGTTTACACTTTCTTTTCTACTCTTTTTGTAATAATGTCCATAACTGCCCCCAATCATGTGTGTTGATACTGAGTTATTTGGACTCTGATGTTGCACCTTTAACAATCACAGTGAAGCAAGACAATCAAAAATCTAAAGAACTTTAAATAAACAGTCACCCTTTTTATTCTTTTGGACAGTCTATAAATTCGGGTTTATATGGTTTTACGAGCCCAAGTGCGATCTGTTCGTTAGCACATTGGCTGGGTGGAAATTTGGTCAACATAAAAGAAGCATCAGGAGGTCTTTAATTTTTTAAGAGATAGCATTTGCTGGAACGATTAGCCTATGAGCTGATGGAGATCATTAAATCTGATAGGAATAAATCTGTCAGCTATTCCTTTAGATAGCATCAAAACAGCAGCTCCTCGCCAGACCTCAATCCAATGTCCCATCACATCAACACTGTTAGACATGAAAGCTGTTGATGACAAAATTTAAAATAAAAATGCGGAATAAACGGACAACTTGGACACAAACGACAGTCTCTGATTTTAGTATCCATGAACAGCAACATTCCATCAGCATCTATGAGGGATGCCTTATTAGGGAGAAATGCCAATACAAGTGGTGAAAAACAGTGGTGATCTTCATGAACACCTGAGAGAGAGAGAGAGAGAGAGAGAGAGAGAGGAAGAGATAGGGCTGTCTTTGTTGATATCACTTGGGGCCCAAACAACACTCCAAAAATACAACCACAGCCGCTCTGTGGGAACCAGGGGAGACCCACATGTCCACAGGTGTTTGCTGAGGTGTTGAATGAGCTGAGGGTCACAGCATTCGAGGCGGTCTCTCCACATGCGTCACTGGCCTTTGTGTAGCTCCATGTGTGTGTGTTTATGCAGGTGGGTTCACACTGAGGCTGTGTGTTAGAGCCCTGACATCTTACAGTCTAGGGTGGTTCAGCAAACGAGACAGTGTGTCAGATAGCTTTCTTCTTGGGTAAGGCACAACAATAGAAAGCTTCAGGGTGTTTAAAGGCCAAAACAGCAAACAAAACTCCAAACCATCTAGACTTCTATAAGGCACAACAATAGAAAGCTTCAGGGTGTTTAAAGGCCAAAACAGCAAACAAAACTCCAAACCATCTAGAAAACCACAGATTAAAACCAAACAACTCAATATACATTTCTTAGCTACACCCTTAAAATCCACCCCTTTCTCGTGCACTCTGGTTACACACAGTTCGACAGAAAGCTTAGTAAACGTCACAAACACTCACAGGCAGAGTTAGGGAGGAGGATAAACAGGCTCCTGCTTTTATTCCCTCTTTTGACGAGGGAATTGACCGCAGCTGATCTTAAGCCTTAGCACAGGGGCATGGCAGGCAGGTAACAGGAACCCGCTCTGCAATGCTAGAAGATCTCCAACACACACTCGACCTGGTTTTATTTGTAACATCTAGGTTTTATTGCAGGACTCTTAGTTACTGGTTATGATTAAAGTTATAGTGAGTGCATTGCATTTGTGCATGTATTTAAGGTTTCTCTTGTGTGTGTGTGTGTGTGTGTGTGTGTGTGTGTGTGTGTTTGCTAGCAGCAGTGTTGCTGCAGGTGTTTAAATCCGGCTGGTCACATGAACACACTTAATCCTGCACAAAGCAATCAGTTTTATCATTTGGTATCTCACTAATGATTCACAGTGATTAGCAGTGGGAGACGGCTGGAAAGTCATTTAATCTGCCTTTTTCTGCAATTTTAGAGGGTGAATAAAGGTCCATACTAGCAGCAGGTATAACAAAATGCATGTCAAATGGGTTGCCATGGTGACTGGGCACACCAGCTCTCCCCCGCTCCCTCTCTTTTGCTCACTTTTGGGTTTTTTTTCCATCTTATTTCATCTCACTCCTGAGAAGAGCTCACTGTCATCAGATCATCCGAGTAGAGTCTGCTGAAACGTGGGACATCAGTCCACCATAAATACTGTGACAGGTTGTTAAAAAATGGCAACACGCAGCTTTACTGCCTTCTTGTTAGAGAAAAACAAAACCCATTCTGGTGGCACACTGTCTCGCATTTAAGGGATCTTTTTTTTTTTAACCCCTGCAAAACAGCATAATTGGAGGCAAAGAGACCAGAGTGAGCCCGGAGAAGATAATCACACCCTGACAAAAGAGATTACGGTAGCATAACAAGACTGTTGCGTGCTCTGGACACAAATGTCACACTCCTCTCTTCCCCTCACAGTAAGGTCATGTGCCTTTGTGTTAATTGCTTTGCTTTTTGTGACTCATGGTGATGTGGACCTCCTTCCGACCTCCAGAGACTTCAGAAAGGCCCCAGTTTTTCTGGATTGGAGCTTCCGGTGGCCTGAACCAAACCACTGCTGGTAGGGTTTTGGGTTTATGGTTCTCTGTAGCCTGTCTGTCTGAGCATGGTCCCTATGTAGATGGGCTTCACCTTTAATGCTTAGAAAATCATCTGGGTCACTTTGCAACCTTTAGGATTTAGATCCAAACAATAGTTGAGTGACAACAATACAATACATTTATAGACAGTCACTTTCCCTTTCATAGTAGCAGTTTTTGGTGTGTCACCGTGGTGCCTATTGATGGCCTGATGATGACACACTCCCCACGGAAAGCCCCCTACAAGGTATGCAGATGGAAAGGTATGAACTGGGCTTAGGTCTTCCACTCCTTCACTCTACTGCCGTTAATTTTCCACCTCAGCTTGTTCATTAGCTCAGTCGATCAGTGCAAACAGGCTGATCAGGTCGATCAGTGCAAACAGGCTGATCAGGTCGATCAGAGCCAGACCAGGCTGGGAGGGTAGAGCATAATGGCATTGTTTCTGTCTGTAGCATGAGCCCCGTAACGAGAGCAAGGCAGCCCTGGAAATAGCAAGTCCTGGTTTTAATGGGAGTCTCACTCTGTGACTCAATGGGCTTTTTGTCGCTTGAGCGCCGTGACACGCACATGCGCGTGCCTCTATAGCAGCGCGCTGACATTTGGACAGGAAGACACATTTGTGGGCCTGTGCCAGCCTTTCATTTCTGCTCATGCTCACTGCTAGAGCTCACACACACACACACACACACACACACACACACGCACACACACAGACACACACGAACAGAAAATGAAGGTAGAAACTGTTATTTGAGGCTGAATTTTATTCTGCAGATTTCCCTTGCAAACCTAAATATACCTAACTTGCATAATCCTAGGAAGGGTTTACGCAGCGCTAAGAGGTGTCTTTCTTCTTTTACAGATGAGGTGATGGTGCCAAGGGGAAGAGAAGGAAGGCAAAGAACGCACCAAAAAGGGTCTTCAGGAATGGAAATAGAGGCACGTTCTCAGTGCTGCTCCGTCCCTTCTAGGCATCATCTGCACCTCGAGTAGGCGCTGAATTAAGTGGGATCTCATTTATAGGAGTGCCACTAAAATCAGCCTTTGCCAATGCCAGGACAAGAACTCCAGGGTATTTATAATGATCAGTGGCTTACGCGCAAACACGGAAGAACAACACTTCAAAGTTATGTGTGATTTGTTTAATTCTATACTTAATATTTTATTTCTATTAAAGTTTCAAGGATGATTACATTATTAAGGAGGGGCCAACAACAAGTGTTTCCACAAAAAGCGTTGAAACATGCTCCAACCAAACTCAATACCGCACGTGATGGCAAATAGTGAGTGGGGCTACAGTAAAGATGCCTGCAAAGTTCTCTAAAGTCTGTTTTCAGTCTTCTGTATTTCGCACCAGGTTTCAAATATTACACTGCAGAGGACGGAGAATAGCTACGACCTACACAGCAAGAAGGTCATTAGTTGCTGTGCTTTGAAGGCTTCCTGCATCCAACAGCAGACACAATAACTGGCTCAGAAAGCTTTTTTGGAGATTTTAAGTGATGTATTTTTCTGATCACAGATGAAATATTCATTGTATTAATTGTACCTGCTTGTTTTTGTTCCTGATCAGCATCTTAGAAATACTGAAGCATTCAGCAGTTCTCACAAAGGAGTAATCTTTGGGAAAACCGGCACAATCGATCCTTTTGCTCATAGAGGCACTATGAAATGGAACTTTTGGGAACTAGGACATGAAATTTAACACCTCTGACAAAGTGGAAACTATTTGGACAGAGTCAACCTTTTAGTGAACGGAGGGAGTTGGTGTGTGCAAAATGAGGGATGTGGTCAAATCACCATCTGATTTATACCAGCCACTGCTGTGAAATAGGAGCCAGTTCCAGCAGAGCTCCACTGTTAGCATCCAGCCAACAAGAAGAGGAGGATTATTAGCACCTAAAATCCTGCCTCGGTGGCTTATAATTCAGCCTGAGACGATGCTTCACAAACTCTCCTAACTTCTGATTAATGGAAAACTTTTTTTTTTTTTTCAATAACCCTGCCCTCAATAATCTACTCTGGAACGGTGCTTCTTCTCCAGCGGCAGCGGGGCGATGAATTCAATAAAATTAATTGGCACACACTGCTGTCACTATGCCTGTGCCCCACCAGCACCCCCACCCCTTTCATCAAACTCTAATGGCAGGATTGTGAAAGGCCCAGACAGGATTACAGAAACAAAAGGGTGGATGTGGTGGAGAGGTGGCAGGGCAGCAAGACATAATTGCTACCTGGCACCAGATGACATTACACAACACTCGCAATATGTGACCAGGACGCAAGAGTGTCACCGTCCATGAAACTGTGATGGCCTGATGGGGTGGGGGGGTGGGGATGGGTGGCAGCACTTGAGATAAAAATGGCAAGAATAAAGGGCAGATCTGTGTGCTGCATGCTGACTCTTCAGGGAGAACTGCTGCCGCATCCTACTGGGGGGGGGGATAACTGAAACTGGGTCACTGGTACCAGGAGGAGAGGTTCCATCCAGACAAGGTAAGTGCAGGAAACGAGGAGAGGAGAGAGGGATGAAGACTGGCAGAGTTTAAGGAGGAGAAACACCGGCAGAACGGAAGGAGAAGGCTTAGCTGTCAACAATCTACAAGCTTCTTTTATTTTCCTTGTTTTTAGAAATGTTGCTGCTTTGGAATGTGGACATGCCAAAGTTTAGGAAATCAAGCTGAAGTAAAGCTCACATCCTTCTGGTCGTTCCCATGAAACCGAGCAGATACAAGAGACAGAAGTCTTCATCAGAGGATGTAGGGATGCAGAGAACTAATCAAAGGAGGGGGCCGGGGCGGGGTTTAAGAAGTTATGGTTTTGAAACGGGGACTGGAGGGACTGTGTGGAAGAATGTGGGCATCATCTGATTTCTAGTTGGACTGAAAAGTCAGGGATTGATGACTGTGTAAATCAATCACTTCAACACGGGAGAGCTAATACACTTGGGCCGGTTGCCACCTGCCCGTCTCTGGCCTTGTCCCCAGATCTCGTCTCACCGGACTGTCTTCTTTCGTTTATGAGGGCGCAAATCTCTATTTGGATGAACAGATGTCTTTTCTGCTCGGTGAGGAGATGAACTATGAGTTCTGTAAAACTGGGTTCACTCTCAAGCACAGGGCCTCTACAGTTGACTGCTAGTCTAAAGAGACTCCTTGACACATTTCATTCTTTTATTGTTGATAATCAAGTGTGGAAAGCCAAATGTTTTTCCTAAATGGCATGATTACAAATAAATCTATTGTTTTTACCGAGGACTGCTGAAGATAATGAAATCATTTAAACCAGTCCAGAACAATTGTGCTGCGAGAGGATGTTTTTTTTATAACAGTAACACACCAAAGCTAAATAGGGACAAAATGCAAAACAGAAACTCAAATGAGTGGAACAATATCAGCAAAAAGAGAAGGGACAGAACCTCCATTTGTCAAGGAATGGCATGATATAATTCCAGAGCTTCATTTAGATTTATGAATGCTCGTTATTGCATTAATACCGAGAGAGACTCACAGATGTGGCGGAGTGGGCGAGATGGATAGAAATGAACAAAGAGACACTCTGGTTGTGTTTGTGTTGTGATCAGTTGTCGTCATGTAAATATGCAAATATATACATCTATTTCCATAAAAGTTGACTTTTTTTGATTTTGGGCTAATAATCTAGTGTTAAATCTGAATGGTACTTTTAAAAACTGTGACATTTGATACAAACAACATTTTTCATGTTCTTTTTTTTCAGTCAGTCTAGTTGAAGTCAGTGCGGCATTAACACCGGGTCAAAGAGCACCGGAAAACACAATTAATCTGAGCTCATTTCATTCTGCCTGTAGCACTTTTAAAAAGGTCTGCAGTGTAGTTCCTCTTTAGAATTACAGTCCTGACAAAAACACCCTAAAAATCACCACTTATGTAACACACACAGTAGTTGTAAGCGTGCGATTATTAGGAAGACTAAAAACAAAGATTCACACTAAAGACAAAAAACAACTCTTTAAACCCAAACTTTAAACTAAACAATCACTTGTGTAAACAGAATATTAGTTCAAACTAACCTACTGGGGTGAAAAACAAGAAACAAATGGTTCCTGTTTGTTATCATCATCTTAGACCTCTTTAATAACCAAAAAATGTGTGTGTGTGTGTGTGTGTGTGTGTTTTGTTTGTTTGTCTAAACAGTAGTCTAAACAGGGCGATTGGGCACCGGCTTGCGATGGGTCGGTGCTGTGGTCGGGCAGCGGGTGGCGAGAAGCTTCCATGTCACGTTTCCATTGACCCATGACTGATCTATCCGGATCCTCAGAAACCTTGGCCCACCTCCCAGCTCACCTGGTAGAGCCATACTCTTTCTTGTTCATAGCTCTCGACTAATCCTGCCAGCGCCTTAATCTCACCTCCTGCGTACGGACACTCGCTCTTCCATCCTACACGTCCATTCAGTTATTTCCTGCAACGCTGTGTTATCTTTACAAAGGCTTTGTCAAACACGAAGAGGAGCTAATCACAAGATAAAGTTTCAGTGGATTCCTGGTCAGAGTGCGCCAGTTACAGACAGTTAGTTAACGAAGCCAGTAAATTGTTACGTTTAAGCTTATCACTCTGTTAATTCTGCCAAGGAAATAAAAACAGAAAACTGATGTACTGATGTAAGCGTAGTTTCTTCTTGGAGCGGGCCGTCCACCTCTCCCTGAGAATGGCAGGCAGACTGTTAAAGCTCTCCAACAGTTTGATCATCAAAGTGCACGCAAGCACACACAGAGGGACACTTGCAATATGCTTTAAAGCCCCCCGGCCGTCGTTCAAAATGCCAAATTCCTGCCTGTTAAACAGAAAAACAAATGCTCTAGCACACCCCTAATGAGATACAGCTCACTTCTTTTGCATACTCGTCTGAAATCCTCCCACCTTTCTGCATTCTTGATTCTAAATAGGTCTCGCTCAGATTCACCTCACTGTTTACCCGCTGTGCCGGGAATGCAGCTTTTTAAACACCAGCTACACTATCCTTTTGCTTTCCCTCATGTCTTCAGCATCCCTCACATTTTTGCGTTCCCTATTCCCAGCTGGAGGTCGCTGGGGGTGTGAGGAGGCAAAATGTTACAGGTACCAGCTTTAAAATGGTAAGAAAGGCCTGTTTGTGAAGGAAGGAGAGGAGAGGAGAGGAGAGGAGAGGAGAGGAGAGGAGAGGAGAGGAGAGGAGAGGAGAGGAGAGGAGAGGAGAGGAGAAGAGAAGAGAAGGTGGGCTACTTTTGACTCTTGGCTGATGGCTCTTCACATTGTTGCTGCTCTCAACATGTGGGAGTTACTTGTTCTCTTTCTACTTTAAAACCAGGATTGAGGATAAATGGGGCTGCAGACTCGCAAGGAGGTGAAATCGTGTGTCCTCACAGAAGAGTGTGAAGGGTTGCATTCACCTGAACTCTCCACACCTCATCCCTCCATCAATATGCATGAGGATACATGCTGCACTAGCACTGTGAATTAGTTCCCTTGTCTTGACTTACACTGCACATTATGCTGTAGGACTGCAGCCAGTCTCCCCATGGGGATTATAAAAGTTTTATCTGGCTGTAGCTCTGTAGCTACCCTTGATCCCCAGAGTGCTGATGTGCACACAAGTGAATTTTATATATATATATATTTTTTACTTTGTTCATTCAGGTGTGTGAGCTGCTGAATTTGGTGGCTGTGACTCTGGTTCAGCCCTTGAAAACTTATTCCAAATCTATTTGTATTTTAAAAAATAGGCAGGCTTTGCTGGCTGTTGCACTCACACACGTGGAAGCACCACGTGGAAAATAAAACACTTTCATTTTTCCCAGAAAGTGCTACAATTTTGTTTCTATTTTATTTTGAGTTACTTCAAAGGTTCTGGTGACAACTTGTTGTTTTGAACTTTAGAACTAAGAACTTTACCCATGACAAGGTGCCCCGGCCCCCCCCATACCCCCCCCAACCCCCCCCCCCCCAAAAAAAAACACACACAAAAAAAAATCCACAAAAAAAAAAAAAACCAAAAAACAAAAAAAAAAACAGGGGGGAAAACCCCCCAAAACCGGAAAAAAAAAAGGGGGGGAACCCACCAAGGGGGAAAAAAAAAAAAAAAAAAAAAAAAAAAAAACCCCAAACAAAGAAAGAAGGAAGGAAACAAACAAACAACCAAACAAACCAACCCAAACCCGGGGGCACCCCGGGGGTTTCCAACCCCCGCCACGGGCGTACCATCCCCCCCCCCCACCCCCCCCCATTATCAGCGGAGAGGCCACCCGCCCAACCCAAGAACAAGGCGGAAATATTTAAGGAAGGGGGGGAGGGAGGGAGGGACGCCCGGTCTAGGGGAGGCGATTCGCCCTTCTTGAGGGGCTTTCTAAATTAAGGGGGGGAGGTAAATTATTAGGGGGGGGGGGGGATTCCCCCCCATACCCCCCCTCCCCACACGCACACACACACACACACACACACACAAGTTCATCTGAATTTAAAGCACTTCAAACTGTTATTAAGGAGCTGGGGGTAAATCCCTTCTCACCTGGTCTAGACAGCTGGGCTGTGCCGCCACGGCGACATCAAAGCAGCACTGAGAGCAAACACAAAAGTGAAGCTGGGGGAAAAATAAAAACTTAACATTACATAAAGCCTAAAAGCGAGGAAGAGAGCATCACTGCGTTTGGAGGAAACATGAATAATGGATGACAGGCAGAAATCATGCAGATGAGAACAAGTGGTGCGCTCCCAAAGAGACAGGCAGGGAGGTAGACAGTAGGAGACGGGTGAGAGGGGAGAGGTTTCAAATAGGTGGTGGAACATAAACACGCCGCATTCAGCAAACAGCAGAGTGCCTCCCGGTGCCTTCGTGACAGCACTGAGACAGAGGCAGTATGCTGCGTTTAGGGGGCAAAGCCTGCGAGAGCACACAGCCTGTTAAACCACCCTCACGTGGAACAAAATGAGCGTGTCACCACTGACGGATCTGGCCGCCGCAAATAGCAGTAGGTCTGCTGGCCCAGCGTGGCTCAGCAGCAGATGGGCCGGAACTCTGAAACGCTGACCACACAGGCGCAGCAGCTCTGAACCCTAACTTCATTTACCCCAATTTCTTGTTTGGGTCCCAAAGGGTTCCGGGTCCAAGCCAGTAAATTTGGGCCAGGCCAAAAGAGACCTTAAAGGCCTGCAGAAAGCAGACGCTTGCTTCCAGCTGCCGCCATGTGTGCATCATTTATTAAAAATGCACGTTTTTTTTTTGCAGAATTTAGAAAAAAAGGAAAAAAATGTGAGTACAAAAACACTGCCTGGCTCAAGACTCGTTTTGGTTCCTTTTAGTGTCAAAATCCAAATAGAAAAGGGAAAAAAAACATCTAAAGGAAAAGGTTGGGGTTTTTTTTTTCATTGTCTTGAGTTACAGCCTAATGTCCTTCCGAGGTTAGTAAAACAAAGATAAACCTGCTGCCATAAATATTCACAGAATCTAAGCAAATATCTCACACATTTTGGTTATCATCAAAGACAGAACTTCTAAGGCTGATTATATGTCTACACATAACATCTAAAAAAGGCCGTTTCACAGTTTTGAAGTTTTATCTTTTAGAATCTCAAATACCAGTTCTTTATAACAAAGTCTAGCGTTTACAAATCAGAGTCCTTTTACTGCAACACTTGTGAAAGTTTAAAGCCAAATATTGCTCTCATGGGTGTACTAAAGAGGCTGCCTAAAGAGAGTAACGAGGCATCTGGAGATAATATCAGAAATATCATATTCCATCAAGTGGTGGTGTTTTCCTCTGTTTAAAGTGAGTTAGTGGTTTAAATAATATATATGAACCTCTTTAGAAAATCATTTTTTTTGCCAACTTGATTCAAGGCTCTTTAAATCCTGCAGCAGGTGGCTACGCTGGACCGAAACACTTTGCTCTCTCATGATGAAATAGTGCAATACTCCATTGAGCGGTAGAAGAACAATCTTTGACACACACCCTAAAACCACAAAAAAAATCTTTCCATCACTGTGAAGATGAGATCTAACAGAGCAGGACAGGAGGGAATCCTCAATATTTAACGTTGCTCATCCTTCATTCACTTTAGCTCAGACTGAGGAGTAACCCTCTGAACTCCCCAGATCAAAGCCCATCTCACATCACATGCTCAGCCAGATCTGATTGGCGCCGATGGGCTAATGCAAAGCCTGATTTCTGCTAATGACTTTTAATCAGATACCTTTGTGTGTGGCTTTGCAACAACATCCTAATATTGAGCGAAAGGAGGAGACGCGCATCTGCCTGCAGTTCCTCTACGTGGTTTCAAGTTAATGAGAGCGGCGTGCTCTCCTCTGAGGGAAAAGTTCAGTGCAGTCACGATGGAAAAATACTTCAAGATTCCTGTTTATATTTTAAAGGTACTCAGGATATGTCTAGTGCGATTTTATCCTCACTTTTCAGTAAAGTTGGAAACTTTTTTGACATCATGTGACATATGACTCACAGTTTTGTGTCAGAAAATAGAGGTTTGTTAAGAGCTGTTTTTAAATGCTTGTAGAGAAATGTGAATATAAAACAAAAAGGTACGAACAAAACCCGTCCAGGAGACATCAATAGTTTCAACAATTACCCTCAAAAAGAAGACAAGGAACAACATAGCAGAAGATGCAGAAGACAGCATGGGGATGTGGAAAGGTGAAGCAGGTTCAAACACTCAACAAGAAAGGTCAAGGACAATGAGACACAGGTGAAACAGAAGAGGGTAGATGAGAATAAAGGAAGAAGGAAATGGAAGGAAGGAAAGGCAGAGACACAGCGGACAAGAAAAAAATAGAGCTAATATTGAAAAACAACCAGAAAATTAGAACCGAATTAAATGTATTTAACAGTGATTTTGGATTAACTCTTTTCTACAGTGTATGAAAGATTAATGGCATAGAATATATAGAAAAGGCAGTGCTGCAGCTCCACATTTATAAGGTCATAGACAAAGGTAAATAAACCAAAATAAATAAACCTTTCCTTTTTTGGTCAAGTTTGCAAATCTAGCATTACTCTTCGTTTTGCTTTAGAAAAACACAGGGCAGGAACACATAATTAATGCAGTGGTTAAAATATTTTAGATTAAAATGCTGTTTTTCCTAAACATTTAATAATTCAAACATATTTGTCTTATACTAAAGCAGACTTTATTGGAAATCCTGTAAATTTTATTTAGTGCCCAAATGTTAAAGGTTATGGGGCACATGTTTGCCATGCAGACACACACACACAGAAATGACATTTTCCTCATGTTAATCATTGCAATAATTCCTTTTCTCTTGTGACTAATCCTTCTACCAGTGCTGTTTATTGTAATCTGCTGCAGAATAGTGCGGAAAAAATGGGTGGTTGTGTTGTAAAACAAACAAACAGTGCATCACAGTGGGCAGAAGGTGGCTGAAACAGATGGTTATGCCCTGCACAAGCAAAATGACTATAAATTCAATTAAGTTAAATTCAATTTAAATGTGCGTGCCTGCACATTTGAAAGACAGAAGAAGAGGAAGAAGCAAGATAATCATGTTTGTGTTCTAGCTTATGGAAAGCTGGCTTTTTTGTCTGCTACAGTCACACTAAGTGGATAGGAATGTGTCTTTATCACATCACTGCCTATAAAGCTAATGCTAAATGATTTCTATGGCGCTATAGGCAGTCATTAACTGCTCTAGCATTAGAGGTGAAGCAAGAGAGGGAAAGATGGGGAGAGAGACAGAGAGAGGGGAGATAGAGACAGAGGGAGGGGGGAGACGGAGAGAGGGACATCTGCATTTGTGCTCACAACGGCTCCGTGCAGTCGGAAGCTACGCTGTGATTCTGATTTCATTTTATCGTGTTTTTTTTTTTTTTTTTTTACCATACCGTTCATGCTTGCATGCGCCTGGGAATTAGATTTTCCTGCACGTGACTTATCTGCAGAGGCAGTTTATCGGGCTGGCGTTTTGCGGATTTACAAAAGCTCTCTAGAGTCTGCCACGAGCTCAGGCAGTCCGGACAGAGACTGAGCACATCAGGACCCTGGGCAGCGGCCACAAGCGTTTTCAGCACCCTGGACAGCAGCCGCAAGCGGTTCAGCACCCTGGATAGCGACCGCAACCGCTTCAGCGACCACAGGGGCTTCAGCACCCTGGACAGCGACCGCAACTGCTTCAGCACCCTGGACAGCGACCGCAGGGGCTTCAGCACCCTGGACAGCGACCGCAACTGCTTCAGCACCCTGGACAGCGACCGCAGGGGCTTCAGCACCCTGGACAGCGACAAAGGGACCACCAGAGGTGAGCTCCAGGAGGCAAATAGCGATTCTATTACGGAAATAGGAGGATGAAGGGACAAAATAAAAAAAGTCTTCATCAGAATACAATCATTTCTTTATAGAGGTTAAAAAAAAAACTCAGTGTGACCAGCCAGGCTACTTTTTGAGTCCTCACGCTTGGTTTTCTTTTTTGTTTTCCCTCGGCATTAAGCCAAAATTGTGTGTTGTTTACGCGTTTGTAATGTGTCAGAATGCATTAACGTCATTCCTGAACAGCATCATGCCGTGTTTGGCTCTCAGTTTAATTCAAAGCAGCTGTTGAATTTGAAGGGTCGGTGCGTGAATTAAAGCACCACCGTCACTCGACACAGACACACATGCACACACACACACACACACACAGAGGGAGATCTGAGTGAGCACGACCTCAATACTGACTTCAGTTTATATCTCATTTATTAAATGAAGGCTGCAGGCATCAGGAAATTGGGCAATGTGCTATATCATCTTTGAATGCTTCAATGTCTGCTATGACAATATTGCCTAAAATTAAATTATTTCTTTCCTATTTTGCTAAAAAAAAGTAACCAAGAGGAAAAGGAGTATTTGTAGACACAAAAGAAAGAAAGCATTGACTACAATAATCATACTAAAATAAATAAACCAAAATATTTATTACCAGGATTACTAGTATAAATTGAATGCGTTTACTTCTGCAATCACATCAGTGATCACTGATGTCACCTGCTTTTGCTTTAACACCACCTTCTAGCAAAGTATTAACCCTGTTGGGAAGACTGTGTTTAACTCATTAAATTTATATGCCCAGTCTGTGGAACTGATATTAATTAACTGATATTTATAAAGCTGTAACAAAGTAAAAACCCAAAATGCTAATCTTTGCTTCATCCCTTTCCTGCAAAAGATTTGCCCCTGCATACAGTTCCAGCACTCAGAGGGAAGGAAATCCTCACGTTAGGACACTACATGTGGTAAAACTCAGACAAACCAGACAAAAACCCACAGACATCAGCAGCAGTGAGCGTATAACATTGTATTTGAACTGACAATATTCCTATCAGCTTTGTTCATCAGATAAAGATATAGCTAACACAAGTTAGCATTGTCTTCATCATGGTACGCATGGCTGACTCCACTTCTTTGGCCTATCAAACCAAAAACTAAATTAAAGCTTAAATAAAACTAAATTCTGTTACATTTATTCATTTTCTCATCTGTCCCATCGTTCCACTTAGAAGGATTAAATGCTGAAAAGTGTGAGTAGGTAAAACGCGTAAAATAAATGGGGTCTGCATCCACTATGGCTAACGGCATGTGCTTTTTTTTTAACCTGGTGTCACTCTTTAGACACACCAGGATCACGTAGTCATAATGTTTATTGATGTTCATTAGAATTTCCATTGTACTTCCAGCTCTATTAAGTGTAACTGATATGTCGTTTTCAGACTGTGAGTGACAAGAGTTTAGTGGGAGGAATCGCGAATCATACTGAAAACGCAACCTCAGGGCAGCCTTCCAGCATTCTAAAAAGACAAAATCCGTCCGTAAAGCTAGCTTTGCTACTGGTTATTAAAGCGTGGACACTGGTGTATAAATAACTGCTGTTCTATACCTATTGGGATGATGGATAAACACAAATTAATTATTAATAATTCAGACTAAATTTGAAGCAAAGTAGCAGCTCTGCACAGCGAATGCCAGCCGTAGTTCAGGTTGTTTCTCCTACTCCGAAATGAAACTGCAAGTGTCCAAGGTTGTGTAGGCCAATAAATTCAGGGCATATGTCCAGAGGCATGTGTGGTACGATAAAAGCTAGGCCTGCGTTTACTACCCAGAGGGTTTTCTTGATGACTGGTGAACCGTCTGGAAGTGTGACTCATTGGAAAACACGGCACACACATCCTCATAGGCTCAGCAGTTATGAACACTCCTAGTTTCCAGAATGGGTTGGTGCCCTACAGACCAAAAAGATATCCTGAGTGAATGTCCACCACCATGTGAATCACATGACTGTGTGACACCAATTCAGTTCCACCGCTCCTCCTAACTTCAGGGCCACAGCAGAAATGCGATTACATTCAATATTGTTGTAGCTACACAGCGAGTTTGTGTGCAAGCCTGAAACCAGGCCAGAAATGTTCTCCACAACCCCCCTTCCCAACTCAAGCCCAGTCCAACTCATTTCAGGCCTCTTAAAAGCCCCCCTCCCCCCCAGAGCTGGAGCTCTGGTCAATTTGAATGATCAGGAGGAAACAATCTCAGCTTCTGCGATAAACAAGTTTGACCTTAAAGAAAAGTCGTAAATGTTTACCCTTGCAGTTCCTGCGATAAGATGATGGACCCGGGCCGTCTTTGCAATGTTTAGCACTGCTCTGAACAAGGTGGCGCCCTGCTACGCTAAGCTGCAGGGTTTCGTGTTGCACTCTCATTAGCTGAAACGCGGCTGTTGCATCAGATGCAGCAGTCAGCTAAGCTCATCTCATCGGTTCCCAGCCAGCGGTTTTCCACTTTAGCCCCACTGGTGTATGGAGGGCTTTAATCTCACTGACATAATGGTGTCCACTACAGTCAATACCCAAATGGCAGATTGAATCAATAGCTAGGTTAGGATAACGTGGTCTGGGTGGGGCAGAGTGGCAGAGGGGAAACGCAGCCCACAGCCATCACATGTTCAACACTTTGAAAATATGTTTCTTAATTATAGATCAAAAATACCCACACTGTTAACGAGCCATGTTTTATAGATTGCGGTGCGATCTATGCTAATGCAAGCACAGCAGTCGGAGATGGGTTGTGTTCTGCTGCTCATCTATCGCGCTCCGATCGCACACTGTATCACACTCGTGTATACACAGAACCTGCACCAATGCTAAATAAATACAGTGTGATGGATTAAATGCTTTTTAGATAGAAATCAGACTGCTCCTGATGTAAAGTTGGCACCTGCAAATTATTTAATGAACAGTTTGGTGAGCATCCACAGAGGAGTCAGAACAGTCACTGATTTTTTTTAAGTTATAGTCAAGCTTTTATCCAAGCTGTGTCTCTGAGATAAATTGTCTGCTTTATTACAAGAAAGGCAGCCCCTCCTGCATTATTATCTAGCAGAAAAACAACTTCACAGTCGTTACTATTACTAGTACACAAAGGCCCTTCTGTGATCAAAAGCCACGTCTGCAACATCATCCGAGATAACACTACAGAAAAAAAGACATTGATTTGACAAACAATATTTTAAAAAGAAAAAAAGGCGAAGGTCCCAGCTAGAGCTGAGCAATGCTTTCAGAAGTAGCAACAAAATGCCTTGAACGTGTGCCAAAATGTTTTCTGCACATATCACATCTCACTGGGCAAAAATAATGTTGAAGCGGATAACGTTTGCACCGCTGGAGGCTCATTGGCAGAGAAAATAAAACACACCGACGACGCGTGGACCTATCCTCAGACAAACCAGCTGGTAACCGCTACCTGAATGTCACCCCCGTCTCCTCTACACACACTTCCATTGACTAAAGAGCAGGATGCAGCCGTGAGGATATATAACGGTAAAATATTGGAGCCTTTGCAGGCCTCCAGCTTTGCAGTTATCAGGGACACAGAATTGATGGAAAATCAATCAGCTGAAGTAGAGTGGCCTGGAGAGGAGAGGAGACTTGTCTTCTGCATGGCTTCATGTCTGCTGCAGCAGCCTTTAACCACTATCTGACAGTTCATCTATCTATCTATCTATCTATCTATCTATCTATCTATCTATCTATCTATCTATCTATCTATCTATCTATCTATCTATCTATCTATCTATCATCTTCATACCAGTTGCAATTGCAACAGTATCAAGACAATGTAGCCTAGCCTTTATTTGTTATTTGTATATTTGTCCATATTGGGACTTTTCATCCCACCTTCTAAATAATATTTAAACACAAACACAGGCCACTTTTTACACACAGAACGTGATGACCTCTTCCTAAGTCATGTACTGTGATCATGATCATGATCATGTACTGAATTTGATCTTTTCTGTTTGCTGGAGCTTTCACGGGAGACAGCTTCCAACGAGCACACCCTGGGCAACGTCCACGTCGGACTGTCAGCCTAACAAAACTCGGCATGTCTGTAGAGTGGGTGTTTGTTGGTGAATTCACATACACGTTCCTCTCTGCACAATAGAACAGTTGCAGTAGAGTTTCTTCTATTTAATGCTTGAAAGGTAGCTGAGATTCCTTTTGTTTCTTCGACTGTAATCCTCATGGCACGTGTGTGTGTGTGTGTGTGTACGTATTGTTGTGTCCGTTGGGCATATTTTAGCGTTTGTTTTGAATTGCTTCCTACATGGTTACATACTGTAGCGCCCTACATGCAACAAGCATTTGTACATTTTATTACTAAAACCAATAAATCTCATTTGTGGCAGAGGCAGCAACATCTAGTTTAACACTGTAAGTAAAGGGAAATGTCATGAGTCATTGGGATTGAAAATTTTGCTGCATTTTCTACTCCCCTAGTTATGAAATTAAGGGTGTAGGGAAAGACAACACACGCAGCTGTGCCACACACACGTGCCTGAAATGCTACATCAAGACTAAGAAATGTCAGGATTTAGTTTGCACAAATATGTTTAATCCAGCTGCTCATATAACTTCAGAATCAGCCAAGCAGAGCCTGTGTGGCTGTAAAAAGCAGCCAGCTGAAGTCATCCCCCATCTGCAATGACAAACTCCTGTCACTGCAACATGCATCCAATCCAGCCTCTCAACCATGGCGGCGTTGTTAAGCTGCTCTACTGCCTACCGACATGCCTGCCGCCACTGCTCACCTCAAATTTATGCTGTCACAAGCTGTCGTCGTATATGCTGTTTATAAAGACCTTCTGTCAAGGATCATCCATCTGAGACCTCCCTATCTCTATTACAGATGGATTTCAATTGAGCGTTTATAAAAAAGGGCTGTAGCAATATCTTCAAAAGCTCTCTACTTTAAATTAAAAGCACTAGGAGAACCTTTGAGTTTTAAAGGATATATTGATGAAATATTACTTCTGCTAAGGGTTAGTAAAATATGTAAGAGCCATGGTTCCAATGTCAATGTCTCCTGCTGAAGTGTTTATCTCCTACTAATAGGCAGGAATGCTCTGAAGGTTACAGAAGTTAAAGTACAATGCTTGCAGATAAAAAAAACTTGAAGCACCGTGGGGGAAAATATGGTTTCTTTTCGGACTGCGTGGTTACAGTACCTGTGTTTCCAAGTGTTGAGCGCCACAAAAAAGGTGCTAATAATTTACATACAGTGTAAATATACACACATAAAAACACACAATCCAGCCAAGCCAAGAAATAACATGTCTCACACATTCTTCGAATTCTCCTCATTCTCGTCCGTCACTCCATATGCTCGGTGTTTTTGGACACGTGAGATAGCCGATGTAGCCGTTTAGCCTGCAGTACAGAGACATCTGACCTGACAGGACGAGCCGAGTGTCATACGATTCAGGCCAGCGAGCTCAGTAACTGCCGTGCACATCGGCATCGATATAGATCGTGACTGACAAGGGGAAAAGTCAGACTCCATCACCTAGGACTGGTGGGCTGATTAGGCTGCTGGTATTGCTGTGAGGGGCGAGTCTGTGCATCTGTGTGTGTGTGTGTGTGTAAGTGTGTGGGTGGGCTGTTGTTTTCTATGATTGTGGCCATTGGAGGCAGAAACAGCTGCTGTGTCACTTCCCCTGAGCTTTGAAAGGGCATTTCTGGTTACACAGATCCCCCGTTTCTCCCTATAGCCTCTTCCCATTCTTCCTTCAAAGACCAGCACTGATAGGCAGAATATAATGCAAGGACACACACGCACACACAAGCAGTGATGCATTGTCTTACATCTGTCCTTGCGTGGTCTTATCTTAGCCCCTTGGTCTGTATTCCTGCGTGTACTAAAGGAACAGCTCAAGTTTGCATTATTTGCAATGCTTTATCCTATACACACATCTGAGAAATGCAGGTTTTTTTCACTTTTTTAAATTTCTGCCTTGTCTCTCAAGCTTCTCTGCTCTGCAATTAGCTGGAAATAGTGGGAGAAAAACAGTGATAAACAAAGATAAGCCAATGCTGCCCTGTTCCATCTGAAAGCCCTTAGTGGGAGTTAAATGTTGCCATAATCCCAGCGATGCTTTGGCACAGGTGGGAGCTCGCTTTGCCAGGAGGGACCGCCCTGTCCTTGAAACACATCAAATATTAGCAGATGCGTGTGTCTTTTTGTTCAGGCACTTAATAAAAGCCAATCAAAGCCATTTATGTGGGTGTTGTTGCAGGAACCGGCGTGAAAGCAGCCACCAATGCTTTATCCTTGTCCACACAGGGTCCCGGCAGCGTGTGCCCGGGGCCGTTGCCCATGTAGTCATGTCGGAGCCAGGGACACGCTGAAGAGGTTCTGCAAACACTCTCGTCCATCCTCTGCTGGCTGCAGAGAGATGGCCCTAGAAATGCAACAAAAAAGGGAGGGATTTGTCTTTTTCATTTCCCCAGATTCCTCGCGTTTCTGCCGATGTCTCGATTGAAAATGGCTCTGCTTAATGAAACCCCACCAGTCTGCTCCCTGAGGTCTGCTGCTTTTGAACATTATTCTTGGTCTCAGCAGATCAATATCGCGGCGCTCCCTTACCGTCTGCTCACCATCATTAAAACTTTGTCGTAATGAAATTTATTTCTCTTAAAAAACTCACCAGATCAAACCAGCAGTATCACAGATCCTACAGCAGGCTGTGTGTGTGTGTGTGTGTGTAGTGTGTGTGTGTGTGTGCTGTGTGTGTGTGTGTGTGTATGTGTTCGTTCTCAATGCTGGTAGGTCAAATAACCTCGTATTCTTCTTGCATCTCATAGGAGTGTTATTCTCTTGTTCAATAGCTAAAACATTTTTACAGACTTTTTTTTTTTTTTTTAATGCTATTGTCATTACATTTTCTGTGAGTTTGCGGGTCACGTCATTTTGCAAAGATAATTTATCCTAAAAAGTTAAATAATAAGAGCAACACAAATCCATTTTAAATTTAAAATTTAAACTTTTAGCATTGTAAAAGCTAAATTTCTGTTCAAATGGTGAAAAAAAAAGTACTGTGGATATGATGGACCTGCTGGGTGACACACACACACACACATACACACACACACACACACACAAAATCCTCTTAACCCACAAGGAGGCTTTCTAAATTGATAAAGACCACCCAAAAGGTCCTTGCTTTGTTGACTACCATCCCAGGAAACTAGGAAGAAAATGTGTCAAGATGAAAGCAAACAATAGTTAACCTGTGTCCTCCTAAAATAATTCACACTAGAAACAAATTGGGGATGATTATAATTACACAGCCTAATTAATCTCAGTGGAGGAGGTCAAATAACAGATGTCAGATCATTTTAACCTATCAGTTACTGACAACCTGTCCCTGCTAGTCAGGGAAAACAAGCATTAAGAATTACTATCCACAACCTATAAAATGAAGTGTTATATTTGCTTTTAAAGGTAACAAGGACAAACCTATCGATTGCTTATCGTATATTGGGAATAATGAAGCCTTTGTTTACTCGAGGTGGGGGGGCACAGTCTCTGATTAATAGCAAACTATGTTACCAAAATTCAAAAATTGCTGTTTGTTAAAAACACACTAAAAGTGTGCTTGTCTATGTGTATTTACATGAGGATTGATTGAAGAAAATGTAATTTAAGGAAATCAATAGTCACTTAAATGCTGAGCTAATTTATCAGATAGACACAAGAATGAATTGGCAGCTAATTTGATGATCATTTCATCATGTTTTCTATTTATAGACTTGCATTATCTCAAAAAAATTGGAGTGGAACATTTCTGTCTGTCTTAGTTCAAAGGCGAGTTTTTCCATTTTTGATGATGAACTGGACATTGGCGACATTAAACTAGTGCTGATAATAACGTAGCTCTCGAAAGACAAGAGGTTGGGACTGGCCTTCCTGAACCTCATTACACGATTCTAAAGTACTGGCAAATATAACTACACTGTAGCAGACATGCCTACACTTCTTTTGTTGTTGTAGTTAAATAAATCAGATGTCAGTTTGCAGAATAAATTGCTGGAAGAAGGGGGGCTGACAATGTCAGTGACTGATGGCATTTGGGGTTTGGGGATGGATGATGAAGCCCTCGCCTCAACACCCCCTGTTAGACTCGCTTACAGCCATAATCACCTCATGTGTTATCAGAGCCTTCAAACAGGACAAATGGACACTATAAAACACAAGGAGACAAATTAACCACCAGCGTCAAGATTCTAATGGTTCCAATTAGTCAACACTTTGGGAAAAACACAATTATTGAGAACGTTAGTGTTAAACTCCCTCTTTGAGACTTCTGCTGCATTTATAGTCTTCAAAAGTCGTGTTTTTACATTTGTTCTACACCACAGAGACTAGTCTTCCAACCCTAACTTTAACCTGATTCTAACTTTAAGCTTCCACCCATATCAACGCTCCTGAACAGTCTTTTGAAATTGTGGGGATCAGCAAAGTGGCTCCAGAATGAGGATAATTGCACTCGATACGTATTAATTTGAGGTGCAAAAAAACACACACAGACATACCCCAGGCTCTTATTTGTATGCTGACTGGTAGCTAAGGAAATTACTTAGTTTGGGGGATTATTTTTTAGAGGCTATGAGAATAAAGGGGGCAGTTTTGCATCAAGATGTATCTTTGGGAGAACATTAATATATACGTATAAAATGTGAGCTAAGCTATTTCAGAAATGTAAAGCTGAAGAAGTGACGGATGTGGCCAGGTGAATGAGAATTCCAGGTCTGAAGGAGTGAGAGTCCTCCTATGAGCTTTAACTTCATCCTGTAGTAGCTGTCATATTTCAGTTCATGTCATATTGTGAGCCCTTTTGGGAAATTGGAGGAAATGTCCTCAGTTCACCCTGGGCAGTGTCACAGCCATCCTGCTTCTCACGGAGCAGGGTATGCGCTAACTAAGCTGAAATTATGTCACTTATATTACAAATCATACAGAGGTCAGCTAATGGAAGTTAGCACGATTGTTTATGTAGAGTTAACCTGAAACTCTGGCAACCTTAGGAGTTGTCAGACATCTTCCTGCTAATTGAAAGAAGAAACAAATGAGAAATTACATAATTTGCAGACTAGTTGTGGACTCCTTTGCCAAGTAACAGGGATGATGCAGGATTGTTATTTCCACTTCCATCCATTATTTGTAGTCTGCAGAAACAAGAAACAAACTCTTGGTTTTCAAATAACTCTAGAATATCATATTCCTCAGATATAATATTAAATATCTATTATATACATATATTTCATTTTATTTTGTTTTCTTTCAGGCCTTGGACTAGTGTACCGGGGGTGGATGGATATTTGCATGCCAGAACATTTCAGGAGAAGGTGTGAAAGATGGCAAAACAGTAGTAAAAACCCACAGAAGGACAGATTTAGCTAAAGGTATGCAGCTGTAGAACGATGGAACATTGTGTCGCTCGTTGTCTTTCTGCTCACGACCATGGTTAATTATTCACCAGGGTTGTGCTGCATAGATGAACCGAGGTGCTCTGTTGATAAAGGTACCGGAGGAGGAAGATGAAATTATAAAAAATTATAAAATGATGGAACACCAGTGGAATGGCAATATCTTAAATTGATTTTGAAGAGGTACCAGACAGCACTGACATGGAGAGATACTGAGAACAAGTGGAGCCTTCCTCCTCCGCCTTACCCTCCTCCTCCTTCTCCTTCAGCCTCTATCTCTCTGGACGCACTCCAGCCCTCCTCACCTCTACTTTAATCTGTCTTTTTATCCCACTCTGCCACGTGTCTGTCCTGTTCCTTCAGTCTCCTCTGCTTTCCACCTCGTTCTGAGGCACATCCTCCATTCACGTCTCTCTACTATGGAACGAGTTTTACTAGCATGTCCTTCTACATCCGAATAAAAACTGTGCAGGTCATAAATTCTCGTTTCCACCAGCCAAGACACTCAGCATAAAGCGGGAATCAAATACCAGATGTGCATTCACGCATATATTCAGAATCCATCTTGCTCTGTGTTCTAAAGGCCGCGTCTACAGATTAATGAACGTAGATATAAGACATCTGTTGAGAGTATCCGTCGCTTTTGTAAATAAGACATGACGTTTGTGAGGCAACTGAGCTTGGGCAGCAGTTCAGTTCACCTATTTCCACAGAGCTGCTCCACCGATATTCTCGCGCACGCTTTTACACCACCTGTACACATAGATCTTATCCACCCCCGTTTGTCAGCTCTCTTTAGCTGTTCTCTCTCTCCTCCTCTCTTGCTTGCTTTATTCTCCTGGGTGACCACTGGGGCACCCCAGCCAGCCTGTCACCCTGTCCTTGAGTCAGCAGGGCACACAGGAGAGTGAAAGGTGCCGTGATTGACAGAGATAAGGCCACTTATTAGATGCAGTGATTGGGCACCCTGGTGGCAGGGTTCCTTCCTGGCAGGCAAAGACAGAGGAGACAGTGACACATCCGGGAAGTCCAAACCGACAGCAATTAGACACACATCTGCTATCAGCGATCAGCCCAGTGTTCCTCAAACGGGGCGCGTGCGGCAGCACATCGCCTGTCAATGTCATTCATTGTCCCCCCTTCCTGTTCTGAACAACCAGGCCACCACGCCAACCGATGGTATGTGGAGATACTGATGGCGCTCTGAGCGAGCAGACATGCAGCCAGAGCACAACAGAGCGTGATGAATATTCATTCATCAGTTTTGAGCATTAGCAGAGCAAAACAAAGGCTGATGTCACGCACGTTGAGGAATAATTAGCCATAAGGATGCAGCAACCTGACAGCTACGCTATCACGCAATTAGTATCAGCTTCCTATAGGAAAACATCTTTGTTTTTATCTTCTAAATAACACTTGGTCACTTGTTTAACATGCAATTTGCATGTACAGGTGTGACTGGAGGCGTTTAGTGCAGTTTTTGGATTTACAGTGAGTGGTAGATCAGTGGGTGAAGCTTTTACAGCCCGGGCAAAGTGTCAGACCATCTCAGTGAGAAGTTTTATGAGCCTAATCCGCCTGGCCGACAGACGCGGAGCCCTCTAGCATGTTTAAAATGGAATAATGTGCATTATGACACATGAGAGCATACATCACAGGGTTTTGTGCAGCTTGAAAATAAAGCCAGATTGTTTGAATTTAGGAGCAGATAGCTCTGCTGCCTGATTCTGAATATGAGCGTGAAGTCGTTTGAATAATCAACGCTAGGGAGTGGAAGACTAAGGGATAGTTAACATGATGAATTAACCAGAGCGTTGCACTTTGTGCCATCTGAGGGGCTGCTAAATCTAACGTCGTGTCACAGGGGTGAAACTAGGTGGAAGAAAAGGTTTGGGGAGAGCAGAAGCCAGAAATTTAGAAAGCCGAGCCCAAAAAGAAGACATGAGAAACTTCGAGGGAGTCGCATGCTGTACAGACAAATGAATTGCGGACAGGCGTATTCCATATCTGCAAACTGATTTTCCCTTTAGGGAGATGAGTCTTCATTTCAGATCTCTCCTTTTAATAATATAAGCCAATCTGAGACAGGAGATTGTCACCTCAGCAACAAAGGCATATGTCCACTCGTTTACACATCCCCTGTGCATAACTTAAATACACCATCTTGTTATTTTTAAAGTGTGCGTCTCATGGACTTTGGTTTTTCTATCCTTTCCTCTCCCCGACAACAGAAATATACGAACCACAAGCATAGAATTGAATAATCGACCTTGAGCGGGGTGACCGCCTTTATGGTCTGCATAATCAGAGAGCAAGATTGTTTGCTTTGCTTGGGGTGAGAAATGCAGAGACATTTCTCTTCAGCACAGGTCAAACTGGCTCTTTGAAATAAAGAAAAAAATCAGGACAGTGCCAACAGAGATGCAAACAAGAACTGAATGGTTAAGGAGAAAAAAAACTGAGCTTAGTCAAGGAGAAAAATGTGAGGACTGGAACATTTTCACCCTGTGGTTGCTTAACATGAAACTGTGTTGGTCACCATCGCCAGTGACCTCAGCAGAGATGTCAGCAACACTAGCGTCGTTGGAAAAGCAGACCTGGAGCTTCTTTACCCAGCAGGATGAGGCAGCAACAACAGTCATAGTCGTGTACTCGCCTATAAATGTGGTCTCCATGAGGGTGACATGATCAGTCGCGAAGACATCCCACAATACATGTGTCAGGGTGTGAGTCCAGATCCAAGAGCGACACAGTGAAGCAGGTTAACACACAATTTACTTCCACGCTTATAAACCAGGGGAGTCAGGCAAGCTCAGGGTCAGGTTCGAAACAGGCAGTTAGGTTTACTGGGACATAACAGTAGTATCAGGTAAGGTACAGGCAGAAGTTCAGAAATCCAAAAGATCAGGCTGGATAATGCTGGAAAGCTCTGTAGGGGAACTATGAAAGACAATCTGGTAAACTGGCCTTCTCAGCCAGCAGCCTTAATAGCAGTCCTGATTGGCAATGGGCTGCTGTTGTGTCTCGTTAGCAAAGCAGCGCAGGTGTGTGTGATCAGGCACAGGTAACAGAGGGGAGGGGCAGAGCAGGGTCAGACTGAGCGCTGTGACATACCTGGACGTACTCAAGATGAATGCAGGAGCTTAAAGTACCAACAAACTGGCCGCATGTATACCAAATCAGGATGATAGGAAGCAAAAATGGAGAGCTCCTAACCCTCTTGTAATAAACTCAATGTCTGATTTTGGTTGTTTCTTGCAAGGTGCGACTGTGAGGTAGATTGAAAGATGATTATTAAAGAATGGCCTTGAACAGCAGGGAAAGAGATGAAATGCTGGACTTCTGCTCTCCCATCTCTGCCATCTTTTCCCACGTCCCAGGCTCCGCCCTTTCGAGTCAGCGCACAACATGCGATCATGTGCAGCATCGAGTTGGAGTGTGGAACTCAGCAAACGGGTGATTTTAATTGTGCTCACTGTAGCTGTGTGGCTTTGTGTGTTTCTGGAGGGGTGAAGGAACGCTGAGGAGCGGGGAATAAATTATGACCACTGGATTCTATAATTAGCAAAAACTAAATTGCTTGTCAATGTAGGAGGCAGTTAAATAGGCCTCTGCATCTGTCAGAGGACATTGCAAACCTCACTAAAGAGTCACATTAGCATATTTCTACAGCCTCTGACACTCGCAGCTGTAAAATGTAGATTTCTAAAATAGAAACCCACAGACTGAATGATAAAAGGTCATCTTACCAGTAATTTGCTTGAGAATTTTTAATTCCTAAAATTCTTCACGGGTATTAAGCTGTTAACAAGGCCGACACGTGCACCCTAAAGGCAGACACATTTAAGGGCTGGAGTACCAGAAAAAAAGACAGCACCGTTTTCCTATGAGCCTGTGTCACATTGAGCTCTGTAGAGTTGTCTGCTTTAGAATATTTGCCCATGGAGTAATCTATTTCAGACAGATCATTTCCTCTTCCACAAACAACAGAGTCGAGACTGACAACAGCAGGGCTACCTTCACCCTCCCAGCATCATATTCTCACATTTATTATCAGCTACAAAAAAACATCTATGGTAATGACCTGTTTTATTGTGTATCATTGTTGCATCGTTTGATCATCAGAAGTGTGTTCCTGAAGACCCATTTGGGCCTCTGTGCCATCCTGGTATTTTTCTTTGATCCTTTTGATTAATTAGCAGATGTCTGCTTTACACAGTTTACAACATAGTGCTTTGATCTTTGTTAGGAAATTACTTGTGTTGAAGGTGTTCCGAAGGCCTCCTAAGCAGAAAATTCCAAATGGTACTAAAGGAGGATTTCTTTCACCTTTAACATTAATTTATACAAGTCTGTCATTTATTCATATGTCGTAAAGTTCTACAGACTAACGGAAT
>CAAE01014723.1:502127-523955 GCA_000180735.1 Tetraodon nigroviridis
AGCAGTTCTTCTCCACTGTTTCATTATCTAGATTTGTGGCCATTAACCTTCTCCCCCACTGCTCAGCAACTGAATGTCCTTCCACCGTCATCCCATGACCTGCAACAGAAAGAAAAAAATGATTTGGTTATTGTTCATCACATTAGCGGTTACAGGCTGATTCTCCTAAGATTTTTAATAGATGGACGATTTCGATTTTCAGTTTATTAGAAGTTCTTCTGCCAAAACAGCCATGAGAGCATTAATCCAAGTAGGGTTGCTTTTCTTTAATCCCTTGAACGTCAGGCAGCAACACACAGCTGTTGCATTACCATTTTTTAACTGCTCACACTGCCATAATGAGAGCATAAATACCCCCGAATCCATTACGTAAACGTCCGAGAGACGAGCTGAGCAGCGGTTTCCAAAAATGTTCAGAGGCAGCCATTGAGCGCAAGGGAAGGCAGCACCTGGCCAAGTCGATGAAACAGCGGTGAAGTTCATTTTTTACCTTTTCTGTATTCTATTCTACCGTCCATGATGTAAATCATTTAAATTGCTCTATAGGAGCTGCAGATATGAACAAAGTGAGCAATTTAGTCAATTTAGATCATTCTTGACAGTGGATGTTATGGCCTTCAAGTGCTTAAGGACTGGATTTTCTCTTGATAATACTGAAAAAATTACAATAATTTTAGTTCAAAAATGAAGCAGTGCCTAATGGAAATGAATCACACAGTTAAAATATACCTCTTGATAGTTATCAAAGAGCTCATTTATCAGTAATAAAAGTGTTTTCTTTCATTGCTCTGCAATTCTGCCTAAACACTTCAAGACAATGGATGTGTTTCCAAAGAGGCTGTAAAAATCACCTAAAGTGGGGGATTAACACAGGAGGCGATTACACCTCCGTTGTGTTGCACTGAGTGCAAGTGTGCAGGAGGCTGCAGGAGCCGAGCTCTGGTGCCGTCCTGCTCGTCTGAGATGGAATGAGGACGTTTACCCGTCAATCTGAGTCTGGGACCTGTCACTTTCTGAAACATCACCAGTGCCTGGCGCGCACACACACAAACACACACATGACCCTCCACCCACCCACTTGTCAGAGAGCACTTCTTGTCAAACACCTGTTCAGACCCTCCCACGTCCAATCAGCATGCACAGCAGCTCGCTGCTCCCCATCCCCTCGTTCCCCCCTTTTACTGAGATGTATCTTAAGGGGACAGAGCATCCACCAGCCACCACCAGTGGGTGCATGAACAACCACCCCGTGCTACCGTCCAGACGCCCTGACAACGCCGGGCCCAGCTTTTACGGACACACACATCTTCCTGGAGAACAGGCTTAAATATGAAAAGACCATTCCAGTCAATTCGATTGATCTGTGTGTGTGTTTTTTTTTGTGTGTGTTTTTTTTTTTTTTTTTTTTTTGGGGGTATATTTACACATCACTTAATCCCTGTCAATCAGGAAGACACCCCCCCTCCACCACATCTAATGGGTGAAAGGAGTTATGGCTCCACGCAGGCTCCCAGAGGCATCAGGCTTCTGCTACAGCTCTGATGGGGAAGCTCAAGCACCTCTGCGGGGGTGCAGGATGCCCCCCACCCGCACCCCCACCCCCACCCACTGCGCCCCATCCCCCGCGCATATGCTCAATTACATGTAGAGGTAATAAACCTCTGGTTAACTTCTGCCTGGCTGCGCACCAGATTATATAACCCAAGCGGTGTGGGAAGGCTCCTGGTAGGAGCTCTGACATGTGTGCATGGGAGGATGCGTTCGGACAGCGTTGGGGAGCGTGCCGAGCGCGCGCTACGTTGGCACCACGCATGATCGGCCATCCGAGCGGTCCGAGCAGCGCGCGGCTTTTTGGGGTGTTTTTTTTTTTCGCCCCAACGCAACGATGGTTTCGTTGTCCCATCACACGTGAATGAAGTTAAAATGACCGTCACGGGCCTCTGCAAAGTCACCGTCCCTCGAAGGCTGCAGGGACGGGGGGGGCGGCGTGACGACGCGCCCGAGTGAAAAAAGGGGAATCCGGTGTGTGCGTGAAGTTAACGATGCCAGCGTTAATCCCGATCCTCCGGCGTGGCGTGAGCGTCGCAAACAAGGGAGGGGACAGAAAGACAGATGTAGAGAGAGAGAGGGGGGAAAAACGGGCCGCAACAGCGTGTCCCATCTGCGTTCGCCTCACTTACTCGTTGCGTGCGTGTGTGCCGTGATTATGAGGCTGCCTCTGAAATTGAAAACGTGCCGACGGCGCGCACACTGCGGCACACACTGAGGCGCACACACGCACACGCACACACACAGGCGCACGACTGATATTCTGATTTTATTAACGTGTGACAAATGGTGAAGAACGGCGGCGCGTTCTGGGCTTAAATGAGCGAATGCGTGAACGCGCGCGTTTTGGGTTGTGGGGTTTTTTTTGGAAGTAAAAATACAATCAAACTGCTGTCGCCCTGCGACTTTGTTGGTCTCTGTCACGATCGGACGCAAATTTCGAGTCGCTATCCACTCGCGTCGGGTGGTTGCGTGATTTCGCCGCAGATGCAGCGCGGAGCACCATCACTCACCTGTCTGGGTGAGCAGCGCCGACAGGCTCCACGCCACGAAGAGGACGCTGCAGACGAAGCACACCTGAACCAAAAGCATCTCCCTCCTCCTGCGAACTTTGAATAGCTTCGCCATGGTCGTCTTCCTGGACGCGCTCGTGGTGTCGGTGTCGTCCTGCTCCATGGCTCCCACTTTATGTATAAATATTTATCTATATCAAATATATATAGATGGATAGATGTAGAGAGAGGGATAGATACGACGCGTCCTTGAGAGCTGAAACTGCCGCCCCACTTGCCTCTTTACGCAGAGCCCACTCAGGATGTGTTCCTCATTTCAAGCCGTCCAGTGAGCAGAAACAAACAGCCTTCCCTCGCAGAAGCGTTTTATGTTTGTTTGTTTTGCTTTTTTTCCTTTTTTTCCCCTCCCTTTTTTCCGCTCTCAATGACACGGCTGTCAAATCCCGACACGGCTCTCCTAAGTCACTTCAGGGATGCAGCTGAATTCTCAGAGGTTGAGTATCATGTGGGCTTCCATTGCGACGCGCATCTTATCCCGTGCAGGAGAAAACATGTCAGCCGTGATGTGCTCCATCCGCGTCCGCGTTGCCATCAAATGCGTCAGCGTCCACTCGGTCGCGTTCCAATCCGAGCACCTGCGCCTGTTAGGTGAAACCGAGCCGCTCATCAAGGTTAATTGTTGAATCCAGGCGCCAGTTGCGCCTCCCCCCCCTTCGCAAGACGTCCCTCCTGGAGCAGAAAAGCCCTGCTGATGGTGGAGCACCGTCAGCTGCTCCCGTCCCCTCCAATGAGACCGGGACGCCGTGACTTTCCCGAGGACTGTCTGTGGAAAAGCCAGGGAGGGGAGAGGTATGGGGGGATCGTACTTTTCTTCTCCCCTCTGTCACCGTCTGCCTTCAAACAGACTAATGGCTCATCGATGTCCCCGGGCCCCGGGCTCCGGTCCCCGGGCTCCGGTCCCCGGGCTCCGGTCCCCGGGCTCCGGTCCCCGGTCCCCGGGCTCCGGACTGGCATTCTTCATCAAATCAGATTTGCGTTATTTTTATTATTGTTTTTGTATTTATTTGGTGTGTGTGTGTGTGTGTGTGTGTGTGTGTGTGTGTGTGTGTGTGTGTGTGTGTGTGTGTGTGTGGAGGAGGGTGGTTGTTTGTTTCTGTAAAAATCTATTCAAATTGGGCTAATTAACCTGGTAATGATGTGCGCTGTAAAGGTCCCATTGTTTTTTTTATTTTTAGTCGTTGATTAAAAAATCCCGAGGCAACCCTAAAATTGATTGGTGCGTGGGTGCGCGCACACACACACACACACACACATAGACACACACGCAGAGCATCATTATGAGGTCATTGTTACGAGGCAGCTCAGTCACGCCTTAATGACCTTAGAATCAGCTGGATGTCAGATCTGCAATCTTCAAACTGTCTTCAGGAGCAAACACAAGTCCAAAGCTCCAGGTGACTTCATCCTCCAGTTATTGCCGTCGGGATTCCAACATCTTTTCACTACTCTATCCCGTTATCAGCTCATATGCAGACATTTCCTGCTCTCGGTGTATACGGGGTTTGAATCCAAGCCATTTGTTTGATTAAACCTCTCAGCGGTGATGGCCGGCCCACTGTCTTCTCTGCTGCGTTTATGGACTGTACCTCTGGCAGGCCTGCCCACTCAAAGGACCAGAGTCCTGTAAAACAACATCTTCATTATCATCAATAACAACCTCCTTTTCATAGTCGATGTAGCTCTAATTCTTTGCCAGCGTGAGCCACTGTCCATGCTTTCTCCATCATTATTGTCTGAAGTTTTCTGTGGACATGAGTGATGTCTGGCAGACCGAATCCAATTAGACTCACTCCATGACTTTTCAGAGAAAGCAAACGAAGAACGCTGTATCTCTTTTGATCTATTATTTAAAAATTACAGGTACACAGAGAACCTCCTTTGTTGGGGTTTTGAAAGTATTTGGACAGTATAATTACACATATGCCACAGAGGTAGCTTTTATGCTTAAATGAAGCCCATCTCAGCAAGTGACGTATCAGTTATGACCTTTTTTGTGATGCACACAAACTCCCAAGACCCCAACGGCCCCTGACAAACATTTTATGTGCATAAATGTTACACGGCAATGGCTGTTGTAATCAGTCGTTATTATCAGTGTTGACAGTTGATTAGTGCTGCTCCATTAGGTTTCCATCAATGCCAACGCAACGCTGACTCACGTGGTCCTCGATGCTAGTGTTGACTCAATGTTCTAAAGGCAGTAAATTGTCATATTATGATGGTTTACACGCATTTGTGTCTAGATTTGATGATACAAATGCATGTAAACCCTCATAATACGACAAAAATCTATTGAATAATAAATTTGTTGAGTTTGAGGGACAGAGGCCGTAGCCATTTTCAGCCTTTGTGCTGAAGGCTGCTACCGGTTGTGGCATCACATGTAGCTGAAGAACACAAAAGGGCGATGCAAGCCTTTTTAAAGATGTCGGAGGGGAGATGAATCAGCTCATTCACCAAATGTCAAACTATTCCTTCAGCAAATTTCATACATTCCTCTTTTGTGTTTAGGGAGCTTGTGACTCTGCCTCACGTAGGCAGCTCTCTCGCCACCTTCGGGCCAGTTTCAGGTCACCTTAGCTGTCAAGATAACAGATAGGGAATGGAGCAAAGTGGCGCCGCCTGCACAGTATTCAGCATGTGCCGGTTGAAGAGGCCGGAAGCAGCGTTTCGATGCCTACCGCCACTGCTGCCGAGCAAAAAAAGGGGGGAGGAGTCATAGGCCTTGCACTCTGATACAGTCTTCCACAAATGCAGGTTATGTAACAGAGAGCCTGTCCACATTGGCACAGTGCAGGACGGGTCTTCAGCAGCTCGGCGTCTCTGGGGAGTGGTCACATTTTTGTGTCCAGGGTTGTTACTGACGCCAGGTCCTTTTCTTTATTCCGCGAGGTTGAATCTTCAGCCTAATCAAGCTCAAACATGCGCGCAGAGTCATGTATGACCCATGTCCGTGCCAAGGGATTAGTCCTCTCCAAGCCCCGGTCCATGCAGCGGGCAGGCAGTTAGGGAGCAGTGCCAGTGCCTGCTTACAAAGATTTAGCCTCTGTTTTACACTCCACAGCTTGGCCAAACATACACACATGGCCTTCCTCGCCGTCTGCTGGGCCCCTAGGGAGGGCCGCTGATCTACAGTCAGGATGATAATGTGTGTGAATTGTCTTGTCAGGAAGACGGTGAGAGAATTTATTTTTTTCCTCTGATAAACACCAAGTATGTTTCATGTCCAGATGCTGCACTAACAATCTGATATGAACAGTGTGAGTGTTGTGGGTTTTTTTTTTTTATTACAATATTTCAAAAAAGTTAATATCACTAACCTCCTCTGGGAAGATGGTGCCTGGCGAAAGCTAAGTTTTTACCCCCACTATCTCACCAGCTCAGGTCAGTGTTTCATCTTACTGGTAATCCAACATTTTCTTTTTCAGCCTTCATGGCTGATCAAAGATGAAAACATCTGCTAGTTTTGTACTCAGAAGACAAGTTTTAATGTCAAGTTTTGAGTCATTCATTCATAGCTCCACCCCTTCGAATGAAAAGGATGGCCATACTGCTGATGAGAATGTTATTAGTGTTAAAAATGCAAAATGCTGTGTTGACGTAATTACAACAGGGGACAAATGAAATACAGTATGTCTGTGTGCTCTGCCGTGCACTGGGATATCCCATGAATGTGTGGGGGGACTCGTCCTGCTGAGGTGTGGTTTTACGGCAAGGTGACCCTGAGCTTGCACCGTGCTGGCATCGCTGCTAATATTTACCTAAAATGATCCATGCAGAATAGACAGAAGGAGGAGGAGATGGTTCCGGCTCTGTAAACTTCTATCTCCATTAACCTCCCAGCTTGTGTCCGGTAATGGATGCAGCAGCACCATTGCAGGCATGCAGGCATGCAGGCATGCGTGCACACACGAGGGAAACATCCTTTTAAGAAACACAGATCTTGCAGCTAGTCATTTATTTGGACGTGTGCTCAGGTGTGAAGAGCAAACAGGGCCAAGAGGAGAAACGGGAGTGAAATCTGTGTCTTCTGAGGGCAGGAACCTGCTCGTGTACTGGACGCTTGCTGTCCAGGCCAGGAAATCTGCTGACAACATGAGACACGTCAGTCAGCTGGCAGACAGCTGCCATCGGTGCCAAACACCTGCATCCAGACAGGATATTTCCATTAAAAATAGATAGCATTGTCAATTGATACCTTCGTTCCTGCTCTGCTTTTGTTGTCATTTCAAAACACTTCAATACAATCTTTTTTTCATTGAGCTGGGTTAGTGTGCAGTGTCTGCCACACTCGTTATATAGCTAATAACAGTGTCGACTGAAAAGCACCTTTCTGAATAAAGGATGTTAGGCTCAGATATTTATATAGAATAGAGCAGTGCGGATATATATGTGGAATGGATATGAAAAAACTGAGAGACGCGGTCCAACTAATTTGTCCTGTTCCGACTGCAGAGAAAAAGGAGCTCGACAGCTGAACAGCCCCATTCAGACCAAACGCAGACGCTGGCAGTACAAGGCCAAAACTTATAGGAAGCCTACACACATAGGTGCTTACTGGCCAATGAGGTTGAGATCTGTGCTTTATTCACATTGATGTGAGGCTGGAGTGAAGGTTTTCTCATCCTGCACATCTCCATGCTAGAAACAAAGCAAAAGCACTTGGTGGTGGGAGGAAGAGTGGGAGTAGATAATGTCATAATGTTATTATTCACAGCACAGAGGCCGAATGTGTGTGGTTATGTGTGTGTCTTTAATAATTATCAGAGAGAAAGAAAGAAAGAAACAAGAAAACAATGTTCGATTGGCTTTTCTAGCCCCTCAGTGTTTCTGGACCATGGGAGGAAACCGGAGTAACTAGCAAAGAGCCGCTCGCAGTCAGAGTGGTCCTTAAGCGACTGGAATCCCCCCACTAGCATGTGTAAGGCAAGCCAAAGAGCACATGCATGTTTTGCTCAATTATTTCCAGGGTCTTGTGATGCCACGAGGGCCTCGTCTGCATGGCCTCTTTTTATGCATCTAAGCAAAAAACCTTTATTGGGCGGCCCTAGACGAGACTCGAAGCAGCGAGCTGACATCCGAATCAGTCCGATCCTGCAGTGCAGCCACGGAGCTATTAGTTGCAGTCATTGGGGTGTGGCCATCTATTATGCTGTTAAAGATGAAACACATATCCCCAAAACCACAGAAAGAGCAAGAATGGGTTTTTCCAGAATTGTACTGAATTAAAGAGAAATATGGTGATTTAGATGTTAAAGGGGAGTAATTGAATCAAAAGCAAGAACGTTCCATTTGATCCGCGAGCGGAGCCATTAGGACATCTGCCGTCCTAACTGTTGGCATCTCCGCTGAACAGCACAGATACAAACAAAGAGCGCACGGTGCTGAGTCACATCCGTGGTTTCACACTCTGCAGTCAGACCTCTGCTCGTTTTCACATCGCTGCTGATGATTCAGCTTGGGTACGCTGGCCTCTGTTGTGCCAGGGAAGGATTCTGACTTAGGAGAGACGTCTGCAGGGGTAAACACCGAGAGCTAAACCTCATCATGTTTGAATTAATCAGTGGCAGGGTCCCCTCGCAGCTCTCAGGGCAGTGTCAGCCACGTCACATCCAATGAGGCCAGTTACTTCTGATGTGCTTAGCAGAAAGAGCAAGGCCAACCAGGCTGTATTCTGCTGACTGGCTCTGCAACCAAACGTCAGCCCGTACGCAGTTTGCTAATCGCTGGTTGGAATCACGGCAGTGCAACAAGTTTAGGGAACAGGTTTGTTTTGCTCTGAGGAGGAGGGAGAATGCGCCAGTTGTACGGAGACTGAACAAAACAGTCTCATGTGATCTGTCCCGACTATCTGGCTGTATACACATGATACCCAAGTCATTCGAATGTTTCTGCCGGTGCGTCAGCCACAATCAGCTACGGGTGCGTCCCACGAAGCACATTGTTCCACCCAAAAGGAAAAAATGGAAGCTGCTCTATTGTTGACGGTGGATAATTAGGCTGAGAGCGCCTTTGTGCTTCCAAGGATCACCTCCAAAATGTGGCAATTCGCAGTTTGTGCTCAGAAGGGCCTCGCAATCAGAAACATTATCAGCACGCAGACAAAATTGGTTCAACTGCAGAAGAGGTGGGAGCACGGATCACAAAACTAATGTGGGAACAGTGGGGAATGCGCTTCACAGTGAAAATATGAGCTTCATTTAGTGAGCAGCTATGGTAACTAATTTACTGTCAATCTAGAAAAACAAAAGCCAAAAAAAAAAAAAAAAACTCTAGAAGACACATTGTGACATCCATTGTTTCCAAGCAATAAGACCAAATTTCATTTTGGGAAGTATCCAGGGATTTCGCCTTATGTTATGTTTGAATATTGTGAGGTTTCATAGAAATCTATCCCCTTTTCACGTTATTACGTTGATGTCATTGGCATTAAGTGGTCTGCTTAGTGTGTCAACTGGGAATTCAAAGGGGATTAAGCTCATTCATCCTCCAATCCATGCAGATGAATGACTGCACACAACCAAGATAGTCCTGCAGGCGTACTGCTTCCTGACGGGGACAGTGGTATGGAAACACAGTACTGGACACCCCGAACCCAAGTTGTGTGTTTAGGAGTTACCCACTGGCAGGGGCACTTGTTGATGTGAAGTCTCCTCGCAGCCCCTAAGGGCCCCGAGTCGAATCTGGCCTCTGGTCTGCGCTTAGCCGCTCGTTACATTAAAACAGGAGCTTCTGTGACAGAGTCAGCATTATGAGAGCTAAGAGGATTAGCTGATGGACATTTCTGGCGTTGCCGGTCAATTATCAAAATGAAAAGCAGCGACTGTGCAGGGCTGGTATGATCTTTGGCACACAGAAAGAGCTCCACTCTGCATTTCACAAGTTAGCCAGAAAAAAAAAAAGGCAGGGGTTAAAAAAAAAAAAAAAAAACATAAAGAGAGAAATAAAAGCATCAGCCTGGCTCTCTGACTATGACAGTTGTGTGCGTTTGACACACAGACAGATTAAAAAAGAGCATTTAAATTTTAATGTTTCTAAAGTGCAAAACTGTATGTTATGCAACTGTGTATAACAGATCTGCACATCAGCCAGCCAGCCGTACTCAAGTCATCTGCACTCACACGCACCAGCACCCCCACAGACACACACTCCTTGTGTGTGAGCCCCCCTGTGATTGCTCCACACGCAATCACAGTTCCCACCTCGATGGCACGTGTGTGACAGTGACGGGGAAATGGGGCCGTGTCTATGAAAGAGCCCCTCCACAACGCTGGAACAGGCAAACAGTCGAGTCCCCACCACCACCACCACCACCACCACCACCACTGTGGACACATTCCTACTGCGGGTGACACCCTGCATCGCTTCCACAGCTTTAGCAGCACACCCGCTTACCAGCTGTCAATATGACAGACTACAGTGTGGGAACATGCAAGGAAAGGATAAGGAAATACACCTTCCAAATGATTCATCCTGTTCATTCATCTCTTGACACGGAGAGGAAAGTAGTGGGGGACAGCTGTGGGAGACAGACGCTCTGAACGCGAGGGGACAGCCGCCGAGTCTTGTGTAGGATGCTGAGCGTATTCTGTCTCAGTGATCACTGGAGGGATAATGTCATCCCATCGCTGATTTACAGATGGTCCTGCTGCACAGGCCGGTTAGTTACAGCTGAAAAATGTCTCCATCTGGTGTTTTTTCAACAACTAGTGGAGTGAACAGGCGGGAAACGAGCGAAGATAAACTGTGACAATATAGAATGAAATATTAAAGACTTGATGATGACTGGATGCTTTTATTTATCTGGCCCCAGCTGTGTGTTTTATATGTCAGATTGGACAATGTAAAAACATCATGAGTAATATTTCTGTAACACTACATCTAACCCGGTACCCGTGGCTCATGTCATGTGGCTGACATCATGACTCCTTCAGCCTTCAGACTGCACTGTCTCGGGCTAATACAAAAAGGCACCCAGCTGTCATGTGAGTGCTGGATGTGTAATTATCAGGGCTGTCAAAAAGAACACTCCATTTGCATGGTTAATTAGTCTATAGCTAAATATGAAGGCAACTAGCATGCAGGGAACATTCATTGGCAGAACCAATTCTTTTAGGATGGATCATTCTAAACAACAAACAAGCCCTCTGGATGGAAAGGTTGAGTACAGACAGCTGACCAAGGGCCCCTGCCGAACCGCCCTCCTGCAAGGTCAAGGCCTTGACCTAGTGGATTCAGCAGAATGCTTAGCATAGGCAAGGACCTCTTGATATCTGGATTAGCACAATGAAAAAAAAAATCATCGTGATTAATCAGAATTATCCAAAGCAGCCATGACTGGGCTGATTAAAACATTTTAAGCAACAGCCCTAATGCCTATAATAAACAGGTGTGGTGATGAGTTAATGTTCATACAGTGTACGTGGAAAAATTGTAGACATGGAAACGACCTAATACTCATATTTGGAAAAAAAAAGGCTGCTTTAATGACACAACGATGAACTGCAGGAATATGATCATCTGTTTACACAGAATAGTGGATCCATCCATCAGGTTGAATCCATCTTGTTATTACAGATGTACCGGTATACAAAAAAATATTTCTATAAAAAAAAGACCATGTACTGGCTTGCAATCCAAAATTGGAGCCGGCTGATTCATCTCCTCTGGGGAAAGTCTGTAAGTATTGTCCGTGGGTGCCGTTTGGAGCCCCTGCTCCTGCAGCAGCAGCAGCAGCAGCAGCTATACCACAGCATACTGCTGATAAAGCAGCTCCCGGATCTTGTAGTAGTCTTCACACAGGCAGCCCTCCAGGCTGATCCGCCCAGCCTCCGTCTGGACAAAGGGAGCAGAAAAGTGCAGACGACAGTCTTCACGTCACATTCTGTACAACGTAGTCTCACCTTAGACAGTTCCTTAAAAATTTAAAGTGCTTGATGTTCTGTCCCATGGAGCATTCACAGGCTGGGGATTTACATCTCTAATGAAGCACTGCATTGCAGTATAACAGAGTTTAACAGCTCGAGCGCACTTTTTAATACCCTCGCTCGTGTTTGATATCATTTTCTGGGTTGCTTCTATTTCAGGCTCTTGTCAATTATGCATTCAGCGGCTCGGTTGTTAAGTTCAGCCCTTGGTTACTTTTTGTGGGGCGTTTTCGATCGTCTTTAATTCTGTAACCTGTTTAATTAAATGTAATTATCTTCCGAGCCGAGAGCTGAACTCTACTAATACAGAATTTTTTTTTTTTAAATACTTTATTTTTTTAAAGAAATTCTAATACATTTAGACCAATTAAACATGAAAATTAAGGCCAAGTTGAATTAAACAATATAACATCAATAAATACTAGTTCTCTACCAAAAACTGGCCAAAGGAGTTACTTAACAAAGCAGCTTGTATAAGAATCGCAATTTTGAAAGGAAACATTTTTATTACAAGCTTGAGGTCAGTTCCATACGTCTTCTGTACTAGTAATACTCTCAGTTCAGGGCTAATGGTGACATTTGTTGCAGGGAGCTGATGAATAGCGTTCTCGCCAAGCCAGTGGGAAGGCCACTCACCCTGCGGACGGCCACCATGTTGTTGCACACCAGCACGCCTCCCACAAACTCGGCCTGGATGCCCTCTCTCAGCAGGACCTGCTTGAAGTCCGACAGTCGGGGCTCGTTGATAAACACTGACTGGTGACCTGGAACCTGAAATGGAGGGCAAGACAGGAGCTGTGAATATATTTGAAAAATAAAGTCCTGAGATGGTTCTGATTGTCTGAAATCGGTAGAAATACATGTCGTTTTCATGAAAATTAAACAAAGTTAATCATTTTTGGTCAAAAAGATATTCAGAGCCTTGTAAGAAATGAAAGAACAGGATTTCCTGTGGTTTCTTTTTTTTGCCTAAAATGTCTAATGAGGTAGGAATAAGTACACATCTAAAGTCCCTGACAATTTCTTTTAGAAAGTAAAACACACAAACGATTATGGTGAGGAATTTGAAAGCTGTAGCAGCAATTGGAAAGTGCTCTCGGTCTGACCTCGGGAGTCGGCAGTGGTTCCAGTGTGGGGATGATATCGCTCTCTTCAGACACCTCTTTTTCCTCTTCCCCAAACAGGTTTTTCATTGCCCGGTGTGCTGCCACTGCAATGGAGCTGGCTTCTATACCCAGATCAGGGGTAATCTCCATTCCCAGTTCACTGTCCTCGGCCTCTTCCTTCACGCCGTCCTCCAGCATCACTCCCGTGTCCACCTTCACCACCCGCATGTCCAGCACGCCGTCGATCCAGGCCAGCTCCGTGTCTTTGGCCTTGCAGAACTGCAGAGAGCTGACCAAGGAGTCTTTCAGACGCACCTTTAAAGCAAGCAGACACAAAAAAAGAAATATAATGACGAGGCAATTCACAGAAACGAGACATAAAGGAGCAGGCGTTCACCTGGTAGATGTGCGTTTCACTCGTAGCGTCTATGGTCTCCTGCAGTTTGGGCGTGTAGACCTTGATGTCCTTGCTGAAGGCCTTACATGACTCAGCCAGGTCGAGGCTGGCTTCTGGCGGCCCGTGAACGATGACAAGCTGTCTGGGCTTCATCTGATTGATGATCTTTTTGATGGAGTCGCCATCAGAGCGACCTTCGTAATCTATGTACGTGACCCTTGCTCTGTAAGAGGCGAGGCGATCAGACAAACATTTATGCAGCAGTTAAAAACGTATTATTTAACACAAGCACAGGGAAGATTTCTTAAATTTCTGAATGAATCATTAGGTTTTGTGTCTTTTAGGCAACACAATTCGTATTCACCTCTACCCACACAACACACATCAGCAGACTGACCAACTCTTGATTTTGTTTCAGATTTCGACTGACCGAATCTCCAGGCTTTCTACATTGGAGATGCATTTGGTGGGAAGAACGGAGAGATCCTGATCCATGGGCTCATCCCCGTTGGTCAACCCTGAATCTAACTTGCTCTTCTCCTCCTCTGTGGCTTGCAATTCTGGAACCAGGAAATCTTCTAACCTGCGAAAGACCATACAACTACTTCTTAGTACTGACAACGAATACTAGTACATTCTCTGAGTATCTCCCCACTCTACTATTCACACATTTCAGTGTGGAAGTACCTGATGATTTCCCCGTATTCATCCCATTTTATCCTCTCTTCGTGTGTCGGGAACATTGGATAAGACTTTTTGGCTTGCTTGAAAAAGCTGCCTTTTCGGCTCCCTTCGGATTTCATCATCAGGTCGTGGTGTTTCGATTTTACCGTGGTTGGCTGGTCCAAGTCATCGTCGTCATCCATGTCACTCTCATCACTAGAGTCCACATCTACCCTGCAAAAGACAGATGACACGTTTTACCAACTGCCATCAAGCGCCATCTAACTTTTAGACAGTTGAGCTTACTCTTTTGCTTGTTCGAGCTTTTTGGCCGCTTCTTTTTTTATTCTGTCCTTTTCGAGGTATTCCTCCAGCTCCCTTCCTTCCAGCCTCACCCTTTTCCTTACCTGTCATGGGAGCCAAGAATAAAATAAGGATGAGACCTTTTTTTTTTCCAAATAAAAAGGCACAGAAAAGTTCCCGCTAGACTCACCTCCAGATCCAGGTGCTTTTCTCCAGGGTTATCGATGAGGTATCGAGCCAGCGTTCCAGGAGTTGTGCGGTACGTGAGAATGATGGAGTTTTTGGAATCTTTGCTCCACTGAATGAACAGTTCTCTGGAAAATCCAGACTCTAGGTCTGGCTGGCTGCACAGAACCACCTTAGGGCTGGGTACCCGGGCCAGGTCTGCCAGGCTATGGCACAGAGTCAGGTGACGGAACTGGAATGGGTTGTTTCTCTTGTCTTCAAAACACCTCATGAGCTTATCGCTCATCCACTCCACCTACAGGAAGGGGATCAGATTGCTCATAAGTTATTTTACATACTTTAAACTTAAAAGCAAGTGACTACCTCTTTACAATTTAGAACCCCCCTGACCCCCCATATTTATAGTACCTGTGATTTAGAGAACTCCACTACATTGTAGCTGACATTATTAAGAAGTGCCAATGGGTAAACTCCCAGTCCAGCATCCTTGGTCCTCCAAATCTGGTCCAAGAGTTGTGCCAGCTCCAACACACGCCCAGCCGTATCCACAGCGATAAGAACGTTACCGTCACCACGAAGAGTCTCCATCACATTGGCTGTGAGAGAAAGAATATTACAGACTAAGCAGATAATCTCAACTACTCTATTGAATTCAACATTAACATCTGAACAGAAATAGACAAAAGACTGTCACATTAGGGAAATGATTCAGCAAAACACAGCTGAATTTCACATAAACAACTTACTAAGGAGCATCTCGTCCCGCTGCTTGCGACGTGGTTGTACATATGTTGCATTGAAGGAGTCTGTGATAAGTAGGGAAGGACGACTAATGCTCTCCAATGTGCAACCGTTGAGGTGACTAAAAAGAACAACCAAAATTAAAAATCAAAAACTTTACCAATGAAAAGCAATCATATGTAAAGTTTAAGGAAACTGTTACTTACATCTCTCTCTTGTGGTTGAAGTCCACGGCATAAACAATCTCCTCTTCACCATCCTTCACAATTTTCCAAATAGTGCCTCCGATCATGTGACCAGCAGGAAGGGGAGTGATGGAGAGACCGTGCCCCTTTCCTGTTGCATAAAAGGCCATCACATATTTTGGTAGTTTTGACCAAGTAAATAAGCGTTTGGATGCCAATTTACCTTTTAGACTGACAATCTGAGAATATTTCAACTGTTGAATCTTATCAAAAGCAGAGTCCACATCGTCAAGGGTGAACAGTGTGAAATCTTCACTATTGTTTCGAGACTACACGAAAAAGAGACAATGGGTGATTACACACTCAAGATGTGTATTAAAAACATTTCTCACACTCTGCCTTTTTTAATACCTGGTAGAGATCGTACATAAACATTTGACCCATCTTGTAGACTGGAATTGTGGCATAAATGGTACAATTTAGACCCAGTTTTCCCACAGCATAAGGCAGGGCACCCAGATGTATTGGGTCAGGATGGGAAAGCAGCACGGCGTCAACCTGATGAACATATCTGCAGATGACACAAAGACAGACACACTACAACTTTAAAATGTTCACAATGCGCTTCAACCACTGATCCAATAATTACCGTTTCATTGCATCAATGATGTCCATGGAGAAGTTTTCATCCCAGCCACAATCCAGGAGGAAGCGGAATTCATCCACCTGCAGCAGGTAACAGAGCGCAGACTCCTCCTGAACCCCTGACACAGCTGTCAGCTTGATTATAGACGTCATCTTTCTTCACCAATAACGCTGAAAGTACAAAGTTTTAGGAGCAAAACTGAGAAGTGTTGCCTTCAAGTCCCACGGGAAAACATGTTTTCATCGACTTCAGCATCCACACAAAACTTTCAAAGAAAAGTCAAACAGTGCTCTATTCTTCTGAGTCGTTTCTGATATGTTCCCATGGAGAACAAACATCATTTTAAAACTTTTTTTGTTCATACAAATGCAAGTTTCTCCTGTGGTCTGGCACCCAGAGATGATCTTTGGCCACAACATTATCTTTTAAATTTCACTCCTCTCACAATTGCTGAAGAAAAGAACGTTGGCGGATCCAACCGCAGAGCATTAAAGACTTCTAAGGCAGGCCCGCCTCAAAGCCAGGATGCAATAATTGCTTTTCTCTTGTCTCGCACTAGTGACAGATGGTGAGGCCACCAGAGGCATGAAGTTGGGAATAATATTCTTGATTAAGAACAAAGTATATGAAACAACATGCAGCTGTTGGCTACAAAACAAGAGAGGAGACATATAATGAAGAGGAACAATAAAACATGGGGATGGATGCGGCTCGGAAACAATATGACAACTGAACTTGGCAGGCCTGGAAGCTGCTGGAGCCTGTGAAGGTTGTGGGAAGTGATTTTATTCTATGATTTATTCTGGCTGACAGAGCAGTGTTCGTGTTCTTTCTGTATTATTTAGCCGTGGCGTATTGTGTTGGTCCGACCACCCAAACATCAGCGCCCAGATGCATTATTGGATGAAGCTGTGCGCCTCTTTGTATGTGGTGTGACATCAAAAGGCGAAAATGAGATGAAGCTGCACGAATCAGATGGTGGATATTAATACCTTCTGTTGTGTGAGAGACCCTGTGAGTTAAGGGTCAGCTCACTCTCCCTGAGCACTTTGAGGATGTGCAAATGTTGCTGCCGAGCACTTTCCCTTTCTCTGTTGCGAGCGTGTACAAACTAACACTGCAAATGAGAACGGTCCAGACAGAACTGACAAGTAAATAAATTTGAATTGCAAATAAGGACAGAAGGTCTACATGAACCCTGTGTCCTTATTCTCAGGCAGGTAAGTTTTTGAACATGTGGCGGTTTTCGCGGGCCACCCCTCCGCTGAGCTGAGCTCGTTGTTATTCCAGGACAGGAAGCCTCCAGGTCGTCCAGATTCCTCTCGGTTTTACACCTTCCTGCCAAAGCTTGGTTCCCGCAGACCACACGAGTGCATTTTTCATTTATGGAATAATACACATCCACGTAGGGTGTCAGCTGTGCTGTGTGCAGCGACTGGATATGAAGCGAAATAAGCTGGTGCGATCAGAGGAGGGATCGAGGGAGATTAAAAGATTTAAGGCTCCATTTGCCCATGAATATCTGATGCCTATCTGAAGCGAGAGAGACTGATCCTCTGTCAGGTCACAGAGGTGTGGAAGGAAATCTACCTTATCTGCATCTGGCCGTTGCTCAACTGTTCCTTGCATAAATGGCGGAGCCTGCTGGGACGAAGATCCACACCTTGAAACAAAACCTTTCCCTTTCATCTTGCCTTAAGGTCCTTTAATTGTGTGACACTGCACGACGCTGGTCAGTGTTGGTGTCAGACGTGGCGTCAGAAACCCTCTTGGAGCACAAAAGAATCTAGTCGCAACCACAGACTGGTCTCTGTTAGTTAAACCTTGCTGGTTTGAATGTAGACACCTCCTACTCTCATTGTAGTTATCACTATCATTGCCATTGTATCAACATTTGTTCAGTTGTCTTGTCCACTAAAGTCTGTTTTTCATTCACACACAGTCTCGCCTGTCACCCTGCAACTGTTTCCCCACCTGTTACAGAAAATATTTGCCCTATTTAGATAAAGAAATATCAGCCTGGGGGGATTTTTGTTGGCTAAAATGATGGCAGCAGGGTGATAATGACGAGTCCCTGTGTGTATGCAAATAAAACATCTCCAGCCTGTCTTTTAATCCACTCTTGGTCAGCAGCTTTTATTTTGTCATTTGGATTTTATTTCTGTTGCGCCTCCGGGTTTCACGCAGGACACATCGGTTCTGCGCTAGGCTGCATTTTGGGGCGGGACGGAGCGCAGGGATGCTAAGGTAGGTTCCCTCCCCCATGGGTGTGTCTACTGCCGGGAGACCTCAGTCTATCCACCTGCAGAGACCGCTTTGGGTGCAGTGAGCGTCGCTGCGCACGGCTGAAGCGCCGCTCGGACAGTCATCTGTAGGACGCAGGCGTTGCTGATTGCCTCCCCTCCCTCCGTGGAGGAAAAATACAGTCTGTCCATGAGATTTGGACATCGCTTCAAGTTAAGACGACCGCGTCAAGTTGATTCCGATCCGCGCTTTGTTTGCCTCTGGGATAATCTGCACCAGGAAGGCTGAGATCCGTGCGTGCGGACAGAGGAACTCCGAGGACTGGGTGGATGGTTTTACACTAGTGCGGATTCAGAGGAGAAATCTTTGAAAATCAGAAGGTAGGCCATCGTGCAAGAGCTGTTCTGACACAATTTAACTCATATTGACGATGTTCATTAAGGTGGCAGTAAATTCATGAAATCACATGGTGGAGTTCTGTTGGCGACCAATCCAACCGCATCATGTGTTACATTTCACATGGTTGTGTTTTTGGCCAAAAAATAAAATACATTTGTATATTTATGGCCCTATTGCAGCATCCATTGGGCTCATTACTGACATACTGGAGATAATCAACCGTTCCTGTTGCTAGAGCAACTGAAAACAATTAAACTGTCAAGTCAAAATCGCGGGCGCGTGTGTTGAAAGTTGTTGCTGCGTGTGATGGTGGAGCTCAGATTTATTGTCTTTGACGGTTTAAGACTCCCCAAGTCTGGGTGACACGTGGTCCGTGGCCGTGCCCTCATAACTCAGTGCCCAGTCACGCTTTATTTTGGTGATCAGCGGATCCGCTTCAGAGTTCTGGCGTGGGAGATCAGAGTGGAACCCGATCTTTAATCCCGAGTGACAGCTTCACCTCGGGCTCAGATCAACGTTTACGAGTAGCCCCCGCTCCGTGCGTGCGTAATTACAGCAAGGCGCTCGCACTAAAAATATTCTGTATATTTTTCAAGGCGTGGCGCGGTCTTCTGCCAACATCGCTGACATCGTTGACTCGTTAGATGCTTTTATGGGTGCATAATTAACAAAAGTTCCCTTCGCGACGTTCAACGGCGCGTCGCTGCGTGTCTTGGTCTTTGCGCGCGGCCGGTGCGCGCGTCGCAGCACCAGAACAGCGACCGCTGCTGAAATCCAGCCGTTTCTGCGCACCAGTGACGGGATTCAGGTACTTGCAAGATATTTTCTCTGAGAATCTGCAGAAAGTGGTTGTTGCTCAGGCCCTCCCTGCTGGAGGAGGACTCAGTAGTTAAGACCTTTACGCTCATGCACAGGGGCGCACGCACGGAACACAAGGGATGGGAATGTACCTTTGTAAAAATCTGATAGAAAATCCACTCTAAAACAATAATATTCACTTTCAGACTGCTCGGGGCTGCAGGCTTTATGATTCTGCTTGAGTTATTGGAATGTAGTGTGCACCTTAAGGTGACCTGCTCAGGGATTCACGTGTTTTGGTCCGTTACGAGATTTCCAACCAGGCCTGGAAAACTGGGTGGATTCTGCGCCTGTGTCTCAGCCTTTGTCTGGTTTTCTAATTGTCTTAGTGACTGAGCTCTGAGCGGTGCGCTGGGGACGAGGTTGGAAGTGCATACAATAGTCTGATGCTCCTGCCTGCCTATCTGTCTGTCTGCCTGTCTGCCTGTCTGCCTGACCTGTCTGCCTGTCTGTCTGCCTGTTCTGATCTGCCCCTTCTAAACTCTCCTCCTCTGTTAACAAACTAGAGGGACAATGTTGTGGGACAAACTGTGCTGGCTGCTGGCCCTGCTGGCCCTATCATCCGGGGGGCTGCCCCCTTCCAACGAGCCCCTCTCTGCTCCCAGGATCTTCCTGTCCTTCAAAGGTAAGCCACTTTAACTCCTGGTGAGAGAGAGAGAGAGGAAGAGAGAGAGAGAGAGAGAGAGAGAGAGAAAGTAATCTTGTTTGTAGACCCAGTAACAAGCATATATATTTATTGATGCTGTACCATTGTTTTCTTTAATAGCTAAATTATTATTCTTTTTTTTTTAGCCCATTAAGCTCAGGGACGGTCAGGCCTGGTTTCTAGTCTCGATCATTAGCAGAGACTCCTATTGTGTGTATTTTCAGAGGGGCTTAATGAGAGCGACTGCCCTGACTATTACAGGCCTGATAATATGTCTTCATTTAATCGACTGGCTCCTATTAGTTCCCCCAAACAGGCTTTTGTGTGAGGCCAGCTCTCTTCTGAAATCAAATCAGATTTAACACTCGACTGGGTGCACACTCATGGCACACATCCAGCATGTTATGAATGTTGGCCAGTGCCACATGAGACCCCGTGTGTTGAACTGTCCTGTTAAAATAGATCCTATCGGGTGCAGTAACCAATGCTTTGTGGTTCCGTGTCAGTGTGAGGTTCTGACGGATTTATGGCACTTATGACATTGAAGGAGACTTTAAAGAAGCTTGCGTTGGACTCAGATGTGTCGAGTTTCAGCAGGAGAACATGTTTGTTTCTTTGCAGATTAACGGTCAAAGCCTGAAACTGACGGCGCCTGTATCTAAGGTGCTGCTGATCTGTTTCATGCCTCTGCAACTGGTCCCGTTTTTGTCTCTTTTTAATCAAGCTGGATTTCACACTAAGCTGGTCTTGGTAGAAACAAGTTCATTTATTTGCTCCTGTCTTTTAATTGAGCTTCTATTTGTTTTTAATTAGTTTGGGAGGTTACTTCTGTATGCCTGACAGCTCCCGATACCTGGAGACCAGAGCTCTGTCTAGGCAGGGAATGCTCCCCCATTCTGCTGGGAATAGGGTTATGCTATAATGTTGCTCTTTTATATGCCCAAATGTGAACAAAAATAATTACCTTTGGGTTATATTTAATAATATTTATTGTTAAAACTATTTACATTATTATGTATACCGTATTTCTCTCTGATTATATTTAATAATGTTTTTATTTTTGAGTCAAAACAAAAAAAGAAAAATTCAAGTCACTGCTGTAGGCTACTAAACACAGTTTGTTAGCCAACCTCTTTTATTTTGACTTTGCTTTTGTCTTTGAGACAGCTTCACATATTTACACATAAAGGTTGCACCATAATATTATTCTGCATTGATTTTTTTGCATTTGATGGTGCTAGAAAAAAAGAAGCTCTAGCATTTTGGCTGAAATCCAAACAAAAAAAAAAACCCCCCAGTGGCCTCTATTTCTGCAAGTGTTTCATATATATTTGTAGTTATCCTATGTATTTGTAAAGAACATATCCAGCTATGTGGATGTATCTTACTCTCACAAATGTTAGAATGATTCACAAAGCTCCACCACTGCCATGAAAACCAAAAAACCCCAGCGATCAGATTTTTACCATAGTTTGTTGCTGCCTAAATACCCGTGAGAAGCCTAAGCTGATAATTTTGTCCTTGAGGTCCCCTCAGCAGCTACCGGCTGTGTTTATGTAAGCTGAGTTATTAGCTGTGATAAGGACCAGGAGAGCAAACACACCCTAAGAGCTAAAGAATGTTCATTCAGAGCCTGTCGGGACTCACCGACGTCATTACAGACCTAAAAGAAAAGACTGTAGAGCATATTCTGCTCAGCCACACTTAGGAAGCATTCAGCTATGATCCTGCACCAAGTTGAAGTCTTGCATTTATACAGGTGCAGAATATAATCTGTTTTCAGGTGACGCTGTGGGCGATTCAGACTGCAGAGAAGAGAGAACATGAGGCGCACATCAGCAGCTGAGAACCCCTGTGTTTACTTTTAAGCAAGGTCTGTAATCACATGCTTTTTAGTGCTTTGGCC
>CAAE01014723.1:524005-591832 GCA_000180735.1 Tetraodon nigroviridis
AGCAATCATATGTAAAGTTTAAGGAAACTGTTACTTACATCTCTCTCTTGTGGTTGAAGTCCACGGCATAAACAATCTCCTCTTCACCATCCTTCACAATTTTCCAAATAGTGCCTCCGATCATGTGACCAGCAGGAAGGGGAGTGATGGAGAGACCGTGCCCCTTTCCTGTTGCATAAAAGGCCATCACATATTTTGGTAGTTTTGACCAAGTAAATAAGCGTTTGCATGCCAATTTACCTTTTAGACTGACAATCTGAGAATATTTCAACTGTTGAATCTTATCAAAAGCAGAGTCCACATCGTCAAGGGTGAACAGTGTGAAATCTTCACTATTGTTTCGAGACTACACGAAAAAGAGACAATGGGTGATTACACACTCAAGATGTGTATTAAAAACATTTCTCACACTCTGCCTTTTTTAATACCTGGTAGAGATCGTACATAAACATTTGACCCATCTTGTAGACTGGAATTGTGGCATAAATGGTACAATTTAGACCCAGTTTTCCCACAGCATAAGGCAGGGCACCCAGATGTATTGGGTCAGGATGGGAAAGCAGCACGGCGTCAACCTGATGAACATATCTGCAGATGACACAAAGACAGACACACTACAACTTTAAAATGTTCACAATGCGCTTCAACCACTGATCCAATAATTACCGTTTCATTGCATCAATGATGTCCATGGAGAAGTTTTCATCCCAGCCACAATCCAGGAGGAAGCGGAATTCATCCACCTGCAGCAGGTAACAGAGCGCAGACTCCTCCTGAACCCCTGACACAGCTGTCAGCTTGATTATAGACGTCATCTTTCTTCACCAATAACGCTGAAAGTACAAAGTTTTAGCATTAAAATGTGATCATATTACAGCATGCAACTGAAATTACTGGATAAACGTTCAGGTGTTTATATCTTCATCAGCACTACGTCCCTACATCTCTAAAACAATACCGCAATATGCCAATCCTTTTCTTCTTCTTTTTAAACCGTAAATAACTCATTGATTACCTGACTGTGTCTTGGCGGTATTTAATGTCTGGTTATCTAATTGCCTATTTTATTCTAACTTTATATTGTGTTTTCGTATAGCACACCTAATTTCGGTGTATATTTTCCCTAAGGACAATAAAGCCCGTTTAACAGTTAACAGAAAAAGCAGGTACTTTACCAATCTAATCACGCTATTAACGTAGCATGCTAACAACAGTGAACAGTAGCTCGTTAGTGTTGGTGTTGACAAAAGAAAGCGAAACCTACCGGTAATGTGAAAAAACATAAACATGTGTTTTCACCCGCTGAGACTGAAAGTCAACTTAGAAGTATACTATAATTTTGCGATCAAGACATTTTGCCAAGACATTCAAAACCACATCTAGCAAACGCTTTAGCGGCTTCTAGTGTCAAAGGTTAAAGGTTTGTACCAAGTATCGTTGAGTCCAGACCAAAAGATAAACTATTGTTTTATCGTGTTATAGTTTAACAAAGGTTGTTTTGTGTTTGGGATAATAGTTTTGGTGAATAAAATAGATTTAAAAAAATCAGAAAAATGGCTAATGTTTACAATAACTGGTATAGTCTTTTTTTTCCGCCGTACACATCAAGTTTCCACAGTTGGTAGAGTCCAATGCCCTCTGTCTGGTGAATGAAGAGCTAAAGGCTACCGCGGTTTTGCTGTCAACGTAAGGTAAAGCTACAATACTTGGTCCAAGTATTATATTGTCTTAGGGTCTGAAATGCTGTTTACCTTCCTAGATGCACCAAACGTGATTTCTTATATTAAAACCGAAGAAAAAGTAAAGTATGAAGATGTGACACCGATTGCTAACGCTGTTTCGTTAGCATATAGCTAACAGACGTTAGCTATGCTGCTTTAGTTTTTATAATGTATGTGCCATTTGCAAGGTAGATCTCAGCATTTTATTCTGTTTGCGGTGGCAGTCACACTATAAGGACAATAATTTAGTGTTCTTGCACTTATGTTGGAAATAAGCTAGCCAGATGCTGTTTTATTTTTATATTGCTTCACCCATTGCAACATTCACAGCTATTCACATTTTAAGCATGCCACATTTTAAAGTTGCTAGTGCTTTCAAACAGACTGCAGCGCAATGATACTGACAACTTATTCTACTAAAATATACCATCCATATTCAATTTCTTCCCCTCACTCTCTCTAAATGTTTCTTTTTTCTGCAGGAACCATGGTTAACTTTGTAGCTCTTGCTCGGGAGCATTGGGTGAACATCTTGGTGCCCATGGGCTTTGTCATTGGGTGGTACCTCGACAGACAACAGGACAAGAAGCTGACAGCTTTCAGGAACAAGAGTGCTTTATATAGCAGGTATGAACAATAAAAACTCCATGTTTTAAAGTTAAACTAACCCCTATATTTCTTATTTCAATTGTTTTGACCATAACACATAATTTCCTTTAGATTGTACTTTATGTAAACAGTGACCTTATTTGAGTTTGGCAGTAAAACCCAGGTAACTGTTATTTTTTTAGGGAGCTAAAGCCTGGTGAGGACGTGACTTGGAAATAGGAGACCTTCATGTTTGTCCTGTGTGAATGACTTATGGACGACCCTCAATTTGGCATATTTAAGAGGACTTCTATATGTTTCTTTGTGGGATCAACTAATAATCTTTAATATTTTGAGTTGTATCAACCGCTAATAAACATGACCTTTCACCAATCTTGCTATGTGACACAGCATTTAATGAACATAGAAATGGTTGTTCAGACAGTTTAATCTGGTAAAAACTTTCGTAGAAGAAGCAATTCTGAAGATGGAAGTTTGTCTGAGGGCAAACTGAATCTACTGTATTCAGTCAGTTTGGACTACAGAGGTTCTGAAGTATGGATAATCCCCTTTTCAAACAGCAACTCAGCCAACACAATCTGGAGGAAAACAATTGTATCTTTAACAATGACAACTCTTTAACAATTACTTGAACGCACTCTGAAACAAAGTCCTCCGTAGAATCACACGGGAAACTTCCTACTGTGACAAACTTAGGATAGGAATGAATCAAAAACTCAACAGCGTCTGTGAACTGGAAGAAAACCATTATTAGGGGCTGGGGATAGACCAATCCACTGCTGTGTCTAGTTCCACAACTCTATAGCTCTACCTCTGCTTTAACTTCAAAACTCTGGAGTTCCTCTTGGTGGTAAACTCGGGAGTTAGCTGTCGTGTAGTAAAGATGGACAGCTTCTCCATCACTGCAGAGCCTGAGAAGATAAAACTTATGAGCACTATTCACTAAATAAATGCCTGTATTTTGGACAACTTATAGTCAAAGAGGGTACATTTGTGGTTTTTACCCATTTTACATCTTCTGTAAACTAAGTGTAAAATAATAAAATGTATCACCGAGCACAACCAGCACGCAGAAGTCTGACGCGGGTCTGGGTATTGATGTCTAAACTTTCATCCGTCACTTGGCCACCCTCCCATCTCGTACGTGCTCCTTTTACGCTGCTTGCCAGTTCGACTGCAAAAGAAGGTTGGAAAAACAAAAGCCTGCGCTTCAGAGACCATTTCTCCCATTTAAGTCAGTTAAAAGTATGTTCAGGCAAAGTGGTGCGTCTCTCACACACCAGGCGTGAGCATGGGAGGAAGACAGTCGTGGAGGAAGTCTCTGGCTTTCTGATCCACGGCAGCATCAACTGGGCAGTAAGTTGTTAGCTTCTTCATCAAAGTCTCAATTTGTGAAAAGAATTGTTGCCTCCTTGGGTCGTCCTGTTACACACACAGTTGGATTTCAAATGGAAAAGCCACCAATGATAATGACAGAAAGTAAATGATTAGTTACCTTATCCGAGTTCTGTACGCCCATGTAAGTCAGGTAGTCCAGAGGTAAACCTCGCCTGAACTCCGTGTCCTCCTCCACTGCTATTTCCAAGGCTGCCGGAAGCATCTGTTTGATTTTTTTAGAGCCATGTTGTCAATAACTTTTTTCCCTGTTAAACTATGTTGAGTAAATGTTGTCAGAATTATTTAACAACGTTTGTGCTGTTTTACAATAAGGACGCAAACACATACTTCAAAAGATATTAGAAGAAATATTCTAAAGAGGTAAACAGAACCCAGACTATCGATGCGTTACCCGCTGCAGCAGATCGCCCCAGCTATTCTTCTGGTAGGAGGATATGGTGATGTGTAAGGAATGAGCATCAGGGAGGCAGTCGCCCTGGTGGATGAACCCTCGGGGGAAATAAAGGAGATCCCCAGCTTCTAGAACCACTTCCAGGATGGGTTTCCCAATATCTGCCTCATTAAAGTTTGCTGTAACAGGATGAACATAATAGTAACAGCTGATGTTGACGTTGTTTATCACCGGACAGGAAAGCCCGTAAACTGTTTTACATGTTACTTACGACTTGAAAAGACAGGCAAGACCTCGTCTTCAACTCTAAAAAAAAATACCAGAAAGACAGTTTGACAGTTGTTCTTAAGGAAAATAACAGCACTAAAGAACAGTTCCCCACTGTGTCCCACCTGGGGTTGTACACTCTCCAGTGTTTCTTCCCCTCTAGCTGAACCACAAACGCTTCAATATCATCATAATGTGGAGCAAAGCCTTGAGTTCCAGGTGGTGTCAGATATCTGGTAAAAAAATAAAATAAAAACAGCCCAACATGTGTGATTGACATTTACCAAGTCATACCCGAAGGTTTCTGGAATTCTCAAGTACTCACATGTTTGCTCCTGCCATGCTGCCGAAGTTCTCCTGGAGGATGGACAGAATGTTCCACACTGTGGAGGAGAACGCCTGAGGGTTGAGCAAGCGGAGGGAGCAGCCGCTCTGAGAATATGAGACAGTGAGAATTAACTGATGCACAGTCACAGAGATGACACAGCGTCACAGGTGAGGCGTTATCTGTTGTATACGCTGAGCCTCAGAGAGGCCTCCTAACCTTATAAAATCCCCACACGTTGTACGGCAGAGCTCTCCCCGGTGGATTATGAGTTTCCCGCCTGCCATTAGTGTAACTTGTCACATCCAGGTTAACGCCGTACTGAACATCCTCCTTGGAATAATAAATTGTGAACATGCTCTTTCAGTTTGACAAATAAAAGTTGTCTTCAAATTTTAAAATAAATGACCAAAGAACATAATGATCAATGGACCTGCCTAACCTCGTGAAGGCCTTGACCCATTATATCATATATTAATATGGCACACGTGGATGAGATTAGACATTAATAAAGGATGGATTACCTCTCTCAATATCCGGTCAAATTCAGCTGTGGAGAATAATCCCTTGTAATAATCTGGATTCTTTCTCTGAATAAGAATGGGCTTCTTTTCCCATGTTTCGCTGGTGAAGGCAGAGGAATATATCACCAATCAAAATATGCACGTTCCATCAGTAAGAATGTTCGCTGGGAGTTGCGTTCTGCAGAAACCTGAAGAAAGTCCTGGAAGGAACAGGGCTGATGAGCCACTGGAGCAGTTTGCTTGCTCTCTCCCTGCTGTTGTCAACATTCGCAAGGTCAGCCAGTATCGCCTTTAGATCCTGGTAGTGCCCATTCTCATGCTGATTCACCTGCAATAGATTCATAGGTTCCAACAACTGCAGCTGAGCGAGCTGAATACGTTTACTGCAAAAATAGTAAATAGTAATCAAGGAAGGTACACTCACACAGTGTTTAGAATTTTTTTGGGTCTTCTTTTGCGCTTTTTTCTTTTCAAGTTTTAGCTGAGGTTTAATTGTTTTGACCTTTTTGGCACTATTCTCCTTTTTCTTTTTCTTCTTTTTCTCAGACACCTACAACATGACACAAGACAACATTGAGATAAAGACTCTCGTACTTGGAGACTGTGGAAATACAGTGTACTAGATGCTCTACGAGTTTGTCTTCTGTTAATCGGTATCAATCACAAAGAAATAGATTCAGATTTCAATCCACACCTAGGATAATTCTAAAATACCTGTACAGCACTTTTCTTTGAGGGAGGTGCAAAGCCTGCTGAAACTGTTTGATACAAGGCAAAAGCAGACATGTGTTTTCGCTCCATTGTGCAGTGTTACGTCATCACCATGCGACCGCAACGCTTCTTTTCCTATTATTTACGTATATTCGCGCCTAAGTGAGCTCACTACTGCCCTCATGTGCTTGTACTTGTACTATCAAAGAAATTTTGGCGTTTCTGGTATTACATGACAAAAACGTTAAAATATATTTTTAAAGAAGAAGAAGGCGTCACCTACAGCTACTATACTAATTATTTTAATTCGAAATTTTCGCGTTTTATGAAGAATACATTTGTGAGAAAACGCGTTTATAATTTTGATGCAATTCATTGACATAAAATACAACCTTTACTTTAATGCGGCACTGTGTAGTACTTAAAAAGGCCGCTAGATGGCGCGCGCCCGTCGTATTTCAAAAGGAGAGGCGACTAAAGGACTTCGTTTCCCAGGGTGCTTTGCGGGCTGCTGGTCGCTGCTGTTTGTCCAGACGTCGCTTCAACAATGCAGCTTTTAATGGTCCGGAGCTGAGAAGGCTGCACGACGGCTGGCTCGTCTCAAGCCTGTCTTCCCTCTGGCGAAACGCTAACGTATTTTTTTTAGTTTGTCAAACCTGTCGGCCTAAACTGACCCCGTCTTAAGACGTCCTGGACATTTGTATTGGGGTAAGTAGCTCCCGAAGCTAACATTAGTGTCTGTGTGTTTGGAAGCTGTGCTGATTGTTGTTAGCGTCGCTGGTTAGCATGCTAGCTAAAGACACATATGGCCCCCCGTCTTACTGCTAAAATCGATGTGTCCTTTCTCACAAAGCGCCAAGATCTTTATTTTTTGTTCTTTTTAGGCTTTGCGTGTGTTGTAAATGTCCATCGCTGGTAGTTTTAATGACGCTTTCCGTGTCTGTGTGGTAAATGTAGTCAGCTTTGACGTCTGCAGAGACACACGTCTGCTAAAGCCGGTGGACTAGATGTGGTTTATGGCACTAAACACGTTTCGCTTAATATCACCAAAAGTACACCCATATGACGCGCTATTTATTGTTGTTGTGATTTTTCTTTTTTTTTGGGTCACGATTCTTAGAGGTTGTTAAATTAAAATCAGCACATCTGTGGGGTTTGCATTTATGACAGCTGAATTTAGATCTGTGCATGAGTTTATTATCTATTGGAGACATTTCACTTCATCAACTCCATGTTTTTTTGTTTAAAAAAAAAGGTGCAAAAGTGTTTTGGGTTGGTGAACGTTAGGTGGAAATGAGTCAAGAGGCAGCACCTGGCTTCTTGTAGGCCCCTTTTGCTCTGCAGGCAGGCAGAAACCAGCGGGCCACGGCTGAGAACAGGAGTCCATGCTTGTTTCAGTCATATTGCTGGAATCTTTTGGGACGAGGGTAATCATTTTTTCCCCATTTCACTGGGGGATGGCATGTTCATTTTCTGACAGCTGTCAGCTGGAGAGGCTCCTGTGCTCTCTGGGAACACGTTACCAACATCAGTCCTGCAGTCATTTATATTTAGTTTCATCCCAAACAGAACAGAACAACTGTCTTGCATATAAAAACCTTACTGACTTTGTTGAATAAATTGAACCTCCTTGCTTCTTATCTTTCCACATGGTTCACATTTTGCTGTGTTTAATGCCAGATTCATCCATTTCCAGTCTTTTACTGGAAAACCAAGCCATCTTCTGACCAGCCGAGGGGCTTTGTGCCTACAAAGGAGTGATCTGGTGCTTGAAGCCTGGAAGCAGACCTGGCAGACACCTCACAACTAAATCCTTTCAGCATAGCAAATATGTAGTCAGTTGGTCTGTGCTCCGAGGGCACAGCTGTTCCTGTTTTTTTACTTTTTGGAGGGGAAAATTCAGGAAACCTAAGTACAAAGATGAAATGTTGGAGATACCTGCTCAAAATGGGTCCAGTCATGGTGTCGCTGGTTTGGCCGATGGCAACAGGGGAGTGTGGGAAACTCCACTGCCATTAAAGAACCAGAAGGCAGCAGGACATGCATATAGAACCGTGCTACCTGCTAGCAGACGCTACTGTTTTCTGCACAGTACAGTAATAATCAGCTTTTATTTCAACCGGCAAGAAGAATCGATTGCCTGCGTGCTCGGATTCGCCTGGGTTGATCCATGCGGAAGCGGTGACGGCGGGCAATGTGCGGCATGCACACAGCTGCCCACTCCCGCTCTGATTCCCAGTAGAAAGCTGTGCTCGCTCTCGGGGGTGTGAGTCAGTGTTTCACAGGTGAGGGAATATTGTTGGAAACCATCGAGCACGGAGCTCTGTAGGGGTTGGCCCAGGCTGACCTTGCTTCCCACCAGATCCACACACGGCATTAAAAACAGCTATTGTGTGTGTGACCCCTTTTAAAGAACATTTTCACTGGCATTTGATATGTGTCTTCCTGGGTAAACAACAGCGCACGACAGGCCCGCTGGAAACCTTTACTCCAGTTGGACCTTTTTCATCTCGTGTCACGTAATTGAGAAGAACCTGCTGACGCGCATGTGACAGTCTGTAATTAGATTTTTTGGAAATGAATGGGTCAAACACCAGCGGCTCCCATTCTGACACGGTAATTTCCTTATAAAGTAGCGGTTTCGCTCCAAAAAGAGCGCAAACACGCCTCATCCTGCGGCCTTCACGCTCAGTTTTGGAGCTTTGCTTTGCCAGAAATGCATTTTTAATGTCTTTCATCTAACACAATGGTTCAGAAAATACACACACACACACATACGTTTAGCAGATGTGGAACTGCACAGTAGCAGAACAGCAAATAATCCCATCTAACGACATACTTTAGCAATTAATTTGGAGCTCTTTGTTCTCTGCTGGAATACACAGAAAACTAAAGGAAAACGTCCCAACTTCACTTCCTGTTGCACACTTGTGAGCTGGTGAATGCTACTTTCAGATTGAGTAAAACATTTTCCGACTGTCCCTGATTTCCTGTCGTCATCTGTGAATCATTTCTGGATTAATCACCCGCCAGGACGTTTAATTTGTTTGTCGTGCTCAAATCAGTCGTCGGTATTTTGGCTCCAAGGCTCAAAAACGGGCTCCCAAACCTCACTTCGGGCGAAATTCGGGTATTTCTGTCGTGCGCGCCGACGAAAGACTCTGTTTGTTGGACTTTTTTCAAGTATTTAACTGCAGTTTAATTCTCTAAAAACGCTCTCTCTAAAATTCCCTAAAGTTTGAAATGCCAGCCTGTGGTTTTGCAGGAACTTTCAGAAGTTGGAGCTCGTTAGGAGAATGTGAGAGCTGTTTTTGGCTGAAATATGGGGGGGGGTTCCTGTAACTGCATGTCTGCTCTGACTCTAATTAGCTGTCACCAATTTAGGACAGTTATTTTTTTCAAGAAAATATTGAAATTCATATAACAGAGCTTTATCGATGAAAAGACGTGCAGATTCGCCAAAGGCTGCACGTAAATATTAATAAAAAACATTTGCAGATGTTACCATTTTATTTTCTCGATGATGATAAGCACTTCTAAAAGTAGAAAACTCCCGATGTTTGCTGTTTGTGTTGTAGCAAACACTCCCAGATAAATCGATACTTTGGACCCTTTGGATGCTAGAAGCTAATTAGCACCGTGAGAGTTTTCATCCTTTTATTTAATGAGGCGCCCAAGCTGGAAATGAGACATCTTTGATCAACCCACCAAAAAAAAAAAAAGCTGCTTACATTTTATTAGCTCTTTCTGCACCACTGGGCAGCTCGGCGCTGCAGCCAGCTCCGAGGTTTCCCGGTGAGGAGGCTCCGGCTCTACCGGCCGTCTGCAGATGAGCCCTGATCCGCGGCTGGAACAGCTGCTGGCTTCACACAGCTGCCTTCGCTGTTGTGGCGCCGCAGCTGCCTCCGTCATTTTCTCCCTCCGTTCTCCATCCACAGGGAATTCCCTCCACCAAGCAAAAATTCATGACGGCAGGCAGAATCATCCTGAGCCCCTAAAGGAAAACTGCAGTGTGTGGGGGTGTGTGTGTGTGTGTGTGTGTGAAGGCGTCACCTTCACCGACCTGGAGGGACGTCCACACTCAGACCTAAAAGAGAAGAGAAGAGATGTTCTTACTCTCCGGGTGCTTTTCTGCTGTTCATATTTCTGTCCTTGCCAAACGTTTAAAGCAAATCAGACATCACAATCAGGGAAATGAGTACTTGTGGTTGTAAAACCGGGATGTTACCGGTGAACAAGTTTGCTACGCTCAAAGAGATTTGGTCTTCTGGATATTTCAGCTCTTCCTGTAAATAACTTTGATGCCCGGAGGCCTTATTAAATATACAAGCTGTGCGGCCCTCAGATCCGTCTGCTGGTCGGACTTTATCTGTCAGAGGTTCCGTCAGAAATCCCCAAATCTGCGGTGTTGAGATGCTCCCAGGACACTCCAACTTTCGGGACCAAGTGCCCGTCCTTCCTCGGCCCCCCCCCCCCCCCAGAAGCCCGCCTCCAGCCCTGTCGGTGTTGGTCTCTGACTTGGTGGTGACCTGGGAACCGCAGTCATGTTCGGGCCCGCTCTAGACGACTCTCATCTTTTTATACTTCTCCCTGGAGCTGAGAGCTGCTGCCAGATTAGTGCGCTGCTGGTAAACCGCACACGCAGTCGTTTGCTGGCTAAATCACTGATTACACGGGGCCCAAACGCTCCCTGTCTGGGTCATCGGTGGGATTCTGCCTTCCTGATTTGAAAGTGTTTGCCAGAATAAGCAGCAGGACGATTCCTCTGTAATATCCAGAGATTAGTCCTAATCTGGCATGAAGTAATTAGGCATGGCAAAGAACCACCGCGCTGATGTGAGATGACCGAATGTGGTACCAGGGTTGGGAAGAAACCTTTTTTTAGTGTAAAAAAAATGTACACCTTCATTCCTGCAAAAAAAAAGTCAACAAATATTGTCAGCGTTCAGGAGGAGCTCCAGCTGAATCAGCCGAGCTTTACTGTAATTGCAGAGGGAAGTAATCCCACCGCAGGCTGCTGTCAGGCCACATTTTCCGTTTTTTTTGTCAGTTTTGGCCTGGCTGACTTCTTCTCTTTGTTCCTTCAGCTTCCAACCGTGCACTCGCGTTCGGCTTTTCCCTCTCCTCAGCAACGCAACTGCCTCAACTATCGCGCTCCGATCTTTTCGGTCAGCGTCGCTGCTTCGTGTTCCGGGTGGTGTTGAATTCACCTGAAGGGTTTTAGCTTTCCTTTTCTCCTCCCCGTGTTGTTGACGGCCGGCGGTGGGTGTCAGCTCGCCCCAGCGCCCCCCCGCTCACCAGCTTTCAGCTGTCCAGTTGATGCCTTTCGTACGAAATTAGTGTGGCTAGCGCAGGTCTGACAGAACATCTGTCACAAGGAAAGAGAACACTTTATTTTTTTTATAAATGGGACAAAAGACAGCTTCTCTGACACAGAGGAAGATGCATCCTTCCCGTAAAAATGTGCAAATGTTGGCGGGTTAACTCCGAACTGCCTCGCCGTGCTGTGGTCGGGAATAAGCCCGTGCTTCCAGAAGCCTGTCGGTGGCACAGCTTTTAACCCGAAGCCTTTTGGCTCCAGATTAGGCTTAGCGAAAGCTGCCGCCAACATCTGTCTGCCGTCGCCTCTTGTGACTGGCGGCCATGCGGCCATTATTTAAACCGAGGCGGGTGTAGTCGGGCGCCGGCTGCGCTTTCAGCCGTGCTGCTCCGGGAAGCGCAGCGCTAGCTTTGAAAACCTGTGTCCAACAGTCGTCTGTACACATGCTCATTCTTCCCAACACACACACACACACACACACACTAGGCTTTATTTCTGGAACTACTGGCCCTGGCCACTGCTGACCCCAGTTGGGGCTGTGAAAGTCTCTCTTTCCTGTAGTGTGGATTTATTTAAGACCTGTCTCGATGGAACGCAGACAGTTACAGCAACCTAAAAGATTTGGAGACTGGGGAGCAGAAGAGGAAGCAGCGGTTCATTCAGGCAAATCTGGGCGGGGTGGAAGGAGCTGTTGTCGGTGAAAGCCTCTGCCATCTTCCTCCTCCAAGCGGGTGAAAGTAATTTTCCATCACTTTCAGAAATGTGTTATTGTAGATATTTGGTACCTTGAGTCAGAGGCAAGGTCAGAATGCAGGGGAGTACCCTTGAGATTTACCAGTAGGTGTTAGCTCACAAACTGGGTAGGTTTTTTTTGCTTTGTCGTTAAGAAAAAGGGAAAAATTGGCCCCTTTCTTTAGGTGTAAAAGCTTGGACAGGTGGGGTTGTATCAGATTAGCCCTCATATGTCAAGTCTGAATCATTTCTAACTGGTTTACCCAATTCATTTATGCTGCATTTCTTTTCTTCATTATTCTCTTTTAGGTTTCTAATCCCAGAAGGAAAAGATTCCGGAGGCCTGATGACCAGACGAATTCATTGTAGTCTCTGAAAATGTGTCCCCGGTAGAAGCGGCCTGGCGAGCGACCCGGCGGAGCTCCCAGCAGCCATGGTCCTGTTCCACCACGCAAATGTGCTCCGGAAACAGGGGTGTTCCTCCCCGTTCTAGAATTAAAGGTTAATAGAAAACTGACAGAGAAATGGCACTAGTTGTTGCGCGTTATAACACATCGAAGTACGTACCGGACAACAGGTGAGGCTGAACCTGGAGGTGCTACCCAACCGACTGTTCAGAAGATGAACCCTTCTCCAGGAGACCTTTAGAGACGAGTTCAGCCCCGGCTTGACTCGAATGCTTTAGTATCTACCCCAAACCTTGCTGACAAGGTCCCGCCATGGCTGCTGCTCGTCCCCCCACCTACACTTCCTTGGGGGCTCCAGGAGCCGACTGAGATCACCAAAAATGCAGCGTAGCGGCGCCGGGTTGGGTGCCGGCGGCCAGCCGTGGGTTCTGCGACGCGTGCGCCTGACATGGCTCAGTTTCATGCTCTTCTTCATCCTGGTCTTTTTCCCACTCATTGCTCACTACTACCTCACCACCATAGACGAGGCCGGCGGGCCCGAGAAGCGCATCTTCGGGCCACGGCCCGGCGGCGAGCTGTGCGAGGCCAAACACGTGCAGGACCTGTGCCGAATCCGCGAGTCGGTCAGCGAGGAGCTGCTGCAGCTGGAGGCCAAGAGGCAGGAGCTCAACGGCGAGATCACCCGCCTCAACCTGCGCATCGAGGCCTGCAAACGCAGCATCGATAGCGCCAAACAGGACCTGCTGCAGTTGAAGAACGTCATCAGCCAGACGGAGCATTCCTATAAAGAACTGATGGCCCAGAACCAGCCCAAACTCTCACTGCCCGTCAGGCTGCTGCCAGACAAAGAGGACCCGGGGGCGCCGCCGCCAAAGTCCGCACGCTCGTGTCGACTGCGCTCCTGCTTCGACTACGCTCGATGTCCTCTCACGTCCGGCTTTCCCGTGTACGTGTACGACACCGACTCCTACGCGTGGGGGAGCCACATCGACCCACTGGTGAAGCAGGCTTTCGCAGAAGCAGTAAAGAGCAGCACTTACGTCACCGACAACCCGAGCATCGCCTGCCTGTATTTGGTGCTGGTGGGAGAACTCCAGGAGCCTTCCTCCCCCTCCTCCTCCTCCCCCTCCTCCGCTATGCCGTCTCCTTCGGAGCTGGAGAAGCAGCTGAAAGCTCTCCCTTACTGGAGATCCGACGGGCACAACCACGTTCTGGTGCACCTGACTAGAAAGTCCATGACGCAGAACTTCCTGTATAACGTGAGCACAGGACGGGCGGCGGTGGCTCAGTCCACCTTCCTGGAGCAGCAGTACCGCGAGGGCTTCGACCTGGTCCTGTCCCCTCTGGTTCACGCGCTCTCGGAACCAAACTTTTTGGAAATACCTCCTCAGGTTCCCGTGAAAAGGAAATACCTCTTCACCTTTCAGGGGGAGAGGGTGGAGTCGCTGAAGAGCAGCTTACAGGAGGGTCCCCCTCAGTCTTTTGAGGAGGAAATGGAGGCCAACCCACCGGCAGACTACGACGACCGCATCATCGGCACGCTGAAGGCGGTGCAGGACAGCCATTTGGACCAGGTGCTGGTGGAGTTCACCTGTAAGAACCCGCAGCCGAGTTTGCCAACCGAGTGGGCCCTTTGCGACCAACGGGAGGACAGGATGGAGGTGCTCAAGGCTTCGACTTTTGCCCTGGTGATCGCCCCGGGCGACGGGCAGCTGCTGGCCTCAGCAGGCTGTGGCATGAGGCTCTTTGAAGCCATGGAGGTGGGAACCATCCCAGTTGTGCTGGGAGATCACGTCAGTCTGCCGTATCACCAGTTTATCCGATGGAGCGAAGCCGCCATCATGGTCCCCAAGCCTCGCGTCACGGAGCTCCACTTCCTGCTGCGCAGCCTGTCCGACAACGACGTGTTAGCCATGAGACGGCAGGGCCGCTTCCTATGGGAAACCTACTTCTCCACCTCGGAGAACGTCCTTAACACGCTGTTGGCCAGCATCAGAACCAGCATCCAGGTTCCTGCGGCGGCCATCAGAGAGGAGCCTGCCCAGGAGATCCCCCACAAAGCCGGGAAGCTGGCAGGGACCGACGCTAACCTGGCCGACAACGGCGACCTGGATCTGGGCCCCGTGGAGACGGAGCCCCCCTACGCCTCACCTCGCTTTCTACGTAATTTCACATACACTGCCGCAGACACCTACAGAGCGTGGAACCGGGCCCCGGGCCCTTTCCATCTTTTCCCCCACACCCCCCTCGACCCCGTGTTGCCCTCGGAAGCCAAATTCCTGGGCTCGGGCACCGGCTTCAGGCCCATCGGCGGCGGCACCGGTGGCTCGGGGAAGGAGTTCCAGGCCGCCCTGGGAGGCAACGTGCCCCGAGAACAGTTCACCGTGGTCATGCTGACGTACGAGCGGGAGGAGGTGCTGATGAACTCCCTGGAGAGGCTGAACGGGCTGCCCTACCTCAACAAAGTGGTGGTGGTGTGGAATTCTCCCAAGCCGCCCTCGGACGACCTGCTGTGGCCTGACATCGGCCTGCCCATCGTGGTGAGTGCTCCCCAAGAATCCCCCAACCAAGAAAATGTGCATTTTATCTTCTGTGCGTGAAAATGTTGAGCTTCTGCGTAGCAGCGCTCTGTGATATGTTGTTGTCGGGTGCACGTTCGCGTGCGCTCCAACACCATGATGCGTCTACATAGATGAGCACAAACGTGACAAGACTGGTCTTTCTCCTCCAGGTCGTCCGCACGGAGAAAAACAGCCTGAACAACCGCTTTCTTCCCTGGGACGCCGTGGAAACCGAGGCCATCCTGTCCATCGATGACGACGCCCACCTCCGCCACGACGAGATCATGTTCGGCTTCAGGTCAGCCGTGTCTCCAGAGCTTGTCCGTCTGATAGAAAGCATCCCGCTGATTGCGCTCTCCGCGGCCTCTCAGAGTGTGGCGGGAAGCCAGAGATCGCATCGTGGGCTTCCCTGGCAGATATCACGCGTGGGACGTCCACCACCAGTCCTGGCTCTACAACTCCAACTACTCCTGTGAGCTCTCCATGGTTCTGACGGGAGCGGCTTTCTTCCACAAGGTCAGACCTCGAGCCCTCGGACCTCCTCGTCCGCAGCCTCCACCTAAACCAACCTCACGTCCACATTCATATTGTTGTTGTGGGTTTTTTTATCCCCCCAGTACTACGCCTACCTGTACTCATACGTGATGCCTCAGCCCATCAGGGACATGGTGGACGAATACATCAACTGTGAGGACATTGCGATGAACTTTCTGGTGTCTCACATCACTCGCAAGCCGCCCATCAAGGTCAGTGCCAGCGCTCGCGCCAGATTCTGCTGTGCGATGACGATACTGTGTGATAGAACTGGATTTTTGGTGGTGGTTGAGGTCATCCGGTACCAGAACCATATGGGAGCGCATTAGTGAGATGGTCAGCCCGCTGGAGAAAACCCATGACTCATGCTGCTCACACGTCGAGCATAACGCTGAACGGTCTCTTTGTCTGTTAGGTAACATCCCGCTGGACCTTCCGCTGTCCCGGCTGCCCTCAAGCTCTCTCGCACGATGACTCGCATTTCCACGAGCGCCACAAGTGCATCAACTTCTTTGTCAAAGTGTACGGCTACATGCCGCTGCTGTACACGCAGTTCCGCGTGGACTCCGTCTTGTTCAAGACTCGCTTACCCCACGACAAGACCAAGTGCTTTAAGTTCATTTAGACTCGGGCCGCGGAAAGAGGAGGTGATCTGAGCGCGACAGCGGTTTCAAGAAGAGCACAGGACATCGCCAGAAGCACAGAACGAGGAGTCGCCTTTGTTTCCCCCCCCACAAAAATCTGTTCTGTTGGTCAGTCCACCACTACACTGAAGCTGAAAGGGACCACTGCCAACAGAATAAGCCTTTTCAGCAGATGCCTTTGGTTTTACACCCTCCATCACACCGTCTTTGGCCCCTATAGATGTCGTTTGCGCCTCTTAATGGCCCGCCGAGCAAATAGGCAGTTGGCACACCACTGAGCATTCTAATCGCTTCGATAATGGATCTGTCATGTTCTGAATCACCGAGTGGCTGCGTCCAGCACAGCAGCCCGTGCACTGTCAGCAGCAGGTGGCAACGGCAGGGGTCTGCCAGTGCTCCCTGAGCTTTGTCTTTTCAGTTACAGACTGTTCTTTCTAGAGATGAGAAGCACTGATGGAAGTATTTTATTGAACATTGTCCGTAAAAAAACTAACTTTCAGATGTGTACATCTTTATGTCCAGTGACATGCAAGGCAGGACAAGCCTCAACCTCGACCGAAGGATCCCGGGCTGACCCAATCATGTCCCCCACTGTTGCATCAGTCATTAAGATGGGCGTTTGCGTCACCACACTGCCTAAAAGAGTGTCATAAAACCAGCTATACTGACAAGATCGGAACTGTTTTGGGTTCTTTTATCAATGCTGTACATTTACATGTTTGTAAAAATTGGTCTGAGGTAAAATGTTCATGTTTTTAAATTTAAATTGTAATAAAACAGTTAGCGAGTCCCAAAACTAGCAATCCCAAAATAATGTAATAAAAAAAAAAAATCAGTGAAAATAAATCTTCCATTACAATTATGGAAACAATTGCAGGTTTGGTGGGAGGAGAAGGGCATATTGGGTGGGAAAGAATATTCTGAATATTGGCTCATCCGATTATCGTTGATCACGTAAGCTTAGACAGCCGAGGCTGAGCCCAGCACAAGGACGAAACGGCTCCATTGGGGAAGTGTTTTCCTGTTTTGTTTTTTGCAGAGCTAGCAAGCTAACCAGGCTGGAGCTTGTTGAGATCCTCTCATCTAAATCTGCACCTTTACAAAGAGTAACACCTGGTAATGTACAGCGGTTTGAACGTGTTCCACCTGTCCTACCTTGTTCACATCAGCCTCCTGTAGACAACTCTGCCAGCTTGGGACAGAAATGTCACTTTAAGTGAAGACCATATTGGTTTCACTTCTATATGTCTTTTTTTAAGCATTACTTGTTGAATGTTTTCTTTGCCAAATAGGTACGAGTTCTGCTGCTCTCCAGCCTCATTTCCAGCGTGAATGCTTGCAGATGCAGTTTGGTACGGTTGCACCCACTCTCCCACTGGAGAGCCGTTGTGTATGATAAATCCAAAATATTCTTGCCTGGTCACATTTAATTCCCACTGTCGGAGCAGAAAAACCTTGAAAATTAATTGGAAATGCTTTTTTTCCAAAGAAGGTTCCAGCTGCAAGTGTGCTTTTATGAAACAACTCCTTAAGATCCCGGCTCTGTGTATTTATTGAAAATATTATTAAACAGATGTTTTTTAATAAAAAAAAAAAAACCTGACAGCGTCCCTTGGAATAAAACAAATGTAATGAACTATGTTTGTAGTCGCTCCTGGTTGAGTTTGTCACGGCCATGGAAAACAAGCTGGAGCTCCGGAACGTTGGGGGGGGGGGGGGGGAAACTGCGCTGAGCGTTTAAAAGTTTGACCTTTTGCAGAAGGTCATGAACGAAGACCCTGCAGAGCTCAGCGGGCCTGCAGGGGCACGCCAGCGAAGCCAGACGTCAACCGGCCCGGGCGCTCCGATGCCTGCGTCCGACGTGGCGTTTTTTTCCTCCGGTTTGTAGTTTGAGTTTGCCAAATGGAGCGGCACAGCTGGTTTTTCCGTGGCCCAGTGAGTGTTTCCCTGGAAGGCTGTAGTTCCGATGTACAGAGCTGTTGAACTGTCTTCCTGTCTAGTAGCAACACTTTACCCGACTGACAGCAGAGTGACGACGAATCAAAGCAGACCAGAGAAATGACAATAAAAACTCTAGACCTTGGTGAAATACGACCTGGCTGCCGGCTCCTTTTTTCAGTTTCATGATCCAAATCTTCTATGTTGTGGGAAAATGTGGTTGAAAAAATAGTTCCGGCCACTAGATGGCGCTTAGGGGGTAAATTCGTGTTACAGTCCTTTATTTTCACTCCAGTTTACACACCAAAAAAAGGAAACCGCTCAAGAGATAACGATGTTTTTATATTCATGTCCTCACAATGAAGGGTTTGGGGTGTTTTCCCCTCTAATCAGATCAAAACTGTTCAATACTGCAGCTACTCTGCATAAATGCCCCTTGCATTCCCATTTTAACCCTTGTGTGTGTGTGTGTGTGTTTGCAGCATGTGGTCAGCCCTTGGTAACCGTCTCTGTGGTCTGCTGGTGGCAGATGAGGCCCGGATAAGTCTGCTGTTCCAGGATCAGACTTTAGGTCTGAGAAAACGTGTGGAAGAACCTTGTAAACAATGGTGACATGCAGCTTGACACAGTTTGGTCCGCTCCTGGGGCAGTTCAGAGATGAGAGTCGCTTGTTTCTGCAGGTCAGGTCCATCCGTGGGGGGGGGGGGAGTTAAAGGGTAATCATGCAGCATGGCAGTGGACGCTGTCCTCCCTGCACCCGACTCTGGCACAGTTCCACGCTGGTGTAAACACTCCTCGGCTTATGTGATGGTGAGTGTGTGCCAGTGGCAGACCTGCTGACCTTCAGCCTCCTTCATCTCTGTCCAGTGAGCCTGCTGCTCCTCGCTGGAGCTGTTGAGGCCCAGAGAGACCCAGCCCAGCCTCTCCCTGGGCCTCATGCTGCTGCGGGAGCAGAACACCGTCAGGACCAGCGACACCTCAGAGAGCTGGAAGAGCGCCACCTGGAACAGGAAGGTCTCCTTGTAGGTGGGGTTGGGCTGGCCACGGCACACCGCCGTCTTGCACTTGGACATTTCTTTGCCTTTGGAGTCCAGCATGGTGAGCTTCACGTATGTGTCTGCAGGTAAAGGGGATGGGAGAGAGGCTTAGACTGCCACCGAGTGGCCGAACGTGTGAACAGCAACACAGGCCACCACAACAAAGATGTCACCTATTTATTTTAAAATCAAGTAAAACGGATATCAGTTTACTCCTAAAGGTCTGAAGATTCATTTATTGTTGGTAATCGTAGCTGTATATGACTCCTCAAGTTTAAAAATGAGACCAGAAGCAGACAGACAGAACCAAGTTAGACGGTTTAGAGTAAAATGCTTTATAAATTGTGCCAGTTTTTTGTTTTTTTTTTTTAAGAATGTGTATGTTATTTAAAATGTCATCAGCTAATTTTCAACTTACCTCTTAAGATATAAAGCTGCCCGCCTACAAAGTGTTTAACGCAACAGAAAAGGCCGTCTGTGGCCCACAGCAGAGCACGCAAGGAGGAAAAGAGAGAGAGGAAGAAGAACTGGATTAGAAATAGATGAGTCTGCAGAGTTTCAGAGACTCGTTTCCGCAGAGATGACCCTGCAGGTTTTGCTGAAGGTCACTTCATCTTCCCAGAGGAGGCCGAGACCCGACAGGGATAATGGAAGTGAAGCTGTTGGTACGTACTGACGGGTTTATCCGACACCGCTGTTTTGAAGTAGCTCCCCTTGATGACCTCGGCCGACAGCTGCCCGGTGGCGGAGTTGTAGACCAGACCCAGGAGGATTTCTGGTAGCGAGGTGTCCTCTGCCGAGCGGTAGGACAGAGCCCCGGCGCTGCGAGACACGCTCACCAGAGAGCCACATCCCTGACGAACGGAAGACAAAAAACACGCTCCGGCTGTCAGTACCCAAAGGAAAAGAAAAGACGGCTCTTAGCGGTTCAAACTGCGCCGACGTGGCGCTGCAACACTCACGGCCAGCTCTGAGCCTGGCTCCAGGGTCACAGGCAGCGCGATCTTGCCCTGCAGGTTGAGCTTGGTCAGGTAGAAGACCTTCTCACCCAGGACCTTCTCCTTCTTCATCCTCCTGATGCTGTACAGGCGGAAGCGTACGGCGTAGTCCCCCAGCGCCTCCTGCTCCACCCTGGAGAACTTGAAGGTTTCCGTGAAGACGGGGCAAGGCCCCTTCTGCACGCCTGTCTTGGCGCGTTGCTTCTTGGTGGGCAGCAGGACCAGGTGCACCTGCCAGGCAATGTTGCCCGTCTGTTTGAGGGCTGGGATGTCTGTCGCCGCTGTGACCGTGACGGCCAAATACTGCTCGCTGGAGTCGTATTCGAAGGCCACGTCCAGGGTGCCGTATTTCCCCAGCGGCTCCGGCTCGTAGGCTCGACGGAAGACTGAACACCCGACCCGTCCTGAACGGCACACGCAAAATCAGAGGGAAAGAAGCCGAGCAACGAAAGAGCAGCAGGCGTTCCTGGGATCTGACCTCTGGCCCCATCACAGCCGTGCTGTCGCTGGGGAGGTCCTCCTCGCAGCCTTTGGTGAGGCAGCTCTCCGCGTCCTGGTCCACGCTGCCGCTGGAGCAGCGCAGGCTGTCGCTGCCGTCAGGGGGCGACGCCCGCCTGGGGCCCCCCTCGGAGCGGAGGCGAGAGGCACGCATGGCCCCGCTGGCGTCCCGATAGGGGGGAGGCCGCGGCTCACTGGGGGAGGGGCCTTTTGGAACCGTCTGGATGCTGCGGGCTGATGGTTGCACCGAATGAGTATGGAACCGGAACACCGCCGTGTGTGTTTCTACTGGTCCTCACAACTTTAAAGGCTGGTTTGAGGGTTAGGGCACCATTTTTAGGTTAGGTTAGGGTTGGGTTTGGTTAAGATTCAGGTGAGGAGGTTAGTTTTGATGGTCAGGGTAGGAGGCTGTGGAATGAATGACGTCTGCGAGAGCCGTCACCATGATAGAAGCCCAAGGACCTCTGTTTGAGCGTGTGTGTGTGTGTGTGTGTGTGTGTGTGTGTGTGTGTGTGGGCTCTGACCATGTGCGCTGGACGCTTCGCTGCTGTAGCCTCCCTGCTCAGGAGGCTCTTTGCTGCTCCAGACTGATGCCGTCTTCTGCTGGGCAACCGCTTCAGGACCTTTGTCCTCCTCACTGTCTGATACCTCCCCTTCTGATCAGAGAACAGAGACTCCAGTTCACACACACAGATGCCCACACACACACAGACACACACACACACACACACACACACAATCCACTGAACCGTTCACACTGCAGATGAGAAAAACAGCTGCAGATGTCTGAGTGGCACACAGGAAGATGAAGGTTTGAGGACATCCAGATTTGGAAACGGAAGCAGCACACACTCTGACCTCTGATGTCCTTCTTCTTCTTCTTTTTCTTCTTTATCTTTTCTTTCCCCTTCTTTTTCTCCACATCGGTTGACTCTTTTGACTTCTTTGAACCCTTCTTCTCCTTTTTTTCTGACTTTTTCTTTTTAGCCTTAGAAGTCTCTGTCTCGTTGTCTTCTCCTCTGGGATGCTCTTCCTTCACTTCCTCCTGCTCTTTCTCCTCCTCCTCATTTTTAATCCTCTCTTTGGATAAACTGCTGTCGTTCTCCACATCAGGTGGCTGAGAAGGCTCTCCACACTCTCTCTCCTCCCAGCCATGGCTCATCTCTCTCTCCTTGCCATCTTCACCCCCCAGATCCTCTGGGTGTCCCTCCTGGGATTCCTCTTTCCTTTGCTGTGACTTTGCTTCTTTCTCAAGCTGCTTCTGCCTCCTTTCTTTTCTCCTTTGCTCCCTCCTCTCCCGGAGTTCCACCTCCTCCTTCTTCCTCCTCTCCTCTGCGGCTAACTCGGCTTCGCTCTTCTTGACCCGCCAGCATCCTTCCCTCCACTCCCACTCCAGCTGACTTGGCGTGTAGTCGGCCTCGGCGCCGTCTCCGGCGCTCTTACTGCCGCTCCTGCCTTCCTGAGCGGCAGCGGCGGCGGCGTGGTTGGACTCCTGGGTGCTGGCGTGCTCCCCGTCCCCCTCCTCGTCTTGCACCTTGCTGATGATGGTGGAGACCTGCTCGGTGAGCTGGTCACTGACAGCGTAGGTGACGTCGCTGACGGCGTTAGCGAGGTCGTCCACCCGGCTGGAGACGGAGTCCAGGATGGAGGAAATGTTGACTGATGGGAGGTTGTTCTGGAAGCTCTTGAAGAAAGCCATGCCTCAGCGGGGGGTCCCGTCGTCGTGCCGATCAACAGACGAGCTCAGCAGAGGCATGGATGCAAACATGCGGCTGTTAGGGGTTGCTATGGTCACATCACAGCTTGTTCTGGGACATGTGGACACACTAGACAGGATGAGGACAGTGCAGATTACAGGGAAGATGTTTTATGATGACAGAGATCTCACTCCTCCTTTGTTTAGCACAGATATCAGAATCAGGGACAATGAAGCCGACTGTCACAACCTCCTTCACAGTGAATGTATCACGTATACTCTGTGTGTGTGTGTGTGTGTTTAGCCATGCAGCTGTGTTAGCACCTTGCTGATCGTTCCTAAAACTGTTGAGATGTGACAAATTGTCGGGGCTCTCCACTGACAGCTTGTTACTGAGGTAAAGAAAAAACAGAGCCATCAGCGCCATGAAGGCCGCAACGGAGGACAGGATGCCCAGAAGCTCAGGAGAGACTGAGGACGAAAAGAAGGAGAGGGAGGAGGACAAAAGAGGGAATGTCAAACCAGTCTAGTCGCCGTGGCTGCGGTATTGTGATCAATGCTCCAACTACTTTGGGGTTTTTTTTTTTCTTTGGACAGTTTTATTTTGCCAAAAATACCAACGGATGATGAGAAGCTTGTTAGAGTCAGGGCAACGTGAGCTGGAGGGCTTTAAACTGCTGCAGTAGTTGTCTGTTTCAAAGGCGCAGCAGCGTATTTAGGCCAACCGTACGTGTAAGCGCAGCCCTGAAGATGATGATGTGCTATTTTTATGAAGGCCTTAAAGGGACCGTATCCTGCCGAGCAGATAGATGTAAAATATGAGACCAGTCAAAATACTTGTGTGTGAAGAAGGGTAGGCGTAAGAAGAAAGAAGTAAATAACTAGTTGGCAGCAGCAGAGCTAATTTTTACAAGTACATTTGAACAGAATCAGAAATCTAGTAAATTAAAGTCTGTTTATTTTTTCTTCTTTTTCCTGTAATTGCTTCTTTAAAATCAGATTGCAACCAAAATAGCTTTTTAGCATTTCTGCTGGGCATCTCCACTTGCTGCTTAGATGACTGATAGTAAATAAACGATTTCAGTTTTAGGGAAAAATCAGGACATCGTCCAGGAATGCAGAAACAACCCTTCAAACCAACGTGTCTGCTGAAGCGCACGCGGACCAAATGCTGCGACATGTGTTTGTTAGCAGGTGCTCGTTAAAAAAAACAGCCATCCTACATTAGTTGGAGGGAGAAACCAGCATCCTCCTTGGACAAACAGATGCATAGTGTGTGAAGCGTCCAGGAAACAGGCAGACACCCCAGGAAAGAACAGCGCTGCCGTCTGCTGCAACCCACTAAAATGATGATTCCACAGAAGCTTCAAAAGTGAAAGAAAGAGATGCAGACACGACGGAGGGGAAGGGCTTACCTTTTTAGAGCAAACGCCGCTATTTTAATATTTTATGCTCTGCAGTAATCCCAAGCGGGATAAATGCCTGACTGTGGGTCACACAGGCCTACGTATCAACTGCTCACAGCTGACTGAGCCTGAGCAGAAGGCTCGGGCCCAAACAGACGGGCGACGGACCCGGGGCCCCGCAGCGGGATGACACTTCACACATGGTGCTGCGTCGTAAATGTCAACACTGGTTGAATAATTCAAGCGCTTGAGGTAACTAGATCCCTGATCTGCAGACCCTGGAGTGAGGAGTCGGCCTCTGAGACAGCTCACTCCAGCTTTATTTTCATTTTTCATCATTTAAAACATGGATGATATTTCACCCAACAGCAAAGGGGATTAAACAGGTTGCTTTTTTAACTCTTCTCGGCTTTTTCTCTTTATTTCTCCTCTTTCATGCAGGCCTGAGCAGAACAGACGGGAAATACGTTCTACAGGCGACGTCAGCCTTTAAAGATGATTTGGGTGACAGGAAGTCTTGTTCTTCCTACAGAACATGGAGTACAAATCCCACCCTGCTGCCGTTTGTAGGGCACGCTTGTTTAAAAAGAGGGAGGCAATCAGGAAATGTTGCTTACACATGGAGCTCTGGTACGAAACAAAACCTCCACGCTGAATAAGTCATGAACACATGTCTGCCTTTTCTGCTGAAGGGAACCCAAACTTGATACGGCATTTATAATTTACACAGAAGACACACAGAAAAACTCCCCACCAATCCAAATTCAGCAAATATTCACAGAAATAATGGAAGCGTTCCATCGGCGCAGGGGAGTGTGTGCCCGTGCACGTTTAGTTCTGACTCAAACACAAAGGCAGACATGAGTCCGGGTAGAGGGTCAGGGGTGGCAGGCCTTACCTCGCCTGGCACAGATGAGCTCGTGAACACCACAGCTCCTCCCCCCACCTGGGACAGACAGAGAAGTTGGCGGTTAAAGCGTGATTCCACGTGGACGGAGCTCAGCGGGGCCGACGCACGGTCAAAGGTCACAAGATGGTTTTAACGCAGGAGTGCAGGTTTAGTTACTTCCCACATTTGTGTATTAGCCTCGATGCACTCGAGCCAATTAAAGCTGAGCTGGCGGAGCGTTACAAATTCTGATGCCATGTTCTCGTCAGAGCCCACAAAAATAATACTAAAAAATAAAAAAAAAAAAAACACTACAAGTTGAGTCTCCTCTCCTGGTTTAAGCTGGAGTTCCATCGTTGCTGGAACCATAATTGTAAATGAATCACTGATCAATAAAAGTCATTTAGATTAGACACAAAACATTGGGTCTAATTAATCATTTAAATTATGACTAAATGCCAAAAAAAGGAAACTGTTTTTTAAATAAACTGTGTTAACATACAACAGTAGTAGAGAGTAAAGGAGAGAGACTCCCCAGTGGCCCACAGACCTTTTAAACGCTGTTGCGGTTCCGTTTTAAAGATGGACGCATCCTCAGAGAGCACCGTGACTCCTTTAGATGGACCACACATCTGTTCAGACCCAAACTTTTCTGACATCTGCGCCCAGATCAGCCTGCAGATCCGCAGACCTGCAGGTCTGCAGGCGTGAGCGCGCAACTGACTGCGGCTCGTAACACGACGCACCTTGCGCGCACGGGACACCGCCAGACGCACGCGCATCGTCATCGATCGCTGCCGCGCACACCGATCAAGCATCTGCATCGCAGCACCGGGGCGACAATGGAGCCGTCTTCAAGTCTGGATTTGATCGCTAATATTGGTCGCTGAATTCAAAACCCCGGTGGCAGGATGGCGCCCACCGCAGCAGAACGCTCCTATCACCGGGTCTTTCTCATGTATACACCAGCAGTTTTAGAGTATTTCTATCTTGCCTCTTCAGCATCACTTTTTAAAAGGAGCGCGTGAAGGGGACAGCATCCCCGCATCGGTGCGGGCGTCAGCGTCAGCTGTCCCGGCCACGGAGCACTGCGGTCCTCGCGGCCGGGCGGACGGCGGAGGCTGCCCGGCTGCTCGCTGGCTGCAGAACACGAACGGCGGCGTCTTACGACGCTGCCCGCGCCAAAGTTTCCCGCATGTCCCGCAGAAATAGCCCAGAAACTCACCGTCAATCGCCATGATGCTCCGTCCCGGACGCTACCAAGTGGGGGGAGGAGGGGGGGGTGACGGAGGAGAGAGAGGTCATTCATGAGCGGGCGAGTGCGCGTGTGTGCGTGTGTGTAATTTAACTGTAATACAGCTCCAAATCCTTTAACCCTATAAGTAAAGTATGAAAAATAACAATATAATAACCAAGTTTTTTTTTTATAAATTGATAAGTATTTCTCTGTATTTAAATGTGCAAACGAGGATGCTCCATTGAATGTGGAAACTATTGTGCAACACAACCTTCAACAGGTCCTGGGGATTCATTTTTCTTTATTTAAAAAAGAATATTTCAACAATTTTATTGTTTTTGATATAGAAACCGTGATTCCTCCTCTCTGGAAACTAAAAGATTCCTCTAGCATCACCCGCAGACACTGTTTTCAGTCATTTTATCGCCTTCCAAGTTACATTTTTAGAATAAACAGAAGAACACCGGCGCGCGGACCTCCTACGTCACTGCCCGAGGCCACGCCCCCAGAGTCCACCAGCACCTCACTTCCGGGAAACTTTGGGCTGTTGCACCTAAATTTGAAGCTTCTGGAGGTTTAAAGGCGTAAAAACTCTGAGAACCATGAGTAATATCAAAGCAGACGATGTATCTTCTGAAGACAGCGCCGATGAGAAAGACTGGGAGGCGGCCAAAGCTTTTTTCGACAACCTGAAAACAAAAAAACCGAGACCGGTACGTAGTTTGCTGGAAGCTAAACGTGGAAGTTGAAGTGCAGCTCTCAGTATAATCGTTGTCTGTACTTCTGCATGTCTCGTCTAACGAGGCCGGTGTTGGGTTGTTGTTTCTTGCTGTTTGGTTGATGATTTCCACCCTAACCGTGCCGCAGCCCAAGCCCCGCTTTGCCGTCACCATCGCCGTGTCTTCACGCACGCTCTTCAACATGGTGCATGAGAGGGAGATCTACGAGAAAGAGGGGATGGAGAAGTATGTTCTCTACCAGGTGGAACACGAAAACGAGCCTCTGAAGCCAGGAGCCGCTTTCCCCTTTGTCAAGGTAGGGCCTGTGGAGCTGGGGCAGTGGTGCTTCCAACATGGATCAGTCATAACACACACACACACACACACCTGAAAACTGCATGTACAGGCAGGAACAGTGGGACTCAGTACAGTAACACAGCTTTGTGTTACACACTACACTTAGTCTCCTGTGTTAGTACAAGTCCTCTAACCAAAAGGTCGACTGTGACATCTGGCTTTTACCTGCGTCACGTATCAGTAGGAGATCCACACAACAGTCCAGAAACGCCCTGTTTTTTTCTTGTTTCAGCACTTTAGACCCTTCTGACAGTTTCATGCAGGTATGCAGTCACACAAGTTATGCAATCAGTCAAATCTAGGAGGAGTAAATGTGGAAACTCTTGTTAGACTTACAAGTTCCGTGCTGTTCAGAACTGGTGCTTTAGCAGAGACGGTGCTGGAGAGTCCAGTATGCTATAGTCAACAGAACTTTGTGTTCATCAAGGCATTTTTAGGGTTACAGCTCCTTGTGAAACCATGCTCAGCAACGTCGAATCTTAATTCTCTGTCCTCTTGAGAAACATGTTTCCTGATAGAGCTGAACCGGTGGTTGAGATGTCTGAACGCTCTGATGTGACATGCTGTCTTTTGGTCCCTCCTACCAAAAAGGCCCTGATGAACGTCAACTCTCGGCTGAGGGACTTCTACCCAGACAGTGAGGAGTTGTTTGACATCGTCCTGATGACCAACAATCACGCTCAAGTCGGCGTTCGCCTCATCAACAGCATTAATTACTACGGTAGCTGCACCACAACCCAGACCTTCTATACCACGAACCATAAACGCCCAACTGCCTTGATGGTTTTGTTTTCAAATCTCACAGATTTGACCATAGAGAGATTCTGTATGACTGGAGGGAAAAGCCCTATAGGCTACCTGAAGGCCTACATGACAAACCTGTACCTCTCCAAAGATGCACAGAAAGTGACCGAGGCCATAGAGGAAGGTGAGACACCGCAAACCCTCGTTTCTCTCACACCAAACATGAAACGTCTGGAGGCTCCGGCTGTGTTGCTCTTTGTGTGTTTACTGTCTGGTTCAGGGCACTTTTTTTTACAAATGGCCTAAGAGCTTTCTCTTCACAACTGAAAGGGAACCTTCCTTCCCGCCAGGCATTGCCGCAGCCACCATGTTCATGCCCGACACGGAGAACGAGCTGAGCGACACGCAGCTGCGCGTGGCCTTTGACGGTGACGCCGTCCTCTTCTCGGACGAGTCGGAGGTCATCGTGAAGCAGCACGGCCTGGACACCTTCTTCGAACACGAGAAGAAGTTTGAGAACAAGCCTCTGGCTCAGGTAAACCGCTTCAGTCTGTCCGCAGCAGACACAAACGCTCCGCTCCAGTCATATTCTCCTCTTTTTGGTCATTGTGCTTTTGTGACTGGCTCCCTCTTCGGCTCTCTCAGGGCCCTTTGAAGTGTTTCTTGGAGGCTCTGGGGAAGCTCCAGAGAAAATTCTACGTCAAAAATGAGCGCATCAACTGCCCTATCCGGACCTTCCTGGTCACGGCCCGCAGTGCCGCCAGTTCCGGCGCTCGCGTCCTGAAGACTCTGCGTAGTTGGGGCTTGGAGATCGACGAGGCTCTTTTCCTGGCCGGGGCTCCAAAGGGGCCTTTGCTGCAGAAAATCAAACCGCACATCTACTTTGATGATCAGATGTTCCACATCGAGGGGGCCAAGGAGCTGGGAACCATATCTGCTCACGTGCCCTATGGCATTGGCCAGAAGTACCACAGGGGGAAACTAATAGAGCAGCCTGCAAAAGCAGAATAAAAGTCAGGAAAATGATAAATGACCCTACACATAGCTACTTAGAATAGGGAAAAAAACTTGATAGCATAATATTTAAGAGCTTTTTAGGGAACGCATTAGTAAAACAATCACATTATAGCTTTTAAAGTATCTGTTTACCTATTTAAGCCTCTTTATCATATTTACTAAAGGTTTAACCTGGTTTCTTTACACTTTTTCCACCTTAGGTATACTTTCCTCGGGGTAAGTGTTGACACTGATCTCTGCTGTATCAGCTGTTGATTTGCTTCTTTTAATTTACCAATTAGAAGGTCATCACCCGGGAACAGCTGCCATTTTAAAGCACTTACGGTTTTTTAGATATATATTGCAAGTTAAGTTATGCAAGCAATGGTGTGTAAGGTTTCAAATGGGTATTCTTTTCCTACACTATTTGCCGCTGATGTGCACAAACTATTTAACTTCAGAATGTATATGGCATCGTATTCACACTGATGATGAGGGTCGTCGTGGTTTTATTAGTCATTCATTTTTATACTTTGCTGCACAAAGTTTAGTGTGTTTTAAACACACCTTTTTACATTTTTTTACAGTTATTTGAACCTCTTGTTACACAAAGCACTGCATCCAATGTTGCACATTGCAGCTCATTGCAAGGTTCAGTCTAGATATTTTTAAACGGCAATTTCTCTGTATACATTTGAAAAATGTATTTTATATCACAAAACACTGTTTACAATAATGTGGTAAAAAAAAAAAAATAAAACGTTGTTCAACCCTCATTTTAAGTTCAGCATATTAAATTGTCTGTAAATCACCTATTAGGTACTTTAAAACAAACCTTTAAAGCTATGGTCAGTGCAGGTTTTCACACCAAGAGCTCTACCTCTCGGCGCTAGATGGCGCTGTTCGCCCGACCATATTTAATTTTGGCTTTCTGTTCGTAGATAGTAGAAGGTTAATAGTCTTCCCTGATGAAGAACCACATCACCCTGAAGCGGTGAAGGCTGACTTTGTGCACCTTTTTGCAGCAGTGATCTGTCAAAGAACTCCACCCAGCACACCGGAGCAGCTCCAGTAATCTCTCATAACTCTCATCATTGGCCGCCTGTGCTGGTATCCTAGGGCCACAACAGGAGCCACGATTCAATGGAATATAGTAGGAATGATGCAAACTCAGACAATTTAATATGTAAATTTCAACAAACAAAAAACCCTAACATGCTTATACTTTTGAACATAATGGAGTTCAATGTAATCAAAATATAAGGTAATTTGGGCTCGCACATTGCACAAAATCTGATTAAACCAGTGACTTACAGACTTAACATCACTTGGTGCAGTGTTTGCAGTAGAAATCCTCTGCAGCCTGAGCTGTGTTCATGGCCCTGAGCTGGTAACTACTTCTTTAAACTCAGTGTTTATACATGTTTATTTAAATTTGACCTTATTTTCAAATTTAAGCTTCTTTCTGCTGTTTTATTTGTCACATCAGTCTTACATTCCTGCAGCGCAGGTTTGCAGTGTGGATGTGTATGTCTGAGAGATGGGACCCACTGGCTGTTGCCATGGATACCTGGTGCTGACGCCACGGGAACCGTGTAGGTTTGTAGGAAAATATAATTAATATAACAAAGGATTAAAGGCAAAGGTAGCATGAGAAGCCTCATCACACGCTTTCTATAATTGGCCATTGTTGTGTGCGTGCATGCGCTGTGTGCGTGCATGTGCATGAGTAGGCGACATGGAAACCTGCCAAAATATAACCGTAGAAACAGCAGTCACACGCTCAGCTGCTGCATTTATCTTCTTGACAAGCAATTTGCTTTAAATATGTTTTCTTGTTTAGTGACCAGAAACTTGCAGGTATGGTCCCCAAAGTCATTTATTAGCGCCAGGCCCACCTTGGTGGGAGCCTTCCCGCTCGAAAAGATGCACTAATTAAACATGATGAGATAATTGATACGGAATTTATTAGCTGTGGTCTTAGACGTGAATGCAGTGAAGAAATTTCTTTTCCTTTGTTTCTCTCTCCCTCTCTCTCTCTCTCTCTTCTAATCAATATAGTTGCACCATTTAATTGAAATTAAAAAAAGAAAAAAGTTGAAAGAAACAAATCAGCATTATTCAGAGTGTTCAAATTTAGTTTTTTAAGGATGATCTCCAGTCTTTCCCTCTAATAAATGGGCAGCTGATTATCACTGTTAATATTCAGAGGCTAGCAGTTAACATTTGCTTCGTTTACAGTAGTCATTTAGCCACAAGCGTCACGGGAAGTTTCATATTATAAACCAGCAAATTTGTGCAAAAGAGACTTATTGCTCTTGTTGAGAGGTAAGAAAAAAACATGAAAAATGTGTCAGTAGAACTTTGTTCTTGTTAGTCATGAATTTGTTTTTGCAATTGGAACATCAAAGCATGCAGTTGCTATGATCTTGATATTTTTCTCCCTCCAAGGTTCCTTTTGGGTTTCTGCAGCAGGCGCCGAATTCTTCATCTGTTCCACCGTGAAGTCCATCAACGCTCGCTCCAACCCCTCGGCCACGCGGCGTTACAGTCCCCATACAGACTGAGCTTGGATGTGACAGGCTCTGTTGACGAGGAGGCTGTGCTTTGTGCCATGATAATTACATGTATCAAGGTTGGCTCCCAGTGGGAGAAGCGTTCACATTCACTTCAAACATGCGCCTGTGAAAGTGGTACAGTGGGATGCAAACTAACTGTCCAACCCCTAAAAAAGCTGGAAATGCAGATGAGGACAAGGGTGGTGCTTGGATGGCCCACTAGCAGCAAGTTAAGGCAGAGATTCTCCATCAGACTTTGACTAGATGGTAGCATAACCTTCGCCTTGTTGACACTGAAGCATTTCTGTAGTTTTTACTGTTTAAATTGTGTCATCTTGATAGAAAACATGTCTTTGGAGTTGCCCCCGACTGATTATCCTGAGCTAACCAGCAGTTGCCGTCTGCCTCTTCCTCCAGGCCTGCTGCGGCCCCTGCGGACCCTCAAGCTGGCCGGCAGAAGCAAGGGAGACCAGGAATGGTGCAACCACCAAGTAAGCGAGCAATAGCAATTATCTCCACCCCTGAGCTTGTAGCATGAATCTATTTCAGCACCATTACCTCTGGCCAGCCGCGGGCTGACAGCCTCCCTTTAGGGTGATAGTTCTAAATTGGCTCCCACCCCTTTTGCTCCCGTGCAGTTTGAGAAGAGATTATTAAACACATATATCATGGCTGAGGCCCGAGCCTGTCTGGAAACTCCTGAAAAATGGCAGCACAGTGGAGAATGGTCTGGAAAAAGTAGAAAAGGTGAACAGGACAAAGAAAAAGTATTCAGAGATTTGGCTGTGGGTTGAAGATTTGGTGCTATTCCCTGGTACCAGACTGGCTGGTCCCTGAGGGTCACTGTGAGCCTGCCGGGCAATTGCGAAGAGCTGTTTGTGGGGTCCAAGCCGGCGTGAACGCATGCGCGCAGCACACGGAAACCCTACATAATGGATGTGGTGCTAATGATGCCCCTGGAGACTGGAACAGTCTGGCTCCTGTATGACATGATGCATGGAACAGTCTGCCATCACCAGTGAAAAACTAAAAATTCAGGACAAGAAGATCTCCTCTCTGGTCTTGACACACACACAGACACACACACACACACACACACACAGACTTCAGACTTGATCACAATGGCTTGGAATGTTCGCTGCATGCGGGTGAAACCTCTGCAGCGCTGCGTTTCTGTGCAGTTACAGCAGTCCAGAAACTGGGAAACCACATAAACCCTGTATTTAAGGGTTTCCCCGGAAACATATTCCATCATTCTTGGTTCAAAGGAGCCATTTCATGCGTTAGAATACGTTGCTGCTGTAACTGTTGCTGCTCACTTACACGTCCCTCTGTTTCACTCCTACCAGGCACAGACGAAGTACAGTTATATAACCATCTGAATATTGATGAAGAGAGTTTACAGTTCTCCATTGTACAGATTGCATGATGGAACAAATACAGAAATAAGTGTATTTATGGGTAATAATCCTAGTAAACAAGCTACTGAAATTCCACTGTAGCATTACATAATTTGTAGCAATATTTTGAGTCTGTGTGTCAGCTGCCATGTTCCGCTGGATCAATGCTCTCATGCAGCCGATGACCCGGAAACAGCAGAAAGATCTTTACAGCTCAGCCATCGATAGATGGTCTAATTAAGCGCAGCGCTGGGAGTTAGCTCTGCTCAGCTAGCAAAGACAGTTGTTGGAGTTATTCAAACGCTCCCGTTAACCCAGAGCTTCTGCAGATAATCGGGAGCAGTGTTTTGCCCACCTGCTTTGGCTTTAACTTCAATATTGATGGTCAATATCTGATATATTAACTGATAATCCATTTAAATGATTGTGTTTTTTATTACTAAAAGAAAGACCGTTAGACCATTGGGGGAGGGGGGGTTCCTGGCACCAAATTGCGCCATTTTTTGGTCTAGAATGAAACGTATTGGCTCTGGTTTTGGTCGGGGTTGCACAATGATGACAGGATTGGTGTAGAACTCTTTAAAACCAGAGCTGTTAAACAGACCGTGAGTCATCTGCCAGCAGCTGCTTTTAGGGAGCGCACACATCCATAAGTGGATGGATGGAACAGAAAGCATCACGGTGGGTCGGCTGCTGCTAAACCCCTCAGATGGAGCTCCCAGCACCATGCTGAGTGGCGATCAGGTATGGCTGGAGGAGCTGATAGGCCCCTTTGCTTACCGGTCCTCGTCCAGCCCCGGTGGCCTCAGCTATAGCGAAGGAGGTAGCAGAAGCAGCAGCGAGAACAGCTGGAGTTCCGGAGGAACCTCTGTCCTGCACAGCTCAATCAAGAAGCAAAGCCGGCAAGTATTTCAGTCCAGGTATCCATCCGTAGGGCCTCGTGCTGAAGCTCATCCACAGGTGGAGCAGAGGGGGGACATCAGTGAAAGCCCACTCCACACATGGACAGAGAGGGTTGGGCTGGGTGATGGGAGGTACTCGGCACAGACAGCCAGCTGCACTAGTGAAGTACAACCACAGCGGCTGCTGGAGGAAAAGGTTGAAGCCAAACTGAGGTTCTCCAGGTTCCTGGACGAGGTGACCTCCAATGTGTTCGACCCAAACAGTTTGCAGGCATTCAGGAAACCAGTATCTCGGGGCCGTTTCATCTCAGAAGGCACAAATCAGCCAGAAGGGAAGGTTGAAGAGCTGACAGAGTGGAGCCCCAGGATGCTCAGCTCAATGGCAGCGCAGGAGGCCTCTTTACCTGAGCCGAAGATGCCCAAAGAAGAGCAAACCTTCCTTCAGCCACAGCAGAAAACCTACCTGGAGACGGACATCGACACGGTGAGGGGAGACAGCAAGCTGCCCAACCCAGATGTTGAAGCGGAGACCCTAGGCCAGCAGGAGACACGGGAGATCATTCCGCCTCCCCCACAGTTCGGTCAGGGCTTCCAAACCAAGAGTCCCTTCCCGGAGTTTCATTGCCACTTCCCCAGATACCCCTACAAATCTGTTTCCTTGCCCCGGGGCATCAACATGGTGAGTAAGGAAACCCTTCCCAGTCTGTAATCAAAACCAGGCCTGGGAACATATGTTGCGACCGGAGCAGATATTGCTTTAGCGGGGTAGATTTTTAAAGGGATTGAGCCATCTTTGTTTTCCTGCTCAGTTTGTCAAAGCTTCAAATGAGACAAGAGAGACTTAAAGCTTTAATTCAAAAAGTTGTGACACAGAGCACAGAGAGAAAAAGGCAGCGATAGCAGACGTGAACAAGTAAAATGCAATTAACAAACAATACGACTGATTAGGTTTGATTTCTGCAACACACGCTGACCTCTTAAAATTGACAGTTTGTCAGTAAATCCAAACAGACACACGTGCGATGCGTTTTCAACCATGCTTTTGTACATCCAGCCTGTCAGCATCCATTAGATAATTCATGTCATTTATCCTCAAAAAGATTCCAGGCAAATTATCCAGCAATCACACATTTACGGTGCCAAACGGCATCTCTGTGGGAAGGAAACCAAAGCAGGCACCAAGCTGCTAAAGGAATCCAAAGAGTTCGTTGGCTCCTGCCGTCACAGGAGGGAAAAATAAGAAATTAATGAAAACTTGGCACTACTTAGAACTTAGACACTTGCCTTTTTTTAAATAATCTTAAAATTAAAAACACTTAAACACTGTCCCTGCAGAGGTATATTCTCATATCCCTGTCTTGTAAAAAGCCAGGGCCTCTGGTAGGGGGATCTCAGCTGCAGAGCTCTTTAGCATGACTTGTTTGCAGGAAGGGCTCCTCAGACAACAGTCAATTGTGTTTGTCCAGTTGATGGACACTTTGACATGTTTTACAAAGCAGCAGAGGATTTGTTAGGGCCATTCCATCCGTTTATCACCACAGGGGCATGTTGGGGAAGGTGGGATGGAACAATGGTAGAGAAGGGGTGCTTTGATGCAGTTTCAGCAACACAAATGTGGGTTTAAGACGCAGATGAATAATTAGCATTTGTGGAGTTATAATTTACTTTCTTGATTTTCAGTAAAAAAAAAAAAAAGGAACTTTACTTCTCATTGAAAGTGGTAACGTGTTTTCTCCAGACCTGTTTTTATCGGCAGTGGGGTTGCTTTCGCGGCTGTGACAGGCCTACAGGCGCAATCAGGTAATTATCTCATCAGATGCGGGTCCACTTGCAGTCTCAGTGTGACGTTCAGAAGCGGAAGAAAATCCATCTGGCAATTCTCTTTTCCCTTTCAGAAATTTCTAAAAATACAAAATGGAATCATTCAGCTCTGGCTGTTGCATTTCCCCTGGTTAGCCATTGTGCTGTTCATAGTTGAAATATGAATTCCGTCACGGTTTTGCACTGCACCCAAAATACTCTTGACGGAGCTTTGAAAGTACCCCCACTGTCATTTTTTATTGACTGATTAAAATTCAGTCTTTACCGTCACCCTAGCAACTGCTTAGAAAGAGGTGGGTGGTGAGGGAGGCTGAGAGGCAAGTATGCAAGAGATGTCTATGCATGCGTGTGTGTGTGTGTGTGTGTGTGTGTGTGGGTGTGTGTGTGTGTGCATGTGTGTGTGTTTGTAGCAAAGTTTTCATCTCCACCATGCCAGGCTTCACAGGCACAAATGGTTCTGCTGCTCTCTGAGGAGCCATGTTTCCAGGCGAGCATTAGCTTCTCCATCTCCTCCTTCTGCACCCACCTTCTGGCCTATCGACCCTTTGACAGCTAACGGGGCTGCGCTGTCATGTTGCTGCCTGCAGGGAAAGCCCAACTGTGCAGCAAACAGAGAGTCACCCAGCAGCCTTCAAGTCTTTCTTCATCACAACATTTCATGTCCTAAACACTTGTGGTTGTGCGTAAATAACAGCGGAGGAGGTTTAGTGTCAGTATGAAGCCAAAACATTTTGAGCACCATCTGTTGGTGGACTTGCAGCTTAGACATACTGTAGGGTCCATAATCCTAAAAACTATAACTGCACTATTTAAAATGGAAATAAAGATGAATAATAATCGGTGTTTTAGTCTCCAGCCTGTAGGATATAATAACGTTAGTATAAAGGCCCTCATATCCGCTGATGTGTCAGTAGATGACTACGGTCTCCTGGTCTAAATGTGAATGGGAACATTGTGGAAAGGCAATGTGTGCTAGATTCTCATTAGTGGGAAAAAAAAAAAAGAGGGACCAGCAGCAGAGAAGTATTAACCGTTCTGAACAGCTCGGAACTGTTAGATTCAACAGTTTGAACCACCTGTTCCCATCTCGTTTTCCCTCTTCCCTCTAAATCTGTCTCCCTCCCGATCGTTCTTGTCAACTCGGTACCTCGGCGAGGATGTTGAGCTGCCGCCAGCATCCTGCCTGGGGGTAGCGAGGGGAGGGGAAGGGAGGGGGGGAGAGGGGCAGTTTGCCATCTATCTGCAGTCTTATCTGCAGTCAGAAGGAGCCGTGTACAATGAGGGTTTGTTCAGGGATGGGGTGAGTTGAGAGAGAGAGGAGAGAGAGAGAGAGAGAGAGAGATGGAGCTGAGGCATGAGGAACATAAACAACAACTGAAAGACAACGCGTGCTTGCTGAATGTGTGCAGCATGCTGCAACTGTGTGAGCCTGAGTTTTGATGGACCGTTTTCTGTCATTCCCTTTCAGGTGCCCGATGAAGAGATAAACCACATAGACACCATCAGGTGAGCTCTCATCCCCCCTGCCTCTTCTCCCCCCCTCTCTTTTTAGTAATCCTTCAGTGCTCCATCGTCACACCCCCACATTCTTCCTGTCGTCTTGCTTTAAGCTCCTTCCTCCCACTCTCGCTGCTGCTGCTGCTGCTGCTGCTGCTGCTGCTGTCCCTGACGGTGCGGCGTGGTGCTGTTTGGAAGCTGCAGGGGCAGCGACAGCACAGCAACGGTGGTGGGCCAGTGTGTGTGTGTTTGTGTGTGTGTGTGTGTGTGGTGGGGTTTTCACCCCGCTGGAGCTTGGGTAAGCCAGTCCAGAGACAGAGAGGAGAGAAAGGGTTCTCTTCCATCCTTTCAGAGCTTCGGGCAGCAGGATTTTTCTCTTTGGAATGGAGCTGTGCGTGAGCACAAGGTACTGTTGCAACGTTTGATGCTTTTAATCACGAAGCAGAGTGTGTGAGAATGTGTGTCGGTTCAGCACTGATGCAGCACTGTTTGGACTGCTTTGCTTTTATTCCTGTGAGTGATGAACAGTATTCAAATATCACTGAGTGGCTTCTTGAAATTTCTTTCATTTCCATAATTCTTGTGTATCAGCTTGAGACGGATTCACCTGTCGGAACACACCCACAGTGCTGGTATATCAATCTGCATGTCAGTACTGCTGGACCAGCACTCACTCACAGGTCTGGTCACCACCACCTACCTGTCTAAGAACTTTTAAATCAGCTTGTTTTCAAATGCACTCTAGTTGCATTAGGCAAGAATGATGGTGGCAAAGAAGCACAAGGAAGTCTCTCCCTCCTTTTCTAATCCTTTCTAACTCATTCTCTTCTAGACACTATGTCTAATGAGATTTATGAATCTGCAACAAATGGAAACACATCGGGCTTTTCTCCTTCTGTTTGATTATTATTACCATTTCAGGCGTATCACAGGCGAGGAAGCAATTAATCTGGTTTGGGTGTTCCTCCAATATCAACCTCGTCACAGCTTTAAGTCAATTAAAGGCCACTCTGCTTGGATTTCCTTGTTCTTTTGTTGTGAGAAGGGGGTGTGCGTATTTTCCCACTTGACAGAAATGAAAATTACCTGTGGCGAGAAGAAGCAGGATTTGCAAGCCTGACCCCCGTCACGCTCGCAGGCTCAGCCTTCCAGGCTCAGTGATGAAACGTCCTGAAATCCACCCCCCCACCACCACAGGGGGGGAACAGGGGAAGCAGAGCAGACAACAGGGACCTCTTGGCTTGATTAAAAAAGCAAATGTCAAACTTCTTTAGCAAAGAAATCCTCTTATTGGCACCACTTGAGTTAATCCTGGGAATCGCTTCCCTCGGGGATGATTGACAGTTCCAACATGGGAATTTTTGTCACTCTGATAGAAAGAAATGGCAGCCTGGAGTAGGCAGAGAACAGCATTGTTCAAAATATCCTCAAATGAGTTTTATAGCTGGAGCTTTTGATCGTATGATATCAGCTCCAGGAGCAGATGAGTTTCCCTATGCCCATTCATGACAAAAAAAGAATTTTTACACATCTTGCGGATTATTTTCCACTTTTTCATTGAGATAGAAACAACAAGCGCAGCCTTTTCCGGTAGGGTGTTAAACGGAAACAATGTCAGATAGCTGTAGTGAGTTTAATCCTTCATTATCTTTGAGAGAGCGATGAACCCAGGCCTCCAGGAGATAACACCCCCACACAGTAGGTCCTCATCTGGGATTCCCATATTTACTTGGGTTTTCAGCATTGGAGGAAGCCTCTGACAGCTCTTTTGCAGCGTCTCTGCTTGCTGGGTGTGAGGACAGTCAGTTGTATCCTGCTGATCGTACGAACGGGGGCCTCCCCCCAACGAATTCCTGTACTTCAGTTGCCTCAGTTTGAGTCGTTGCACCTAATTTTGTTAGTAACAAGTCGAAACAGCGGAAGAGAGGGCGACGTGAGAAGGATCAAAAACCTAGCCGTTCAAAGTCGCCAGTGTGTTGAAGTGGTGGCAGAGACGAGCCGTCGTCCACAGGCAGGAGACCGGTGTGGGAGCGAGGCCGCTCTGAAGAGGCCGGAGCCTCGTTTGAAGCACTCCAAATGGACCGTGCAGGTCTAGCATCAGTCTGTGCTCTCTCTCTCTCTTTCTCTCTGTCTTACACTTGCAGCTTCGCTGAGCTTTTTTACCTCTTCTTCAATCTCTCCATTAGCACTCTTCACCTTTGACCTCCTGCTCACCAGCAATCAGGCCTAACTGGTCAGATTCAGGCCCATTATTTTAGCTGCCACTGTTGGAATGTGACTTCCACTCAATATTTAGAATTCAGAGACAAATAAACATACATCTTTTAGAAGGCGAATAGAGTAAAAATTGACTCAAAAAGTAGGCCTGCTGATCATCACTCGCATTAGCCGGTGTATTGGATTCATATCAAATGTTTATTTCCATTTACTGGTACAAATGTATAGATGTTGCAAAAACACCCAGAGAAAGCTGCAGCATGTCAGAGGAGCACGAGCCTGTCCGTGTAGGCTCAATCTGCTGGGCCAGAGCTGAGCGGAGTGCTTGGTCCAGATGTGCATCCATGTGCACATAACTCGACTATGTTTGTGAGCCTGTTGTATTTTTAATGAGCCGGAGCCTTTGGAAAGGCTTTGTCACCAGCTCTTGCTGCTGCCCATTACTGGGATGTTGATGAAAGAAGCACAATCTAGGCTTTAAAACTCCTACACCCCGGTTCTTAAAGCAAACTGTCAGAAATTTGCATTTATTTAACCTTAGAACAGCTTACACTCTCTTGGGTGAACTTTGTGTTTGGGTCAGGGAAGCCATTTAAAGAGAAAACCAAGATTAAGCTGGTGGTTTGGACTCCATCACCGATCACCGTGACCATTTCGGTCACAGAAGGATGTGCGTTTCTCCCACGTGTCCGTTTGTTTTAGGGTGATCCTGCTTCTGCTCCCAACAAACTTTCCCTCTGCAGGAAGATTGAGCTAAGCTAAGGGGCCTGTTGATTCACAGTGTGGTGTCAGACTCGTTTAGTCTCTGAACTGGGAGGTCAGCGGTCCCCTAAAGTTGTTTCATAGGACACGAAATTTCCTGTTTGTCTGTTTGACCCTGTCTGCAATGGAACTGTAGCTATGTCCGTCTCTCTCTCTCTCTCTCTCTCTCTCTCTCTCTCTCTCTCTCTCTCTCACACACACACACACACACACACCCCATTTTACAGCGGCATGTGAAATCCTCTCAGCAGGTCATTATCCCCCTAATGATTTTGCTGCTCGGTGTGTGACTACTTTGGTTTGCAAATCCCAAGTGGAGTGAAGTGACGGCACACAGGTTAGTCACCGATGTTAATGCGGTGGCGTTTGGTGCAGACAGAGTGTCCTCGCTGCCTCCTTAATGTGCTGCTGCTGCTGCTGCTGCTGCTGCTGCTGGATGAGTCAGCCACTCAGGTTCCTGCACTGTAAGCTGAGGTCTGGGCCCGTGGAAAGGACTTTTCCTGGGAGGCTCCGCTGATCGCGGATGCAGAAAATCAAGGAGCATTGTTGCCTCTTTGCTCTGCTCCTCTAAGTCTTCCTTTCTTTCCTGCGTGCAGCTAACTTGTTACCTTTCTTTGCCCCTAAAATAACTTTCCTGCTTTCCTCCCTCCCACCTCCCCTTCCTCTTTTTTCCGTCTTCAGGGTTGCTCTCACATGTCAGTTTGGCATCGGTGGGCGGCAGAGAGCACCACTGGAATGAATGTGAGCTGAGGTGCTTTAACTGCAGTGAGACGAGCTGGAGGAAGGAAACACTAAACGAGTGAAACCAATGCCCTCCTCCGAGCGTGGCCATGGGGGCCTCATGTCCCCCCTACCATTTTTCAGAGTCGGTTTCATTCCAGAAAGAAGGCAACTGAGTGCAGCACACAAATGCACGAAGAGACACGCTCATACATAAATGCAACCCAACCCACATGTTTAAACCTTCAAGGCTCTGCACCTACACAGACCCCTCTCTCTCTCACACACACACACATGCACGTTGGAGCTATGACTCAGAGGGGAGCAGCTGGAAGGAAGGCTCGGGTGCTGGCGGTGAGCTCGTCACCATCTGGATTAGTTCCCGTCTTCCTCGCTTTTCAGCCGACGGCACCAATCAGCGCCCAGCAGCAGTGCAGAGTTTGGGGTTTGATTTGAAGGGGCCTTGCCGAAAACGGGTCAGAAAACGGACGGAAAATGGAATATTAGCAGCAAGAGAACAGGATGATTCGTACACGGAGGCACCACTGCTGTTTAACCCTCCAAAAGCCCTGTCCTCTTTTAGAGAAGGTGAGACCTCCAGTTTGGGTTGATGGTTGCACCTGTGCTGCACACGAGGCTGGAGGGGGACGGAGGGGTGTTTGGGAGAGAAGCGCTGCTGCCTCCACCCTGTCAAGCCCTTTTAACGGCGTTGCAGGTTCACGTCGTCCTGTTTCAGGCTGGTTTTGGCTGACTGAGACACCTTTGCTCCTCCCTGTGGAGCTGCCAAACCACCCATCTTTATCCAGTCTTTTCTGTAACCATTAACAGTTCCCACTTCTATGTCTGTTTGTTCGACAGGGTCATCAGAGGCAGAACGCTCAGTCGTTCTACAATCCAAACTTAGCTGCTCTCCCCTCAGGAGCTATTGCGCATGCCGGTTCCCGGTGGTCAACTCTTGGTAACACATGAGAGGGAAGGAACATAGACAAACCATGAAAAAGATATACATTGGCAAAACCGCCTTAAAAGTCCCCCGAAATGGTGGCAAACATCCAAAAAAGAGGTAAGGGTGAAACCGAAGCCAAACTTTTCCATCTGACCATCCATCCGTCTGTTGTTTTGATCTGTTTGTGTGCTCGTCCGCCCCTGAGGTGTCTCCTCTGCCACCTCATCAAGCCTCGTCATTTCGCCTCACCGTGGTGAAAACACTCATGATGTGTGACTCAGCTGCCATTTATTGGAGGTCACTAATGGGGGGATTTTTCTTCCCTGGAGCTGCTTTGCAAACCCTCATCCTGTCAGCAGGTGGTTCGCTTCCCGCCTTCGTGAAAGCTCCACTGTTGAAATATAAAAGTGCTCTTATTTGCATCACTTCTTAGTGCCCTTTGGATGAAATATGATTTTTCTTTTTTTTACCTGAATAGAATGTTTTCCTGATGTACAGTGGAAGGATGCAGAGGCTCGGGAGGCTCCACTTGCTGCAAAACTAACAGAGGAGACAAAACACAGACTTGATTCATGAAATTCAAATCCCAATCTGACTTTTACTGATAAGAAAAAGTGGGCAGGCAAAAAAAACCTGTCCCCTTGTATTCAGCACCTTTTTTTATTTATTCATTTTTTCAACCAACCAGAATGGAATCTGTGTCAGTCTCACACTTGTTCATGTCCTAGCAGTGGTTTATTAATGTGGGTATTAATAATAAAAAGAACAGCGTCTTCTGCGTTGTTCACAATGCCCCAGTGACTCACTGTAACTGCAGGTGGGTTCAGTTACTGTAAGCCCCGTTCTAACTGGTCTATAACGCTCTACGTCCCAGTAAAACCAGTCCGTTAGCCTCTGTATTCCTCTACACCTCACCAGAACTAGTTTATCATCAGAGTTAAAACTCACATTCTAGTGCCTTTTCAATTCTAGAAACATTTACTAGAATTAAAATTAGTTGTGCCTCTGTTTCACCTAATTATTTTGTCTTTTTTTTTTTGACAACAAAAGGTATTTAATTAAAAGCAAAGGTTATATTAGAGTAACTTTATGCCACCTTTGCTTTGTTTAAGGATAAATCAGACACATCTGGAACACAGAGAAATGTTCCACTCGGTTCTCTGTGCCAGATTTCTGCCTGCAAACGAGCCTTCCTGAAGCACACGTTTGTTTTCTTTCTCTCAGCATGACTGACATGGCACTGAGTTCATCACCTGGAGACACAAAAGACATCAGAATGGCAGCCGTTCATTAGCAGCAGCAGCTAATTAGAAGTATTTGTGTATCTGCTGCAGAGTAACAGTCACACTGAGGGGGTATGAATAAGAGAGGACAGAGAAAGCGCTGAGCTGTAAGGATATGAACGCACGCAATTCCATTTTTCTTTCTCTTTGCTGCTTGTGGAGAGATTCTCCTTTATACCAACGAGCTGAGGGCACCTTTTCTTATCTATGATGTGGAGAAAAGGATGAGGAAAAGAGACAAAAAGCAACATAACCCCATCTTGGAGCCATTACCGTCTTTCCTCCATCCCTCCGTCAATAGAGGCTCCATTAGCCTGGGTCGTCCAGCAGAGCAGCAGATGTTTCCTCCGAGTTCATGCACTCGCTCTGAATGGAGTCACTGTCCTTTCTGGCTCATTTGCACAGTGGGGGGGTATTGACGACCCTTCACAGCCTATTGAAATGATGCATTACAGTCACTGGCCGATGCGTCATCATTTGTTCCAGTATGTCCAGTATGTCACGGACAGTCTCACAGATGATTGAGTTTCAATGCTGATGAAGAGGGTCCATGTCCAAGGCCCCCACTGATGGACAGAGGTCTCTGAAATCTTGGGGGATCTGTATGTTTTGGGTGGAAGGATGCATCCCGAGCCCTTCCTCACACAGCTGGCCTGCTGTTATCATCCTCTCATGATGCTCTCCTCACTGTTGCATGGCCATCTGAGGGCTTATCCAAGGCATCTCGTTGTGTGTGCACACGCTTTTCTCACCAAACTCTTTCAATGCAATCATCCCTCGTCTGTGTGTAGCTCACTGCTTGAGCAGAAGGAGGACTTGAGGAAAAGGCTGTCCTACACGACACACAAGCTGGAGCTGCTGCAGAACGAGTTCGACTCCACGCGTCAGTACCTGGAGACGGAGCTGCGGCGGGCCCAGGAAGAACTGGACAAGTTCACCGACAAACTGCGCAGGTGGGCCGAGTGGTGGAGCAGGTCCTCAGCAGGCTCCTAGCACAGATTACACAGCACATCCATGTAAAAGTTTCCCAGCTAAAGTCAGAGAAAATAATTAAGTTGCCCTCCAAATGCCTCATGTCATGATGGCATGAAGAATCGCATCATAAAATCATGAAATGAAATTAGGCATTTAAACAACCAGTGCATTTCCCCTTTGATTCATATCTCAGCGCGCCGCTCCATCTCCTCTTCCTCTCACCGCGCTGTCGGTCTGTTTAGACTCAGCATGTCTACCTCAATACTGCTATAGGCAAGTGAGCATGTCCTGTGTTGTTTAGAATTCAAAGCAGCTACTCGGCACTGCAGAGGATCAACCAGGATCTGGAGGAAAAGATCCACAGAGATGTAAGTGCGCGTGTGTTTGTTTAGCCTTTTCTGTGCAGGTTCCATGCTGCATCAGCAATTAAATTGTGTGTAAGATTTAAATAAACCTCAATTAATCTCTTAGACTGGCAAAAAGCTGTCTGGTTAAAAATATACCTAAAAAGTGCAAAACATGTTTCTGTACTATGTTTAAGCACATGGGAAAGAAAATTTAAAAAACCAATGTGTTGTGATTTTGGTAGCACTGGTAAGTGTGTTTGTTGCCACTAGCAGCAGGAGAGCAGAGCTGTTGTGCATCCGTTTGTCTGAGACTGCATTCTGCTGGTGGAAAGATGCAATTAATTTGGCCTGCTAACGCTCAGCTGTTCTCGATGAACCAGATAAAAAGGCCTCGGTCAGAACAGTCGTGGTCGGGATGAGGAGAACTCCAAGGCTGGTGTGGCCAATAAAAAGCTGGTGGCCGGCTTTTATTGATCTGTGTTCACGGTGCTGAGGAAGACTCTGTAATTGAAGAGCTTGTTTACTCCTGAGCCCGTCTGACCCCCCCAGCCACAGAGAGAATGTAGTTACAACCTGGGCAGATGGGGACACAGGGACAGTGAGGGAGGGGAAGACCCGCTCAGACCCATGCAGATGAATCTGTGCTGCTTTTTTCTTGGATTTAGAGCTGCCTCAGACCAACTCGTTCTTCCTAATGAGCTCAGACAGGAGCAAACGCACTGTAGATGCATTTCAAAAGCGGTTAAAGATGAAGGTGGTTTTGCTGCTCTCTCTCTCTCCATCAGTCTCAGCACCACGAGGACGAGAAGCGGGCGCTGAGCAGAGAGATCATCGTCCTCAACAACCACCTGATGGAGGCCAAACTCACCATTGACAAGCTACAGGAGGACAACGTAAGACATCGTTTGAATCCTAACCGACGCCGCAAGTTAACGATGTTTAAACGGTTGTGCACTTTGAGATCCAAACAGCTGATCTTTGTCCATAAACGTGATGCTGTGCCTCTGCAGGAGCTCTACAGAAAGGACTGTAACCTGGCGGCTCAGCTCCTCCACTGCGACAAATCCCTTTACAGGGCCCAGCTCTCGGAGGTGAGCTCTGAACTGTCTGCAGGGCTGCAAATCAGGCCAGAAATGCATGTGTATCTGTCTCCATACTACACAGCTCAGTTTGAAGAGTTGAAGGGTATAAAAGTCTAATAATAAGGTAAAATTGCCTGTTTATCATTGGTAATTGTCCTATTGTGGCAGATTTTTAATAGCAGAATCTGTTATTTTCGTCATAAAGGTCACAGGCAGAGAAAAGGTTTTTAATTTGCACCAAGTAAGAGACAGATTTAATCAAATCACTGTGATTGCAGAAAAACTGGAAGATAAATGTAAAGCTCTGAACGTTTGCCTCCGCTGTGGCAGCAAGGTCAGCGTGCCTTTCTGTGAGGAGGAAGCGATAGAGGCAGGATGTGAATTAGTCAATCTGAACCTATATGGCAATAGCTGGTAAAACTGCTACTGGCCATGACACACAGGTTTTTTGGTTGTTTTTTATTTTAAAAGGTGCTTTTGGATGTTAGAAATTGGTCATGTCGTCATGTGAAAATGACTTTAATGTGTTTCAGTATGTATTTTTAAACAGCCTCTCTGTGCTTGTAGAGAGGTTTTCCGGGCATGCTGGCTCTAGCAGAACTTTCTGCTCCATCAGCCTGGGTCTCGTGCATGTACGTGCCTCGTGCTTCGCGCACGTGACACAGAAAGGACGTCAACTCTGACAAGTGCCAGCGAGTTTGAAGTATCCCCTGCTGCGTTTTGCATGTGTGGTGGAAAAGAAGAACCAGGGTTAGGGTTAGGGTTAGACACACACACACACACAGTGCAAACTCAATCAGGCCCTTAATGCAACAAACACTGTTGTCGGCATGCTGCCAAACATAATGGAGGTCAAAGGCCAGGCGTGCACTCAGCGCAGCATCCACGAGTTTGCTGGCGCTGTAGGTGGGAGCTTATGGAAAACAGGAGAACTGATGAATGGCGCTGCAGTATTTGCGATGCGCGGCAGCGCGGCAGCTCATCAGCGCTGCTGAACAGGTTCAGCCGCTTTGTTTGTGCTGTAAAACAAGCAGAGGGTCTGAATAAAGAGAACGGTATCAGCTCAGCTGTGAGGCATTTCAGGCACCGGCTGAACGTGTCTCAGCCCAGCCGCAGTGTTCCCGACGCCTGTCGGGGGTCTTCACGAGCGTGACAGATGTTCCGTTACCTTCATCAGTTTTGATCCGAGCGAGCACCAAGGCTGGTGTCCTCACATTCAGACCTGCGTCCCAGCGGCATTCACGTTGCTCGGGGTTGTTTGAGAACTGCGTCTTTTAGAATTCCATTAGCGTGGCTCTGATTGCCAATCAGGAGCGTGTGTGTGTGTGTGTGTGTGTGTGTGTGTGTGTGTGTGTGTGTGTGTTCCCGCTGACGCTGGGCTGCTGTGACGGTCGTGGCTGTGGAGGGACAGGGTTTCGTCTGCTCGTCTCTGGAGCAACTCTCCTTGTGTTTCTTATGTCTGCACACAATCATGCAGGTCAGGTGTCCACGGCTGATGGTCCACAGGGTCAGACGGTGCGTAAACATGCTGACACACTGCAGATGTGTTTCTTCAGCTGTCACCTTTGCAAAGCAAAAAAAATCAAACAAAAAAAATCTCCTTCTTTGCAATATAATCTAATCTTTGATAAAGAGGCATCTGAAATACTGCAACAAGCAAAGCCTCCCTTGGACAGGTAGTTTCTCTCCAGGTTTACATGACGGATGGTGTTTCCTCTCTCCGCCTCTTGTAGCTCCCAGCTGATTTCCAGGAGCGTCTGACCATGCACATGGAGGAGTCCCCTCTCTGCCACGCGTACACCGATGCCGTCCCGGCCTCGCTCGTCGGCAAAGTACTGGAAAAGTCGGATGAGGCCTGCAGCAGCAGCCAAGCGTCCTGCTCCCCCAGCCCCCAACGCCAGGAGCACACTTTCATCCTGGAGCGCTTGGGACCAGGGGAGCGGCTGGGGCTCCGTGCAGCCTATAAGTCGGACCTCTACAGCAGCGACACGGCCCTGTACTGCCCCGATGACCGGCAGCGCGAGAGAAGGCCCAGCATGGACCTTCACGGTCCGAGGCAGCTGCAGTACAGGCCTCAAAACTCCACAGACAGCAACCCGGAGGAAGGCTCCGTGGGCCTGAGGGCTGGATTCTCCCAGGAATGCTTCGCCAAGTTCCCCGTCACGCTGCGCGCTGGCTCCAGCTCCTACTCCAGCTTCAGCGGCGGGGGCTCCGAGGACAAAGGCAACGACCCGCCCAGCAGTGCGGCTTCCTCGCCACGCCACCACTCGCTCTACATGGAGTGGAGGGAGGCGGGGGACTATGAAAGAAAGAGCGACTCCTCCTGGGAGAGGGACAGCCCCAGAGGCTTCACCAACGCTCATCCCTTCCCGCAGTCGGAGCTGAGCCACCACCAGAATGGCAGCTCGCCGGTCTACAGCCGCACCATGTCCTCCTGCTTCAGCGAGCCTTACGAGCCACTCCCTCCATCTTCCTCTCCCAGCGTCGCCTATGGAGACAGTCGTCGCGGCAGCACCTTGACCCCGGATGAGGAGGAGTTGACCGGTCGATGGAGGCAACTGAGCGTGGAGGACGTGAGCGCCCACAGCTACCACAGCCCGGGTCGGGCGTCGCCGTACAGTTTCTCAGAGCAGCACTTCTCCGTCCGCCCCGCCAAGATCCGACTGGGGCCGCTTTACAGCAGCTTCCAGGAGGGGGCCGACTTCTATCAGCACAGGGAGGGCGGCGGGGAGCCGCTGTGGATGCCTGCAAGCCCCGCTTCTGAATGCAGCCAAGGCCTGCAGCAGGCCCTCAGCCAAGCCCATCTGTACGGCACCGAGGGCAGCCAGGGGTCCGAGCACAGCCTCTACCACTCAGGGAGCTCCAAGGAGAGGGAGGGCAACGTGGCGTCCGGCGGGCAGGGCGCCGATTACGTCGACGCCAGCCCCAACAGCTCCACCGAGTCGCTGAACCAGATCACACCGGAGATGGCGGCGGAGCTGCAGCACTACCAGGCAGAGATGCACAGCCTGCCTGCACAGGTGTGCCCCTCACCTCCGGCCGTCCTGCCCCCCCCACCTCCACCCTTCAACCAGAAGTTCAGCTCTCTGGGACTTTCCAGGAAGGACAGTCTGACCAAGGCCCAGCTCTACGGAACGCTCCTGAACTGAAACACTCCCCCCGTCCGCAGATCATTTCCCCCTTTCGACTCCTAAGCGTTCTCTGCAGATACATCTTTCATGAAAAGGATGGAAGATGTTTGGAACAAAAGCAACCAAGCAAGCCCGTGCCCTTATATATATTTATATATATGAAGAGAGAGAGAGAGATAGATAGATAGATAGATAGATAGATAGATAGATATGTGGAAGTGGGTGGTACCAGTGTAAAAAGTGGTGTGAAATGAGCCAAGTGTATGAGGGCAAATAAATTTGTAAGATTGCTATTATATTCTGATATTTAAAGTAAAGTTATAGTAATATATTTTGTATGTTGATGTAAACAACTGCTACATCTCAGAACACCAAAAATCTTAATAACCAATCGTAATAAACCAGGACGTTGTATATAAATTAAAGACTAAAAAAAGCTACAAATGCATTTAATTGAAAACTGATTCCCCTTTTATCGGCAGATGGGTTTGTTTGGGGGTTATTTTCCACCGGTAGAAACAACGTTTCAGGGAAAGTCAGGATTTAAACGGATCAAGTAACATAAGTGTGTTTTGGCTTCTGTTGTTTGAATTTGACATTATCCCTGGGTGTGCTATTGTTAGGCCTTGATTATTTTTAGCCCTGTCCTAATAGTAATACTTTATTTACACCCACCTGCCCCACTTCTACCTCAGTCGAATCCCCATGGAGCACTCGCAGACCTGTTTCTTTGACATCAGTGCATGTTCAATATTTTGGTTGTTTTGTTCACCTAATAAAGCACAAATTACACATATGAGCTTCAGGCCTGTTGTTGCCAGTGGATACGTACTGGTGATGTCACAAAGCTTCGACCCATCACTCGCAGGGGTCCAGAACTGCTGACCCCTGACCCCAACCTGGAAGGTTTGTCCAGATTTCTTCTGTTCCTGTAGCCTGTTTCAGAGCTGTGTGGTGTTCAGTGTAAACACAAAAGCTTCTTCAGTTAGTCAACAGTTTATTTAATGCACAATAAACACTCATTAAAATGAAATAGTTATATTGCTTTTTTCTCTTCCTCCCCTTTTCCAGGATTTACTACAACGAGACCTGGAAGTCCAGCAAGGTCATTAATGCACTCCAGTGGGCGGCACAATGTGTCGTTCCTCTTTCAAACACGGGCCACAGCAACGTCTGCGTCCTTGAGTGATCTTTCCAGGATACATCCTCCATGCCCTCCGGTGGCGTTGGCCACACCGCGCTCAGCCATCCAGTCCCACCATCCTCCTGCTTACGTCCCACAGTCGCTCGGCTGCCCGCTCGTCTGTAGCGTGGCGCATCAGCTCCTCCTCCTCACAGTTGGCGAAGCACTTCCCTGACACACCCTCCACCTCCGGGGAGCAGGCCAGATAGAGAGGGGTCTGGGCACCTTCCAGTGGACTCTTGAAAAAGACCAGCGAGGCCAGGTGGAACAGCGGTTTTGCCAGGAGAGGGATATTGACATGCCTGCCTAATCTGGTCCTGACTATGCCGGGTGTTAGAGCATTGACGGTAACCCCGGTACCCGCCAGCTGGCGAGCCAGTTCCAGGGTGAAGAGCAGGTTGGCCAGCTTGCTCTGGCTGTAGCAGAAAGCCTTGTCGTAGCTCTTTTCACTATTCAGGTCATCAAACTTGATGTAGCCGTACTTGTAAAGCTTCGAGGACACCACAACAATGCGGCTGGGAGCAGACGCCTTCAAAAGATCCAGCAACAGGTGAGTGAGGAGAAAGTGACCCAGATGGTTCACACCAAACTGCATCTCAAAACCGTCCTCCGTCTTCGTGTAAGGACACTGGTAGACGCCAGCGTTGTTGATGAGCACATCGATCTTTGTTTCCTCCTGCAGAATAGGAGAAACGTCAATATCACAGGAATCTGTCGCTTTAAAAATGAAGTCATATTAACCTCTACCATGTGCTGTAATTGTCAACATTTATCCTAGTCGAGTTTCTTATTCAAGTCTGCAAAAAGGTTCTGACCTGCGCAGGAATTAACAGCGTATCTCTGATTACATTACAATTTCACCAATTGATATATGGGCTACCTAAGTAAATCTTGAACTACTTATAAAGTATCATTATTTTAAATATCATCATTTTCTTCAATATCATATTAAATATCAATAGCAGAAATAAAATATAATAATAAAATACCAATCAGCCTCTTAAAAACGAATACCGACCGTTCAGAGAGGATGTAGAGCCACCTGGTGGATGATCACCTTAAATACAGGCTGACCAAAATAACGCGTAAACTCGACCTTTTTAACCCATCACCCCCTCCCCGAAGACTTACATTCAATTTAAAGACTAAAACTACGTGACTGCATTTTCAAAAATATATGAGTAATGTATTCGAGTACTTTAGGTAGGGTGCTGAGCCTCCATCCGGACCTACCGCGATAATCTCCTCGCAGAACCGTCGGACCGAGGTGAGCGAAGCCAGGTCCAGGTGCTTGACGACCAGCTGTCCCGGCTCTGCCCCGGCTCGGTCCCTGATCTCCTGGGCCGCCTCCTCGGCGCTCTGCTGGTCCCGACAGGCCATGACGACCCGGGCTCGGAGCTTCAGCAGCTCCCCAGCCAGGGCTTTGCCGATACCGCTGTTGGCTCCGGTCACGATCACCGTCTTGCCCCGCATAGCGCCGGCGGGGTGACGGGGCCGCCTGGCGGCCTGGGGCCCCGGGAACCAGCGGCGGAGGAGGAGCAGGAGCCCCCCGCCAACCACAGCGGCCACAAGCAGAGCAGCGGGCATAAGGCCGGGGCATTCGGCTGGGGAAGGCTCCGTGTGTGTGTGTGGGTGTGTGTGTGTGTGTGTGTGTGTGTGTGTGTGTGCGTTAGCTGGCCATGTCACAAGGTTGCCCCGGAACTACTTACTACGTCAGATTCCGCAAAGGAAATCTAGTTTTTAGATCGTTTAATTTTTTAAAGGAATGCAGACGGAATATATATAAAACCGATATCTGATATAAAACCGGAAGGAAAAAAATATATATATGGACGTTTTCCGAAGTTCGTGCACAAAACCGGAAAACGAGTCAATAAAAGGGGTTTTTTTTTTCCCAGTTGTTGAATGTAAACACACACATCAGCTGGAGACGTGGATCAGGACTGAGCTCCTTTATATAGCACACACACCCAAATAAAAACAAACACCATCCTCAGCAACCTTACAGAAAAAGGCAAGCAAGGGTCAGTAAAAAGTGGCCTGTGGCAGCGTGCACAGTGTTGGAGAGCCAGCAGCACTAGTTCAGAGAGCACTAATAAAGAAAGCAGAGTTCATTTGCAGGTGTTTTGCTGCCTGGCGTCTAAATGTCACACCTGGAGAAAGCTGCATCATTTGTCCCCTTAATTACCTCTTGGTTTTAAATCGCTTTAGCTACATAAGAAGGTTCCAGCTCTTGAACTGGGCCACAGGGATGGGCTGCCCAGTCCCCCATCCCTGAGGTCTGAAAGCGTTCCCTCTCCAGGATGCAGCGGGAGATGTTCAGTCGCTCGGCAGGCGTTTCAAGGCTGGTAGTTCTGGTGGACGAAGGACATGATGTCATTTTTGGATAGTTTCTCAGGGTCCATCCTCGTCTGTGAATCGTGGACGATCACTCCATCCACCCAGGCCCAGAAGAAACGCTCCGAGTGGCAAACACTGAGGATGAAGAAAAGGAAAGTTTCTGCCAGGACACGACTGTGGGACAGAAATAAGTGACTCCAAGAGGAAGAAACCTACTGGAAGGGAGCAGCGGCGTTAGGGGGCATGTCATAGGTGGACTCTTTAGTGAGCTTATTAAAGAAGAACTTCTTCATGGAGTTTTTACTGTAGGCCATGGTCCACGGCTCTGAGGGGAGAACACACACAAAGCAGTTTATAGTTGGAGGCAGCTTTTTAACACCAAAGTCACCAAAACGAGAGCAGACGACTGACAGACGCACCGTTGACCGTCTTGATAATGTACAGGCCCGTGGGAAGGAAGTGCCTGTCGTCTCTGCCCGTGTAGGACAGGCGAGGAAGTCCGCCTGAGCTCTTGGTCACCTTCATTTCTAGTCTGAAAGATAAAGAAGACATGTACCTCCGAACATCACTTTAAACGAAGCGGTATCTGATCATACCTGACAAAGATCTTCTGCAGTTCCTCCAGTCTGTAAATCTCCTTTATTCTGAGAAAGACATGAAGTGGTTGTGTTTTAAAACCTTCTTTGATTGGTTCCAGTCCGGCTTAAAAATACCAGGTGAATTCTAATGGTGAGTGTCTGAAACCACTGGTTGAAGCCTTCAGAATGGCTACGGGACCAATCTAGTATTCTAAAAGGAAAAAGCAAGCAGAGAAACAAACACATGACACTGGCACAAACCTGATGGGGTTCATGTCTGGTCTGCTGGGTTTGGCCACAGCCTTTACGAACTTCTCCGCCATCTGGATCCTACGCGCAAATGAAATCGTTCAGAGAACGAGGAGTAAAACGTAAGGTACTCCAAAGAGGCGGCGCCCTCCTACCGTTGATTAAAGTGCTTATCTCTCACGTCAGTGCCGTTAAGTACCAGTGCGTCCATGATGTGGACCGCATTGATCCTACGCTGCGCCTTGCCCTGAGGAACACGTATTCACACCGCAACGAGAAGAAAACAACGAGCCGTAACTGTTATTCCTCAGGTTTGGGACGGAGCTCTGCTCAGAGGAGGAATGCGGGGTCTTCCGTGCAGCTCCCCTACCTCGCCCTTCAGCTCTTTGACGATCTCCACACTTAGGAGCGTGTCTCTGGGCAGCTCCAGCTTGAAATTCTCCAGTTTGCTCCAGCGCAGCGGCATCTTCCCATCCCAAGTGTATATCTGGGACTTCTGCACAAGCACACAATGGTCACTGCTTTAGTCTTCCTCAGATTAAAAAAAAAACCCAGATCAGGTTATTTCTCCAGCAGCCTCTCACCCCAAGTGCCAGGAGAAAGATCTGCTCTCCACCTCCCACAATGCATCGGTGGTCCAGAATGTGACGCAGTTTCTCCAAGTTGCCGGGGCTGAGAGGGGAGAGTTTACACTGGAACGACTCCACATTTGAATTCTAAGGGGGTTAAAAAAAATAAACACATTCAAACTAGTTCTATTTTGAAATGTCATTCAACTAGGATTTAATAACTAACCTTAACCAGCTCATAGAATTTGGACTTTGGGTCAGAGGAAGCAGGAGCAACTCGAGCCTTGTCAGGCACCTGGAGAATGTACGTCAAAATCCATTTTACAACACGAGTATTTGAGTTATTTTAACTTCACGGTGCATATCAGAGTATCAGCGCTCACCCCCCACAGCTTCAGGCACTCCTTCCTAATGTCCGCTTGTCTCGGCTCCGATAGAGTCCTGCACAAACCAGCGCACACCACCGTCGTTCACCTCCAAACACAACAGCACAGCGGGAGACGTGGTACTCACGGGTCGAGGACAAAGGCGTGGATCTTAGCCAAGGCCTTGATCTGGACTGCACAGAGGCTGCAGTGAGAGGAAAATTCCCTCTCTGTCAGTTTGGAGTGGAAAACCCCGGACTGAGCTGAGCCAGGTAGTGTGCATCTACCTCTCGTTTGAGTTGACCATGAAATGGTAGAAGTCCGTGTCTTCCTTAATGATGCTCAGAGGAACCACGTCTGTAACGTCCGTGTCCGAGTTCTTCAGTTGGTTCAGCTTCAGGTTGACCTTAAACAAATAATCCCGGACGGCATCTGAGCCGGGTTTCAGACCCCGGCACACCACGTACCTGCGGAGGGTGGAAGGTTTACCACTGCAGCCATGGTAAGCTTTTACAATTGTTCTAATCAAAGGTCCAGGGAACCAATGACTCAAAACTCTCAAAAAACTACTGCAAAACTTTGTGATTGTGGTTAAAAGACATTTGCACGAACCTCTCAGAGTTAGCAGGCCTGCTGGTGACGGGTTTGAACAAGGAGATCCTCTCAAAGCAGAGGTAGAGCAGATAAATCAATCCCACACTGAAAGGAGTGAAGAGGTCGAAGGTTTTACAGACAAAGTGGCCACCTGTAGGAGAAAACAGCTCAGGTCAACCTGGATGCTGGTAACACCCACGGACGCGGCCGTTTCTACTGCAGGAGCGCAGACTTGGACCGGCTGCAGCCACACACCTGTCCTGACAGTGGAGAGCGCTGTGAGGAACTGGCAAAGCAACAGCTGTTTGCTCAGGACCTCCTGGATATTTTCTTGTCCCTCTACAGAGAAGCCCTGCAGGAGACCAGTGATCCACAGATGATCCACATATTAACACACTTCTAAAGCATTACCTGGAGCAGGAGGCTGTGCTCTTAGACTCAACAAAATGACATTTGTTGTGCTTTGTCAGATGATCTCACCCCATCTGCCATTAGGCAGTGCAGCCCTCTCTTGTCGGTATTCTCCAGAACAAAGTTCCTGAAGGCAGTGATGTTTTCGGGCCGCGTGATGTCGCCGTCTCCATCCACCCCTCCCTCACCTGTGAACCAGAGGCCAAACGCCCGCTGAGTCAACCAACGTCCAAGACGGTTCCGGTTTCTGACGTGACTGTGGTGCGCTCATACGTACCATAGTAGGGCTCAAACAGTTCACTCGGTGCTGCATAGAAATCTTCCAGTTTGAAGTCGCAGGGTCCTTTCAGCGTCATACCAAAGCCCTTAGCGTGCCAGCGCCTCCTCCACAGAATGTACTCTGAAAAGCCTCCCGGTCCGGCACACACGTCCCCGAAGTACAGAAGCTCGCCTTCTCGGTCTTTTGTCAGGGATTTCTACACAAAAGAGATTGAAATCACCTCACATCCGTAGCAGCTGGGGCTGCTGAGCCAGCTGAAGCGTACTGGAAGACATGTTGGCTGTGACTCACCCCTTGTGAATCCTTTGGGTTGGTGAACATGTTGTCAAAGCAGTGGTCTATGTTGGCCATTTTCATAGCCGCTCTGAATACACAAACAATTAGAAACTTGTCTTTAAAGCAGTGAAGGAAAGCTGCTGTAGAGAAAGTCAACTTTGACTCATCTGTTATTATGAGTTAGCAAGAAAAAGCTTTTTGATTTACTCTTTGAAAACCAACCTGTTGAGGAAGATCCCTCCTCTGATCACCTCGTACGGATTGGAGCGTGTCCGTGCCCTCCTCATCTCCTCACCCTCCAGGGTATCAAACACTGACTGAACACCAACATATCAGATGTTATCTCAGGGTTTTAACTTGAGTCCCTAAACTAAAGAATTCATTTAATGGCCATCATCTTCTCACTGTCATCAATTAGCAACTGGTTTTCTGCTCGACCATCACAAGTCTTACATCACTAGGATCCTTAACTAATCTCTTATAGTTTTAAATGTATATTTCTGTTAACAATCCCTTTTCCTTGCAAACATGTTATAGACTTGATCATTCAAAGAGAAAATACAGTGACAAAACTTTTTAAACCCACCTTGCATCTTAAAAGGTTGTGCAGAAGATCTTCTGTACAAAACTCTGTCTCATCATCAATCTTACGTTTCCTCTATAAGCAGTGAAAAGCAAGTCTTGATAAAGTAACTGACCCAAGTGAATATTGTATATTTCAGTGAATGATTTTTATATTTACTTGGCCAAGAATCAGCCACTCTCTCAATTCATCTGAATCTGGAATCTCTGTGGTACATTCTGGGAACCAGTCCACTGTTTCTGTGGCGCTGGGCTGCATAGACACAAGTAGAAAAGTAGAGAGCAGAGGAAACAACATCAAGTAGACACTTTAAATCAATACATAATTTAAAACAGATTCATTATAATAATTTCTTTAATGTACCTCTGGTTCATCACGCCAATCAACATTGAGTTCTCCCTGAAAGCCCTGCAACTTGAGACCCAGACCTCTTCTTCCTCTCTGGGTTGAGGCCTCCACAATTTCTTTGCGTCCTTGACCAAACTTTCCCAAACCTTCACCCTCGCGAAAACCCATCTTGGCCTAAAGATGCATAGGAGAAACATATATATATATATATATATATATATATATATATATATATATATATATATATATGGCTTATTGTAGAATAAAACACTATGTTCATGGTGTACAGTGACATTACCATGAGCTTCTGTGACACACTGTTGTACATAGAGAAACTGGAGGAGGTCTGGGAGGAATCCTGGTCATCAAATGACGCTGTTAAGGAAAAACCTGGTCTCTCATCCTCCTGGTCCTGGAGGGAATCATTCTGGCTCAAGTCTAAACAGCAAAAACAAGCCCAAAAAACCCCAGCCGTTACCAACAGATGTTCCAAGATTCACCAAAGAAAACAAAACAGACAAAAAAGTCAAAAAACATAATGTAATGTCTCTGTCTCCCACCTTGATCTGACAGCTCTGACTCTTCATCCAGGCGACTTCTCTTCGTCCCAGGCAGCAACGAAGCCGCCGTGTGAAGTCTCCTCTTCATTTCGGATCAAGTCAAATTGAAACTGAAACAATCACAGGAATAAGTAGATACTCAACCACACAAGCCAAAAAAGGTACAATTCAGTCGCTATGAATTTCAACACAAACAGCAGTGGCGCAGTCTGTAAATATTACCATACGGGATATTACATGCAAAGTTATTACCTTTGTAGTTATTTTGTAGTTAGCGTCATACAGCTATCGGTGATTGGTAACATCGGTATATGCCACCTTCCAAAAATATTTTTGAAGAAAATGCAGTTAAACTGGATTACTCTGCCTGTTTATAATTAGGTGGGCGTTCTTCGTTTCTCTGTAAAAGTAAACTAACCAGTAGCGACTACTTTAGCTGTTAGCTAGCAAAACACAACGTTTTACCAGCTCCTAACAAAAAACTGCTGTAAAACTGCAGCGATAAACTTGTTAGCACACGCTTTTTAAAAATTACCCATATAATATTCAATGTAAAAATATTTACGAGTAAATAGGAAGCTGTTGAAGTTTATATTAGCCCGCGTCCCGAATTCAGAGAGACTCGGGGGTCCATTTTACAACTACATACGCAATAAAAATGCGACTCAAATGTGCGCGTCCACACATGTGCCTGAATAAAATACGTTTAAATCTAATTTGTTAAAACGTTTGGTTTTAAAACTTCTACTTTGCTTTCAGTAAAATGATATTTACAATATTAATTCAAAAAATAGCTTGCACTGGAAAAAACAAAAACTATAACATTTTAGTGAGGTAAGTAAAGAGTTGCATGCATGCACTCAAGTGATAAAGTGATTTTCTTTAATCTGTGTTGTCATGACTTTTACATTGACCTAATCTCTTCTTGGCGTGCTGGTAAAGAAATCCTTGGCTGCCCTTGCATGAACAGTTTTAAAGTCATCCATCCATCCATCCATCCATCGCTCACTGCAATTCCTGACCATAAATGTATTTTCTGCTCTAGGGCAAAACAACATTTTTCAATGTATAAGGATACTGTAATGCATGTTGGGAGTCAGTCCATGTTTTATTGCACATTATATGTTTTGGTTTTTTTTTTTTTTTAACACAAACAATGATTCCTACATAAATAGAATTAACTGGTGGAATCTCGTTGACTTTTAATTGCTCTTAATTGTTAAAGTTTTTTGTGACCTCAGTGTTCCTCACCGCAGTGGTTTGTTTTTGTCATCCTCTGACGGGGCAGGTTTTTTTTTCTCTCTCTCTCTTACGTGTGCTGTTAATCCAACTCTGCCTTCTCTAATCTTCCAGTGACACACATGGACATTTACACGGAGACACAAACAAATGTGTCCTGACACCATGTGACCATCTTACACAACAGAGCTGAGTCTTCATATATCAGGTACTGACACGGCTCTTCTCCTCAGCAGAGAGCTCGTTGCAGTGTGAGCGTATGGTGTGTGTGTGTGTGTGTGAGTGAGTGCAGGAACAAGGTGTACGTCCTCAGACTGGAGCAGTGCCACTGTCCATTCTGCAGTCTGGTGGAGGAGACTCGGAGCACAGTGGAATAAACCTGCCCAGCAGAAAGTTGGAGGCGCTGCTTGCACATTGGTTTCCTGCAATTCCAACTGTGAAAACCTGAAGAGACAGCAATGTTTTTCCGCATCCCTCGGCTGACCCCTGGATATATCAGATACCTCCAGGTGCGTGAGATGTTCTAACGTGATTTTCGTCTTTGGGTAGATTATGATTAGACTTCAGCAAATTCCATTAAAAAAAAAAAAACAAAACAAAACAACAGCTGTTGTTGAGAGGATCGTTTATGTTGAAACTACTTCAATACAATGTTGATCCTTTCCAGCAGCTAGAACTTTTATGCATGAAACAAACCCGATACTATTGTTTTCTTTGCATCTGGTGAAATAATCAGCAATCAATCAATCAAACAATCAGTTTGATGCACATCTGATGAATTTAGATCAAGATAATGCTAACTTTAACATGATTCCACTGTTAACGCCACGTATGCATTGGCCGTTTGTGCCTGTGCCATGGCAGGAATAATGAGTCAGCAGCCTTAATCTGGCATATCGTCCCAGGTCAGGTTAGTGCTCTGTAATTGGATCTGGTGAAATAACATGAGATCTTCTTATGACCCCCACAGGAAGGGTATTTCAGAACCCTGCGGTCGGACTCAGGAACCAACCGTGTGGCTTGCCTTTGTTTTAGAAAAGGACAACTCTAATCCTGACCACCTGCATCGCAACTAGATCGTCCCGATTTTTTCAGAAGAGATTTGAGGATTATCTGTTCACCACAAAGATATTGACAGATGTAAACATTGTTAAATAATCAAAATCAACAAACACGGTATCTTTTAACTCACAAGTAAAGTTCTAACAGACTATTGTGGCCCAAAATAATTTATAAATGAGCTGCGTCCAATCATACCACTTAAAAATGATTATAGTACAACTCTTCCCCTTCGGTAAGATCATTGCTGGGATGAGACAAGTGTGTGACCAGAGTCACCTCTTCACGGACTCCGCCGCTGCCAGAGCCAGGAGGAACGCTGCTGACACGCTGCCTCGGCCCCCGGCGGCGATGTGGCCTGGTGCTGTGCGCCGTGGCTACCTGGGTGGTGACCCCTGCTCTCTCTTTCAGACTCAAGCAGCCCAGACTGTGCTGCAGAACCGGGAGGGACCCGCGATGCCGGGCGTGGCCGTCCTGCTAGGCCTGATGGGGATCGGGATGTCTGGCTACAGCTCCCGCCAACTGACACTGCACTGCAAACCGTCCAGTCACCTCTTTAGATGACGGTCCTGGTGAAGGAAATAGGTGCACGCGTACAAAAGCAGGCTAACGTTTAACCAGGTTTCTCCCAAAGATGTTCTTTTAGCAGCAACATAAAACAAGACTAGAAGGTTTTCAATTTTCTGCTGGTTCTGTGTTCCTGAATTTCTGTTTCTCTGTCTTTTAATCCAAAATCAATCCAGTTATTTAAGGTGTGCCATTCTTGTGAACTTGTAATGTCTAAAATGAAAAGGTTGTTGCCTTATGGCTCTGTTTGGGTGGTAAAAAGAAAAATTTCCCGATTTGGAAATACCCCTCCTCTATTGCACAGCACATTTTTACTGGAACAGGTTATGTGCAATAAAGCAGCTTTTTGAGCTTAATGCAGCTTTTTATAATCTTTCTGATTGATTCCAGGTGAAAATGTTAAAGTTCAACACTAGTGATCCCATTCCCCCGTGCCTTATAAAGGAAAGGAGTAGCCAATAATTGTTTTAAAAAAATGCACCAACTGTTTGATTATAAATGCAGTTTTTTTCTTCTTAATGAAACAAAAGAGCCATGCAAAGTTTCACATTAAATTGAAAAACACCTTTGGCAACCCAAAAAAATGCACAGAGAAAAATACAGAAACACAGGCTTTTAAGACATGTCTGACCTTTGAGATGGGACTGCTGCAACTTTGCACTTTATACATTTACTGCCCTGATGCTGAATGAGATTATTAGAGCAGGATGCTGCCAGCTAGGTTTGAGCTGCACTGATGCCGTCAGCTGCTGTGTTGTTGAGATCCACCCTGCATACCACCTGAACAAACACACAAGTCCACCCAGATGTCTCAGAGTTGCACAGACGGAAAATAGACAAGCACTTGGTTAGGTGTTTAATGTGGAAACGTGATGTTGACAGCATATGAATGTATCGCTAATGAAAAAGAAGCACAGTTACTGCTGAGATTAGTTGTCCTTCGTGTATCCTCTTAGGATACCTCTCAGATGGGGAGCAGCTTCTTCTGAGAGGTCATTACCTTCAAACAGAGGCGTGTGGCTCTGAGTGTGAGGAAACAGATAAGATACTTTGAATTCAGTGTTTGTCCATTCCAGTAGGGATTTGATATTGTTTATTATACCCATTTATAGACAGTTTTGTGTGTTTTTAAAATGTCCTGCTTAAGCTTTAGGCGGAAAACGTGTGCACTATATATATATATTTTCTTAGATTTGCCTAATTGCCAGCACCTTTAACATATGTTGCTTTTTATGATGTATACAATGCAAATAAAAGCTTTGGTCCAAAAAATGTTTAGGTGATTTGTTTTCAGTCAATTTAAAAGAGAAATAAAGGTGTAATACCCATTCTTTACGCTAGAGGTCATCATAGACCGCTTTTGTCTCAGTGAAGCGGCAGCAACGAGGCCGAAACTGGACCCAAATTTAGATATCAGATAGGTTTTTTCCTCAGCTGAAATTGAACAATTTCCTGTGATTGTGTATAGATTTAGCCCATTTGATTGTTCCAGCTTTATAATATATATTTTTTTAAGTATTTATCTAATTGGGCTGGAGCAACAGAGACACTGTCTGTGCAGAAATTAGCTGCAGACTTGTCTCCACGGTGATCTTGCAGGGTTTTTGGTTTTTTTTTTTTTATCATTTTTTATATGCATCATATTCAGCAGAATTTAGACTTGTTTTGAGAGTTTTCCTGGAAGTTACACACGTAAACACACACGTGTGCAGCAGGAGCAGAGAAACATATGTACAGTAAACACAAAGTATTTATGATAAAACAACCTTATCAGGTACTTTGGCCCTAGAACTGGTCAGACCAAGCCACAAAAGTCTTTGCACATGCCAAACTTGCCTATATTTTTAAAAAGTAAAAATTTAGTAGAAATTACTCACGATAATGTTCTTTTCAACTGAACACCTCATTAACTGTGTTTGTGGTATGTTCTAACCGTCAGAAACTTTATTTTAAACAGCTCACACATGCATATTATATTATATAACATTCACTAATCATGTTCTTAAGAGTGAGAACATGCCAGTAGTGAGTCACAGCTGTGGAACATAAAGTTGTGAGGAAGATCTCAGAAAGTTGGCCTGTGAGCGTAATTAAAGCTTTAATCTCTGTTCTTGGCTAACTTGTGTTGCGGTCCCCGGGGTTTAAGAACTCTGTGACCTGGAAATCTCATCAGATAGCTGCTGAGTCACGGTTAATCTCAGCTGGTGGCACCGAGGGTGAGATCTTTGCATCTCACTACATTTTGACGCAAAGAAAAAAACATACAGAGTAATGACGTTTAGCTTTTTGGGGTTCCAATGTAAAACATTTGTAGCCATAAACAACATTTGACAGAATATGCAAAGCTGTTAGTGGGAAGTCTGCCCTGAAAGTTTAGAATCTCAATCCCGCTAAAGTCATCAGTGCTCCTCGTGCCTTTATCTGCAGTTTAGGACGTACTGTATATCTGGGCTGACGTGGGCCAGATGAAATAATCCCAGCTGGGTCTGGTGTGAGATGTCGTATGAGTCCTGACTGGTGCAATTAGAGAACAGGCCGACACACACTCATAAACAAGGTGAATAAAATCATTTCTGTGAGTCGTCCCATATTTTGAAGCTGCCCAGGTCAGAGGCAGGTCTCACATGCTGTGATGGTGACCTTGGGTAACACCATGTTTTCTTCAGAGCTGTAAAAAACTAGAGAGCGAGTCTGTTCTGACGTTATTTAGTTATAGGAAAAAAACATCCACATTCCACAGAAACTTACAGTATAATGTCAACATTGAAAGGGGGAATTAGGAGGAACGCTGAATCAGGTGAGCGGTCTTAACTTGAGCTGGGCCTTTTTTGAGGGGTCCGACAGCATAATGTGCCACTTGTTTGAGAAAGGGTGAGATTGTGAACCAGCCAATTCTAAACATGTCAGACTGTTTTTCCTCTCCTTCTGCAACGGAGAAAATAGATTCTATTCTAAATAAAACTGGCAAGAATAACGTTTTTTTTTTCCAATGAGCTGTTTAGTCCCTGAGAGTTAGAAACATTTGCTTTATCTAGACATTCTGGAAGATAACAACAAGTCTTCCACTCGTTTCCTTTGTTTTCTTTGTCTTGGGGTGAAATGTAAAAAGAAAGATATTCTTTTTTAGTATTCAAAAACCACGCAACGCATAATAGTATATTTCTAAGAAGCAAATATTTCCTAATATGTAAACAGACAGGGAATGTTGTGTTATTTGCCATTTGATATGTTTCACAGCAGATTCAGACAGAAATATACGAAGTTTTAACGAAAAAAGAAGAACTGCTTAATAATAACGCAACAAAATCCTGAAAACCTACTTGTTTTCATTACCAGGTCTTCCCAGAAATATAAAATCTGTGTCATTCCTGTAAATATCCACTTCCGTGTTTTCCTAACGTGATAACGGAAAGGCTGCGTTATTTTGCATAAATACGCGTCACGGTGCTTGCATTGGCCGAAGATGAGACGCGCCGTATGACCCCCCTTCCTCCCTCTACCATGGCAACTCCGAGGGAACCGGAGCAGGGGGGACGTGGGAGGAGCGAGGCTCGGAGTCCAGGTGGTCCAGACTGCGTAAAAACGCACCGAGCAGACGCACCGACTGAAACCGCGCGCGTCACCAGGGAAATGTTGGTCCTTTTCTCCAGCTCCCGGCACCACTCTGAATGAATAATCCGCGTTTTTCAGGGAAAACTGCGCGGATCCTCTGCGGCACGAACGAGCGGAGCTGCTTTAACGGTGCGTCACGCGATCTCCTCTCGCCGTCGACAGACAGGCTTCAGTTTAGGGTCTTCAGTGGGGGGTGGGGGGGGGGCGCGAATCAACTTTTTTTTTAGTTGTTTTCTACAGCCCAGGCCGGTTGTTTTCAACAAGAAGTGGAGACATGTTTAAGAAAAGCAAGAGTAAAATGCTGGTGGACTATGCGTCAGAGGAGGACGACATGTCCTGGCACCATCATCACTCCTACAAGGTAACCAGGCGCAGCTCGCTGCCCACGCTGGCATGTGGGTTCTTTTCTCAAACAGCACCGTGACTCGTGTGTGTTTACACCATCTTGCTGTTTCTACAATGGCACTACAAAAAAACCCCGTGTTTTCTAAAGGTGAAGGTGCTGTTAGAGGTAAAGACGAAGCAGAGGGGGACACGTCCGATAATAATGGGCTGCCAGACAAGTTAGATCACGATATGAATAAAAAACAATGGTGTTAAACTGTTTGAGCAGGTGAGAGATTGATCCTTAGGCAGAAAAGATGCCATTTAAAAGAAATAACTTACAGATCAGCAATGATTTATTTTGCTAAACAAAGTAAAATTGCAGTTTCGCACAAACCAGAAACTGTTTAATCTCAATTTAGGGTCAAGATGACGTCCTTCTGTCATGTGATGACCAATCAGCTGCGCACCATATGAAAACATAACCAGACACGTCACCGATGCATGAAAGTCCCGTGCGTGTGTTTCAGTGTTTAGAAATAAACACAAAATCAGGAGCTAAAGATAAGGCTGCTGTGACATCATCGTCTCCTGTTTGAATAAAATCAACCTTCTCTGGGAACCGGAGCTTGTGGCTCCCGACTCCAAGGACCTGTTCTGAGCTCTGCTGTGAGCCTGGATGGCAGCCTCTGTGCAGGGGTCAGAGGTCAGATCATAAGAAGGCAGTTCTGAACCTCATCTCTTCCTCTGGGGTTTTTTTTTTTTTTCCATCGGTCTGATCTGTTACAGTCACGGTGTCAAGCCACAGCCCTCAGACACACACGCAGCCTCACGGTGTTATGAAGGGATGAGACTTGCACAAAACAGAAGGAGGGGAGGAATGAGAGTGCAGGGTCTGAAGTTAAGATCTGCCCTCCCGACGTTTCAGCCCCCACCCTGGCTTTCCATCCTGCCGCCTGCTCTTTGTTGGAGTTTAATGAGCTGTGAGGGCGGCTGTGAGCTGCATCTGTGCGTTTGTCCACCTGATTACCTCAGACTCATCCGTCTGAGTCCATCAGGAGTACAATCTGAGCACGAGCTTGGGAGATCATCAGCAGGAGGGTTCCGAATCACCCGGGGGTCCCACATGCCTGAAGTCTTACCTGAGACCCTCTGGAGGGCCAAAATGAAACTTCATACCACCTAATTTAGGACTGAGTCCTGGCTCAGACGGACCCAGCAGCCAGTGCTTGTTTTCCTGAGATTTTGCTCTGTGATCTCGGTGCCTGTGTGAGCCGCTGTTGTTTAGGTACTTCTGTAAAGTTGTTCCCAGCATTGTTCTAGAACGTATGAACCTTTAGCATGTTTTCGCCTAATTAAGTTCAGTTTTTTAGGCCAAGTTCAGCTCTAACTTCTTCATTTGTAGTTCAGCTATGGAAATGTGACAGTTTTGCCATCAGCTTGGGACAAAAAACTGTGCCAAACCAGGGCAGAGGTACAGCGATAAAATGATGATGATGATGATGATGATGATGATGATGGTCATTTTTCTCCCCAACCAGAACTTCACCAATCACCATCTTGGTTCACCAATCAACTCTGGTTCTCTGCTTTGTAGTTAAAAGGTGCTGAAAATGGAAATAAAAGCTTCCTAATAAAAGCTTCTGTAAGCTGCTGTAAGTGTTACTATGCACTTTATTGGCCAATAATGTGGTTTTGAAATGACATTTTCCACAAAGTTGAGAAGCAGGACCAGTTTTCCCTGCAATTCTCTCTCTCTCTCTCTCTCTCTCTCTCTCTCTCTCTCTCATTCCTTCTCCCTCTCCCTTTGGTTCTAATTTGTTAATGCTTTTAACAGTAGGCAGCAATCTGGGCTCTTTGATCGGCTCAGGTGGTCGAGACCCCGCAGACGCCGCTCAGACACGCCCCGCCACCGTCTCTCCTCCTCTCACATGTCAGAAGTTCTCCCAGCTTTGATCATCTTACATGAGTCTGGTTTTTAATCCGTGTCCTTACAGGATCAGCTGATTCTTACTGCCCCCCCCTCTTTATCATAAAGTGCTCTGTCAGTAAACATCATTCAAAATGGATTATAATGTATGATTCAAAGAAAGCCATCGTCGTGGGTGGGGTTTTGATAACTCCTAAAACCTAGAAACCACGTTAGATGTGTGATTATTGGTGACCGGCCTGGTAAAGGATTGTAAAATGGGGAATCTCTTTTTTCTTCAAAGCTTTAGCTCTTCTCTAAAGGCATGTATGTCGGCCCCAGGAAACAGAAATAATGCTGAAGTCGTAGAAACAAGTCCTAATTTGCTCAGTTTTTCTACAACACATGGCTGATCCCAGAGAGAAGGCCAAATAAAATCATACAAACAGAATAATATCATTGATTATACAGAGGATATGCTCACACACACACACACACACACACACACACACACACACATATTTTATCTCTTACAGGTAAAACAAACACCCGTCCCTGTGCTAATGCTAACCTTTTTATCTTATTTCTGGTGTGTGTTTGTATGTGTGTGCGTGCGTGCGTGTGTGTGTGTGTGCTGTGTGTATTAGGACATAAGACATGGAAGGAGAGAGAAGAGGAGGAGGAAGCTGTCACCCCAGATGTGCCAAGGTAAATAGAATGACCTCACAGCAATGCAAATGCAGCAGACTCCCAAACTTACCCCACACACACACACACACACACACACACAGGAGGTTTCTGCCTGTCAGTGGAACAGAAAGGGGCAGAAGACTGTTGAGGTGGGGTGTTTATCACTATCAAAAATCTTCAGCTGTCATGTGACTACGCTGATGTTCTCCTCATCTCTGAACAACGTTCTTGTTTGGTGTGATGAGCCAGAGAGCTTTGTTAAAATGATGTTTACCAGCTCTATTGTATTTCTTTAGCTAAGCTAATTAGTAATAAGTGAATATTTTTGTCACTCTCTTGTCAGAATGACAAGTTGATGTCTTTATTCTAAAACTTTAAACAACGGTAGGCTGTTTGTTCTCTAGATATCTCCTGGCCTGCATCCTCAAAGGCAAGGTTCTAGCGGTGACCGGTACACACCGTTACCGTGCTGTGCTTGAACTCTGGCTCTCCTATGGCTGCGTCTCGGGCCCCTGGGTGACTCGGTTCACAGGGCATATTTCACGGCCTGTTCTGTTTGTGAGGACAGGACCGTCCGGCTGTGATGGAGAAGGGAAGGAAACGCAGCATTCTTTCAAGAAGCTGGACCTTCTGGGTGGGAACAATAGTCATGGAAGAAAAACAAGGATGAAAATAACCGCAGGCTGCTCTGGCACTCGGGAAGGACACAATTCCTTCACCAGCCGTTGTTTTATGTTCATATTAGGAAACGCTGAAGCGACACACAGTCCTGAGGTGTTACCTTTCTTTCCATCATTCCATTTATAGTCTGAGATTCTTCTGACTTATAGTGCTGCTTCAACTAATCACTTGGCATTTTAGTAACTTCTTTGTCAGTTAAAAGAACGCATAGATTTTGCCCCCCCTATGTGTCACAATAATCTTAGTTTATATTATAATTATAATTATTTATATTATGCAAAATGCCGCAGAACCCAGCACACGTGTCAGCTTGTTTCCATCCTAACAACACCCCTATGTTTACAGCAGTTCAGAATGATCTCCTCCAGGCAGAAGACACATCTAATAGCTGATGGTTACACTGATGAAAACAACAATTGCATGAAGTATATAGGAATGTAAAAAAAACACATTGGGAAACAACAAGTCTATAAAGTTATATTTTTTCATCAGTTTGTGTATTTTAAGTTTTTAGTTGTAGGTTTAATTTTAATCACATTTCCAAGCTCTGTCTCCCTCTTGTGGCAGTGGGTGAAAACTACATGTTCAGAGGAGGCCAGGCTGGTGGCATCTGCACCTCTCTACAATAGTTTAGAGCCCATGGTTGTCACACGCCCAAAGTTAACACCAATCTCGTGTCTATTTTGCACCCCAAATCGCAGGATTTCATAAATATGCATCTCTTACAGTAGCCAAAGCAGGAATGTCACCACAGACGCCAGCTTAAAAACGCTGCACCGGTTTGAAAAAAATGTCAGATTTGTGTGGTTTTGATCAGCTTAAGCAGTAGGGAGGGCCTGGAGCTAAGACCTTCAGTGAACAAAATCCTGCTCTCGCGGTTAAAAGAGTTCAGAATAAATACAACACAAAGGCAGGATGTCTCATATGAATATATATACAGTATATACATATATATGTATGTATGTATTTGTGTGGTCTGATTTGTTGACAAATTTGACCAGATTAGCAAACAATAAAATCTGTGAGACAATGTTTTTTTTTTTTAAGCTCTGTGGTATAGGTGGAAGAATGTAGTCTCATAGGAGTTCCATTGTTCTCCCAGAACTGTAA
>CAAE01014723.1:599594-616554 GCA_000180735.1 Tetraodon nigroviridis
GCAGTCAACAAAACTGCCTTAGCAATGGTAGCACACCTTTAAAGTGTAACATGATGCATCCTTTGCCCCAATGTAGATGATCACATTTGAATAAACATTTACATAAAGAAACAAAGAACACAATACATGATCTGTCCCACAAAGGATGCCATTTTCTGTCATGAGGTTTTAAACAACCAAGTCATTGTGAGTGTTTAGCTAGATATAGTAAATAAATAGGTGGGGTTTTTTTTTAAGTCTACCTGGTAAATTCTTGAGGAGGTAAATGAGGAGGTTTCTTACTGTAACTCTGGGTTGTTATTTTTCATTGTATGGTCATAGTGATCCAGTCCTCTCTGCCAGCCCCCCTCTGTTTTGGTCCAGCTCCATCCTGGTGACCTCCAGTCCTGGCCCAAAAATGGCATTTTAGCTGAAGGACAGAGCTGATGGAGGGACAGATGCGGGAATGTCGTATGTGGGTCTGGTGAAGCAAACAAAAGCTTTAGTGAACTTGAAAAAAAAAAAAAAAAAGAAAAACACATTAATAGTAAAGTATACAGTGCAGATATGTAAAATAATGACTGAACTAAGATGCACTTGACATCCTGATACAAACGGTCGTAATAACACACACTGCAACAACACTGGGATATTTACCTTAGCATTAATCAGGTGTTGGCTTTAACGCTGTATGTGATATACGCTAAAACCGGAGATAATACAAGATGTCAGTCGATTTAAATTCAATAGGAAGAAAGTAAAATATCTTAACAACGATAGAACAGAGTGGTGACTTTCTGTCCTTTTTCCAAAACAAACCTTAAAGCCAGTCTTTTGTTCCAGCTCTTGCCGTCTCTTGTCCTCTGGCTGTAGTACTGGAAATATTGACGGAAGTAAACACACCGTTGTATGTCTCCGCCCCCTCAGCGCTCTGTGATTGGATACAATACCAGTATTTCACGTTGTTGCTACGGTTGCTTCTTCTCTGATTGGTTTGTTTTCCTGTCAATCAGATTTTTTTGAATCACTTTGTTTAGTAGGGATTACTGTGCACGTGACACAGGCCTGCGCACATGTACTTCTGTTTTGATTCTGTGATGGGGGTCAGATCACCGCATTATTGCTATCTTATAGTAATATAACTGGTATATAATTAATCAACACAAGAATCCTCTACGGGTAACTTCTGGGTAACAACCGAGCAACAAATAACACACCCAAAACATACTGAATGTCACCCATCTGAGCTACTGTCATCGTAACGTTCGATTACTCTTCAACGTGTTATTCAAAAGCACAGCTATTTTGTCATTAATAACGCTTTGAATAATAACTTAATAATAATAATAACTTAATAATAAAATTATGTTGACGGCGATAATAAAAAGAAGATGGGCAGTATTGTTGTTAGATGCTGCCCCCTATAGGCACACAGAGTAAAAAATTATGACGTGTAAGGTTATTGTGTGTGTGTGTGTGTGTGTGTGTGTGTGTGTGTGTGTGACATATTGATGACATATCTCTGTACTGACAGTTCAACGTACATTTTTCTCTGTTATGCTTTTTTGCTCTTTTTATTTTGACAGTTTTTACTTCTAGTTTTTAATCCGTGTTTTAAAACAAGCTTAAATTTCAAAACTATTGCACTGATTACATATTAATATTAGTGGAATGATAACAGGCATGAGTTAAGCATGAAACCACGGAAAATAGGATAGGTTATTTTTTTAAAATTCTAGATTGTTGTAGACTTTTCCATGTGATTGTCTGTTTACATTTAGCTGCATTTTTGACAAGATGAAAAAAAAGAATATTGAACGCTAAGCTTTTTGATGATCGGAACAAGTTTTACATAAATGCTCTTTAATGCCACATCTGTATACTTTAGCAAACACATCTCTGCAGAAAATAGTTTCCCTTAGTCCAGGTCTCTTAATTTTTTTCCTGCTTCTTTGGCGTTTTTGCAGCTGTATAGCCATTTGATGATTCGTGCGTTGCGCTCAATGATGGATGTCCCCTGGCGTATCTTTGACTGTAAGTCATCCTCCAGGAGCCCATCGCTTTCACCGCTGCTCCTAGTAAATCCACTGTCCGACGTTGAAATGCTCACGCTCCGTAACTTTATTGCCATTTCGTCTGAGCGAGCTGAGAAATTCTCCTTCCCTAAGGACTCGATGACCTCTCCAGAAAGTCCACAGTACTTGAAAAAAGCATCAAAGTCTGCAAAGTTTTTAGAATACCTGGAGCTGATATCCGAGTGGGAGCGACTCACCCCTTTGCCAAACCTCCGCTCAATTTCAGGGATCATCAGGTGACATGTGGATTTTTTCTCTACACTTCTCCCCACTACAACATTGTTTCTCGTGCTCTGCTCCGTTTTAATCCTCCCCCCCTCGCATTGATAGACATCACCAGAAGAGCTGCATTCCTTTGCTGGCCCCTTCAGTGTGGCCATTTTCTCCTTTTCCACAGATTCACAGTCCTTATCTGTAACCTTGTGCACAGAGTGTAGCAGCGGTTTGTGTCTAACGTGGTGTTTGCGGTCCCCTCTCAGCAGCTCACATTTCTGTCTATAAAGCAGAAGAGAGTCTGGGCGTTTTTTGGAGCTGGATCGACGCACCTCTCCTGCTGACCGGTGTTGTGCTCCAAAAGCAGGCAAAGCTGAGTTGTCCCCGGCAGCAACGTTCCCAATGAGACTCGAGCTCTGGTCAGACGACTCCAAGCCACTAACAGACAGCTCTGTCAGGCTGATCACCGGCTCCGGAGTGGCGTTCACCACCTCCTGGCTTTTGACATATTTTGGTTTGCTTGCAGCAAGCCTTTCCACGGCACTCAGGTGTCTTTTTGTCTCAGTCTCCAGTTCCATTTGCTTTCGGAGGTATTCCGGACCCTTCTCCAGGATTTTAATGGCATCGCTGCTTGGGTCCATCGTGGTTTTCCTAAAAATGTAAGCAGATAAGGTATTCCTTCAGTGCACAGCAACAGAGGACAGAGATTCCATTCAAGCCCGCTCTTTGCCTGAGCACGTATGTCTGCAGGATTTCACCAAACTCATTACCCCGCCTTTTCTGTGCAAACACAAGTTTGTTCAAAGTCCACCTGATACCAGCAAGTGAGAAAATTGAAACCTGACCCAGCTTTAGGCTTTTCCCCACCTGTGGTAATACAAATGTTGGCTGTAATACTTGTGAGTGTGACCAAAGAGCACAGTCTTGCGTAAATAACAATGTCCTGTCATCCATAATTGGTTACCAGTCAATGACTACAGGTATAAGCTTGTGTAATTCTGATGTAAATGCTGTGCAATACGTGTTTACCCAGACATACTCGTAATTCACACAGTTAAGATTCTCTCTGTCACTAGGCATTTCTCTTTATCAGAGCCATAAAGTCAGGGATGTATTTTATTAGGAATTAAAGAAGGACAGTTAAAAGCAATTTTAAAATAGGTTTGGGTTTTGAGTCTTGTCATTCCCAAAACACAGGCTGCATACTTCCGATCTATAATCCCAGAACAGAAGGGAAACAACATGCCTGGAATACACAACCCACAAGTGAAATCTGCGCCGTGTAAGACAGTGCGGCTCTGATTACTCACTCCACGTCTGTGTTTGAAAGCTTGAATCATGTTTTGCTGGGAAAGTATGAAACAGGGGTGCTAATGTAATAATATAAAATAATATGATAAGGGCTGAGCACAGAGACTGTAAATGTTCATAAAAATAATTAATAATGTAGAAAGAAAGAAAGAAAGAAAGAAAGAAAGAAAGAAAGAAAGAAAGAAAGAAAGAAAGATAGAAAGAAAGAAAGAAAGAAAGAGAAAAAACATAGCAAGATAGCCCACCAAAAACAACAAAAAAGTTTGAATATGATTAAAATACTATGACAATATAAGAAGAATAAAAACAGAGTAGAATTAATGAAAAAACAAACTACAGCACAAGACTGGGAAGGAGAAAGGATTTAATTCATGATTTATGAGCGCTTTTGATGTCTGAATGTTGACCACATGACAGCGAAATAATAGCATTTGTGCCGTGTGTGAAATCCATATTGATTTATTTTGGCCAAGAGTGAAATAAATAAAAGAACAGGAGAGATGCTTTGTCTAAGAAAGTTAGTAATGAATAAATACCTGTTATCTGGATCCAAGTTTAACTGAGAATATTCCATTGGCTCAGATCTGTAACATCTGTGCAAAACCCGACATCAAATTGGAGCCACCTTATAACTATTTCAACCACTCGGCTTGGGATGAAGACACAGCTGTATTTTTTACTTTGCACCGATTCTAAATTTTAATTGACTTCTTTTAAAACCTTTCTCATTCTCTAATGTTTTCAGATTGCTATCATGCATCTGCTTCTCCTGTTAGTTGCAACCATATGTGCAAACAAAGTGTGACATCTTTCAACAGGCTTTCTCAAAACCGCCAAGGAAAAACCGCAAAACGAACCAAAAAGGTCATTTAGGGATTCTGCAGACTTCTACTTCATTTATTTGATGTTTGTGTTTAAAAAAAAAAATATAACAAAACCCAGACAAATTATTCAATAGAATGAAAACAGGCATAATTATAAACAGGCTAGTATGACTGAGGATGCTTTATGTGCAATCAAGAAAAGCTTCAAATGTGTTCACTATGGTTGTGAAAGATTGAAAAGCATACATGAATAAATGAGTGTTGATATCGTGAGCCAGTAATTCTAGAACAGTATCGCAAAAACCACAAATGCTATGCTCTAATAGCCAGTTACTGGCTTTTGCTTTCAGATTTAAATAATACATATTGTCTAGACCAGTGATGCTATTGAAGGGCCATTTTAGTCTGGACTGCAAGCATCCTAGGAGATGTACAAAAGATATCTTTTGGTTTACCAGAGTTTTTTAAGGTTGGTGTGGTGGTCAGCAGCATCCAGGGGCCCAAGGCCACAGACCTGACCCAAAGCGGGCCTGACTTTGACCCAAAGTGTTGAACTAGCATCTTCCCAGTGCATGTGGTAAATGTGATAAACTGCTGAAACCCACAGGGTCAGTGGTCGGAATCACCCAAGATAAATTTTGGTGCATCAGGAGAGATATACAGGTATGTTCCAGATTGTTCAATAAGTTCATGATGTGTTCAGTGGCAGTGGCAGCCAGTTTTGGGATAAATGTAAATCAGAATGAAAAATAGCTGTGGAAATTCCCTGCGAAGATATTACGGGGAGAGAGAGACAGACAAGAGTTGAATGCTGTTTCCCAGTGGGCTGTCCGCCACTTTCTCAAAGGGCGATTTAAACAAGTCGAAAAGAGTTACCCATCTTTGCGTGGTGACCTGGATTGATGAGGTCATGCATCTGCTGTTCCATAATGGCATCTTCCATTTAGACAGGAACGGTCATCATACAGATACAAACTGTGAGGTGGGAACAGATGAATAAATGACACTGTGTACTTTGTGTCTTGCATGCATTTTAAAGAGCAGCTTGAGTGATGTCGAAGAAAATGGAAGTTTACATCATAGGTCAAATGGGACAGAGTGGTACAGAGTCATTCAGCATAGCAATACAGTCAGGCCACTTTGTGCACTTAATTTTAATAAGTGGTGACCGGAAAAATGTGGATTTCCCCTCAGATGTGGCCTTCTCATGGTGAAAAGGTTACAACTGGAAAATTTGTTTACAAACAAACATAACCAGTCTGCATTTTCATATTTTATTTTTTATTGATGTCCTTTCATATATCTTTAAATTACTCTCATTTGCTGATATTTACAAAATATTTACTTAATACCTATCGGACCCAATAACCCACGCTGTTATTTTGAAAAACCTCAGACGTCGTAATGTCTAAAATATATGTACGTCGCCTGTACAAATCTTAGACGTAAATTCACATGATGGGTCTGGTGGTGGTGTTTCTTTGGGTGCCAGCACACAGGGGAGTCGGGGGAAACGAGATAGCGGATAAGAAAGCAAAGGAGGCAACAAGGTACACAAACACTGACAGAACTACTAGACTCAGCAAAACAGAGATCAGAGATATGGTTAAGCAAAGAATAAGGGAAATGTGGCAAAAGGAGTGGGATGAAGAGAGGAAAGGAAGGTGGTACTATAGAATTCAAAGGAAAGTTGGGGAAGTGAGGACATCGGGAAGAAACAGTAAGGAAGAGAGAGTAATCTCTAGGCTGAGATTTGGCCATACAGGACTGAACAAGTCATTATTTAGAATAGGGAAACATTCGACGGGGAAATGTAGCTGTTCAAAGGAGGAAACTGTGCAACACATCTTATTTGAATGTCAGAGGTATGAAGAGGAAAGGAAAAAGCTGATTGTGAAACTTAAGAACGCTAAAAGTAGATATGATATGGGTAATATTGAGGTTAAAGGCAGAAAGGAAAGAGTGGGAGATGGTATTTGGGTATTTAAGGAGGATAAAAGCCCTGAGTAGGATATAGATATCCGGGTTTTTTTTTTCTTTTTATGTTTTGTTTTGTTTTTGGGGTGTTTTTTTTCCCTTCTCTTTTCCTTGTTTTGTTTTTATTTTGTTTGTTATGCAAAGGAAATTAATTAGGAGACCCACACTCCACATCAGTTGGTGGCGGTAATGCACCATTATTTGTTTGCCAACCGCCATAAAACCATAAAAGAAGAAGAAGAAGAAGAAGAAGAAGAAGAAGAAGAAGAGTAAATCTTGGACGTGCATTAGGAGCTTTACGGTACTTGGTCAAGTCTTCAGAGCAACATGGCTGCCGCCAGTTCAAACTCTGTATTGTTCGTGTGCTTGGGTAAGAAATATTCACCCTTAAGAGCTTATATTTTTTTGACAGCACTAAATCAGTAATGCAAATGACGGACGAAGCAAACTGTGCTCTTAAGGTGCGTTTTACCCATTTATGTAACGGAACTGGCTAAAAGATAATCTTAAAGCTAACTATGAGCTAGCATCGTAAATCAATGAAGTAGATGTCAGAAACCTTAGTATATGCCTATCATGTTTTTACTTGAAGTCGAAATGTAACTTATTGTTGCGTCAAGTCATTTGACGTAAATTTTAAATGCCTACCCATGCTGGTGTAAAATCAAATTAGGGATAAGTATATAATAGCAGTCGTCATGTACTTGTACTTCGACCGGAAACAGTTGCGTAATCGTTGCTAGTGGAGTTAATGCAACCGATATCAATAAAATTAATAAATGAATGTGAATATCAGTTAGTGATACATTGGCAACATATAACACGACAGATCTAAAGGACAAGTACATAAATACAGATCAGTCTAAGTCAAATATAGTAAGTGACGTTGCATTGTTAACGCTGACAGCCAACGATACATTCAAGTGGTTTTGTGTATTCAAACAGGGAATATTTGCAGATCCCCCATTGCCGAAGCAGTTTTCAGGAAAATGGCAACGGACATGGGGGTTGCCGATAAGGTAATTTACCGTTGTTACACTAGAGCCATTTACAAAAGGTCCTTAGCTTTTGTTAATTGCTTGAAGCGTTGAACCTTTAACATGCCACATTTATCCAAACTGACGTAATTAAGAAGAAGCACTAGCTGCTCTTCCTGCCGTGTGTGAATCATTTGTACTGTGTTATTGTTCTCCATGCTGTGTTGTGCCTAGTGGAGGATAGACAGTGCTGCCACCTCCACCTATGAGATAGGAAACGCTCCAGACGACCGTGGTCAAGCCTGCATGAGGAGGCATGGCGTGGCCATGAGTCACACGGCCAGGCAGGTACGCTAAGCCACCACTAGGTTCTCTTTTATGTTTCTTTGTTCTTGCAGTGGGTCATAGACAGTGGTGCCACCTCTGACTGGAACACAGGCAGCTTACCGGACAATCGTGGTCTGGCCTGCTTAAGGAACCACGGCATTGAATCGAGCCACAGGGCACGGCAGGTATAAACCGGTGTCATATGGTTCTGCTCACTCCTTTGGTTCATGTTTGCTTGAGTGAGTTTGGTAGGAAAATTCTCATTTCACACTCAGGTGTCAGTGTGTGTCTGCCGGTGATGGCTACGCTACGTTTTACAGACGAATAGTTTGTTTTCAGTACATCAGCCTGCAGCTGCAGCCCCGTGTTTTCCTCAGCTATGACTTAACGCCACATTTGTCTAAACTGCAGCTGAACCAGATGTTACGTTTGGCCCGTCTCGATTTGGGAACCTAAAAAATGTCATGTTTTTGTGATTAATGTTTACCTTTCTTGTTTTATCCGTTTCATGTGGTAGTACATAGAAGAGCAAATTGGCTTCGGCTTCCGTGATCTCGAATGTAACTGAAAAAAATAAAAGTTTCGCAAGACAAAAAGAAAAAAGATGTTAACAATTGCGGCTCTCGTTCTGGAAAAGAGCCCTGTTGCAATGCTGAACACAGGCATTTATAGCGTTTTTGTCTGAAGATATTTGCCAAGGCCCTGCATCGGTGCACGACACTTATGCTGGCTTAACCTTTGTGCACCTCCAGTGCCACTGTTGCCCTGAAATGAACTTTAAACAACTTTTTTTGGAGGGTTCTAATCTCCTCAAAGCAGGAGAAGGCAGACTTGGTGCTTGGCTAACTATAACCAGCCACAAAGCCACTTTAGGTTTTGACAAGCTTTTGCCCTGTCCTCTTTTCTTTCATTGACACTTTCCCAAAAAAGAGATTTTTTTATCTGACCTCTTCTGTCAGGCTTGGAACGTTTGACCATCCACACCTGACAGTCAGAAACACGTTTGTTTTAAAACAGAGAAAACCTCATCATAACCGCACAGATATTAAAGGTAACGGAGTTAGAATTATACCTGCTTGTGTTTCTCAGTTTATTGTTCCTATAATTCATCAAAAATTTGCCTGTTAAAGGTGACGAGGATCAGCCGTGACCGAGTGTAGGGCTGTTGCGTTGCCTTTTTGAAGCAAATTAGAACAAACTGTTGTGTCTGTTATCGCTCATCTCTGATGACCATTTCTGCACAAGTCCCAGGCTGAGATTTCTCCCTCATTCCAGGTGACCAAGGATGACTTCGTGACCTTTGAATACATCCTCTGACATCCGGATGAGAACAACCTAAGGTAAACGTTTTCTGCCCACATCGCCGCTGTATGTGGCGAGCGAAACATCGCCCAAATAAAGGCTGGCTGGCTGTGTTAGCGCTTCACATCCCGGAGATGGCCGTAACATTGAACCATTCACAAGCTGAGATAAATGCCTCCTTTTAATGAGGAATAGCCTCTCTTAAGCTCTCGCCAAAGGTCTAGGAGGAGGGATATTTTTTAGTACTTTGAACATTTAGGGATCATTGTGAGATCACATGCCTGTGGCAGATCTGATCTAAGCTGCTTACCGAGTTCTTTGCATGCCTTGTCTTTGCTCTTTGCTCGTTTTTCTCTCCTTTCTTGCCACCATTATTTTTTTTTCCCACAAATGTTAAGCCGGTTGGACTGACAGAAAGAGACCATGTCCCAGCTTCAGGTCCTTCTGTGTTAAGTCTTCTCACGTTCTCGATAACAACATTGTTGGTTTTCATGGTTCCGTTTCCTGATATTTATCTTCCACACACACTGGCTCTTACTTTTGTGTGGAAATGAGTTGGCAGTATTTCTAACCAGGAAAACTTTGATGTTTTACTCTCACCAATCCCTTTCTCCACTTATTTCTCTTCTTCCGCAGTGACTTGAAAAAGAAAGCGAAGTCAGTAAAGAACTGCAACGCCAAGATCGAGCTGCTGGGGCTGTACGACCCTCAGAAGCAGCTCATCATTAAAGACCCATACTATGTAAGTATTTTTGTCAAGTGTGAGTGTCTTTCAGCACATTTAAGATATTTCTTAAATGTGTGTGCTATATAGATCATTTCAAGGAGACTTTGAAGCCTTGTTACCGTCTAGGACTGATTTCTATTTTTCAAATGGAATAAATAAACAGTGCTGTCAAAAGTGTGTCGCAGAAATAGGTCAAAGGAGCGCCTGCATGTGATGAAATGTCATAAAAAAAGCAGTGTCTCACAACCCTCTTTGTTTTTTTCCTTGCAGGGGAGTGACAAAGACTTTGAGACGGTGTATGAGCAGTGTGTACGTTGCTGCAAGGCCTTTCTGGAAGAGAACTCCTAACGCTTTTCTTTAACGTAACTTTATAAACCAAACGCACACTTCTGCTGTCTCTCATAAGCCACAATAAAGTCGCGTTTTAGTCCTGCCAGCTTTCTGTAATTCTCTACATCTTCAGAAGATGTTGAGTTGACAAGTTTGACCTGAAACCAAACAAGTCAATAAATTGTAAATGACCGCAAGTATTGTCTTTTTTTTCACACATTGAACAAATTAATTGGAACAAAGAAATAACTGGAAAAGTAGCCTGCGTGATCCGTCCGGAGCAAATGGGCTAATACTCCTCAGCAGTTGCATCTCTGAATCTTCTGCCTGCTCCTTCTGGATGTCCCGACTGGCTTCTGAAGTGCTGGAAAATTATCCCAGCTCTTCCCCTCACCACGCAGACGGCACGGGTTAAAAAGGCATCTGTAGAACTCTGTAGAGGAAGAGGAAAACACACCTGCTCCCCTCATTCCGGTGGATAATCTCCTCACAGGACTGCCAAAACATTCACCTGGTAAGGATTATATAAAGTAATCAGGATATTGGTTGGAGAATTTTTTGAAGAGGAGAAGGTCTGGAAAAAAACCAATAAGAACAGATTCTACTCATCTAAAAACAGATTTCAATTCCTAGTTTTCCTTTTGTACTTGAGTCAGTCTTATGAGTGTGCATGTTTCCCAGTGCTTCAACGCTGTAAGCATTCACCTCTGCTTTTTTAAACGATAACATTATTCATTATGAATCCACAGACACCAGAGTCCTGTGGGCATCAGGGAGCGTTCCATTTCAAAGACTGTTCAGGTTTGTATCAATCTTATAATTTATTTAAATAAGTTGTCATATATGGATTCTTTGTCTTGTTTTACAGTGGATAGTTCACATATTTCTTCTACTCATTTATGCAGTCAAGGCCTACATGTATGTACAGTGAAACCGTGTGACAACATACATATATATATATATATATATATATATATGTATAAAAATAGTCTTGTTATAACTGGCACTTTGCTTTCCTCCCCCCTCAAACATGTCTCGTAAAGAGGAGGAAATGTGTGAATATAATCATTTAATGGCCTTCTTCGGTGTGGGCACAAGTAGGTGAAACTACCAAAACACTGGTGACCTGCGGGACAAGTTCCCAATACGGATACACAACCCCTTGGCCGATTCTCTGTTTTAGCACATCAGGGGGAATGAAACCCCTTTTTGTTTGGTTTTTTTTTCACATCTGTGTGGTCATCTCCCCTTAGTCTGACCCCCTCCTCCGGTCAACCGTCAAGCAGGAGGTACGTTCCAATAATCCATACTTTAAGGAAAGAAGGAATAACTCGGGGGGGATGACTGTGCCGGCTGTCAGTCTGGGCTGGTCGGAGTAGTCAGGATTTTCACTCGCTGTCCAAGGCACTTTTTCTTCCCCCCCTCCCTCAACATTTTCCAGGTCCATCGGAAGAACTTGTGTTTCTCCTCAATCTGCAAGAGGAAAATGAAAATCAGACAAATTCTTCCCAGCAGACAATAACAACTGATTATTTATTGAAGGGATTGTCCACCGATGGCTGTCTTTTGCTACAGTTTGCCTAGTGTGAACGGTGCACCAGGGAGCATTTACCTCCTGTTCTGGACGGGCAACTATCAGTTTATCGCTGCATGTAAGCTCTTACTTGCACATGGCACATGTCAGTCTAATGTTTTTGTGATTCAGTACCAGCAGAGACTGCATTTCTCTCATTTTTCTGCATGCATGACAGAAAAGCAGTCAGAATGAGAAACAGTGGAACCAGAAGTGAACGAACCGAATTACACTTATTGTAATTTACTTACTCTTACTCTGATAATAACACAATTTTGCCTCTTTTAAGACAATTAATTTAGTTAAATCTGTATCAACTTTCAGGGCACAAAAGTTGAAGTTTGCAGTGCATTTTTCAAGTAATGCAACAAGAACTGTCCCCCTTTTTTGTTATTTACACTTTTTAGGAGCCAATTTATCTATCTATCTATCTATCTATCTATCTATCTATCTATCTATCTATCTATCTATCTATCTATCTGTCTGTCTGTCTATCTATCTGTCTATCTAGATAGATAGACATCTTATTTAAAGGTACTTTTTGAATTTCGTCTGGGTGAGACCCCTTTTAAACGCAGACCACCAGGAAGGTTGTCAACATGGATCCCTCTCAGGCAGAAAGAACGTGTCCCGGTACCTGGAGTGGGCTATCCCTCTGTGCACTGCGGGCTGACAGCCAGCCGTATGAGCAGCCGCGCGCATCTTTTGAAATCTGGGAGCGAGATGACAGGTTTGAAGTGAATGAATGCCTTTCTGTTGGCACAGAAGCGCTAGAAAAGCAAATGTGGCTCACATGCTGGTATCGTGCAGTCCCTGTTGTGATGGTAGACTTTGTACGCGTGCTTCCTGCACTTGGGTCCGAAGTAAAGCGGACCTGAAAGGGAACAGAGCATCCTGTGAGAAACGCGTGCCAACCGCTGCTGCCGGTGCGTAAAATGGCTCTAATTCACCGTCTTGTGTTTTCATCACCTTCCTCACGAGGCGACCGCGACGAGGACTCACCTGTTAGAATTTTTATGAATTTGTCTTTCTTTTTGAGGTCTATGGGTGATATCCCTGTTGGGGGAGAAGGTGGAGGAAGAGGATTAGATGGGCACCAAGCCCAAATGTTGGGTCGAGGTAAAAATTCACAGGCAAACGGTGACGTTTAAGCAACCAGGCGCAACGGTGGGAAAATGGTTCTGATGTGGACTACGAGCTGTCCGCCAGGATGGTCACGCCCACGAACAAAGCCGTCACTCACCAACTGCCTTGACCCTTCTGTCTGCTTTCGCGTTGCGTAAATCCTTTGGTTCTGTCGGAAAGGTCCACGTCCTCGACATGAGCGGAGTTTCCGTCTTTGCGCTCAGGTGACTCCGGCTGTCCTCCACATTTTTCACGATCTCCACCAGCCGCCTCAGGACCGTCGTTGGGTTCCTGCCTGCCGAGGCTGCAGTGGCGGCTGTAGTGGCCGTGGACGCGCTCTGGCTGCAGCGGCTGCTTAGCGCGCACGTCAGCAGCAACAGTCCCACAACGAAGTGCTTGCGCACTCCGTTCATAGCTCCACTGGGGTTATAATTATAACAGAAATTAAAAAAAAAAAAAAAAGCCAATAATGATGATAAAAACAAGGTCCTTCTCCAGCGGCTTGGACTCCTGTGGAGGAGGAGAGCAGAAGTCAGAGAGTTCGAAAGTAATTAAGAATCCCCCAGCGACCATGAACTGGACCACAGAGATGCACAAATATGCCACATCTTTTTAGAAATCATTGGCAAACAGTTTTATGCTATGCTTTGGGGGGGAAAGTTATAGGACAGTTATAAGATAAGAGTCAGGACTTCTCCACTTTTTGCGTTGCTGAAAAGTTTTGGGCTAGAAGCAGGCGCCCGCGCTTCCCCCGATTCTTACACGCGTAGAAGCACCCGTTTAAAACGCATCACACTTACTCAGGTTACAAGAAAATAAAAACCCACAAGTTGAATGATGTGATAAGTAAAAGTTCACCTTCAGCCCCGTAAAGGATTCTCCAAATCGCAGGTTGTGTTCCGCGCGTCCACCGTGCGTAAAAATTCAATGAAAAGGATAATGACTCAAAGTTTAGATTTCCCCGCTGAGATATGTCCACAGGTTTCAGTCCGAGCCAGTTACAAGTGGTCACTCTCCGACTGCAGATCAGAAGGGTGAGTGCACACCACTCGGAGGGTCCTGCGCTCTGGTCCTCCTGTGCAGTATCGGGCGCCCAGAAGTGCAGCTCGCTTTTTATTCTGTCGGTGTCTGACCTGTCCCTTGTGGGCTACTCCGCTTTGTATGTGATGACTTAATACACATTATTTGTCCTAGAGGGGAAGGTCCATTTGTGTTGACTGACCATCACATGATTATTTTGAGAGCACTCCTCCCTCCTCCTTATACTTGTCTTTTACGCAGTAACGAAAAGCCTCAATCCAATTATTACATTCCACGCAATTAGCAGTGTAGACACCGACAACAATAAAAAAAGCTTTTTCGTATTCTCGTCATTCTTCTCCGTTGAAAGCAAACATCCACGTTATATCCACGTCCATCAGATTTGGACCACAATTACGCACCGCCCGTCGATATGTACCGCTCCGAGTGATCACACTTTTATGCACAAACTACAGCACAACGAGCCTTACACGGGCTTTATGAAGATTAGTTTGTAGCCTGCTGTGATTGGTACAGAATCCTCGCCTCCCACGCCTCCCACGGCCCATTCAAACCTCGCTCTACAGACAGAATAGAGACCCGCGCGTTAAGCGGCGGGACACGAAAATTAAGTCGAAAAGTACAAACGGGTGTTTAGTACATTTGTCCAGAAAAAAAACTTTGGTATAGCACGTTTGCGTGCGTGCGTGCGGGTGCGTGTTCTTTTGGTGACGGCGTCAAAATCTGGTGCTGAAAGGACAGCGCGCAGGTTGTTCATGGACACTTTTCGGATTTGCTTGCATCCAGGGGTGGATCAGAAAAGCCTTTTTTGGTTTTCCTAAGGCGTTCCTAACACTCCATTTCTCGGCTTTTGTAAATTGAACCAGTTAGACCCAGCTTTTCCAAAGCTGAGATCCAATCAGCTTCGGTGCTTTAAATATATTTCGTGACGTTCCACAGACCGCGGAAGTTGCGTAAATTGCCTTGAGGTCGCAGTGGCCAGCACACATGACGGGTTCTTTCAGGAAGAGCGCTCTGAGAAGAACCAGAGAAATCCTGGATCTCAGCAGTATTCTGAGAGAAAGTCGGAGGGTTCCTCTGGGGTGGAGCACAGCTGACCACACCAGGAACTAATCCGATTTAGGTTTTAGCAATACTGGCGACGAACTTTTGTTACTGATTGTGACTCTTTCCTTTTTAAGAAAAAAAAAAAAACAACAACTTTTGTGTGTGTGTGTGTGTGTGTGTGTGTGTGTGATACTCCTCAACATTTGCGCTGCAAATTCAGAGATTGTTAATTAAATAAAAGGATCATCTGCAGCAGTTTCAGCAGGAGGCATCATTCTGCATTCACCAGCTTTCCCAGCAGTGTTCCTGCCTGGAAGACAAACTGCTATGAGAAGATAGTCGCCAGCTTGGCGCTCCACTTCAAGTTGAAGAGCAAACCTGTACACGTAATGGCTGATTCTGATCGAGTGAATCAGACAGTCGTAAGCAGGGAGAAGGACTTTCTTTTTACTAATATTCCTAAATCCAACTGCACTTTCGTTTTCTCCGGCGTATTCTCTGACATCTTACCTCTCAATCATCATTTTAACCCTACATATTTCTGAACATAACCTCAGAAGTTTCTAAATATTTAGAAAAAAAATCACTGTTTGAGCATGTTTTTCCCCTGGTTTGACCAAGGTTTTATTCCAAAGCATGCAGATAACCCATCTCGACCTGTAGTCACACGTCAACTGTAGCCACTCAGTCACGTTCACATGGGTTTGAGGAAACTGTGTGTGCTCACAGCGAAGCGATTCGCCTTATCATACACTTGCTGTGGGTCATGATCACATTACCATGATCAAATGTCATTTCCTCAAAGTGTTATTTAAGTGCATTGAACATTCTCCAAACTCTGAGCACTCTCATATTTTTAGGGCAAACTAATTGAAAGTCATCCTATACTCCACCTTTAACTTGCAAATGTGTACATCAAATGTTGGTATTTTAATATTGATCTTTTTCTTCAATTCCAAGGAAGCCCCGATGACCTTGTTTGGACTGAAGAGACGAGTCCGTCCAACATTTACCAACTACATGAAAAGGACTGAAAGGAGAAACTTGCTCTGGTAGATTCTTTCACCTTTTACAACAAAAAAACCCCCATCAAGGTAGCAATCAGGTTAAGTCCAGTGACATCAAAGCAATTTATCAAAGGTTGTGCAACTTCTGCAGGAACAAAATACATCACACCAAAGCAGCGGGAGGGGAAACCTGAAACCACATGATCTGAAGTGCTGAGGAGTCTGGGTAAGTGTGGTGATTTATACGGGATGAGTGCGAGTGTTGAAGGGAGAAGGACCAATGAGAGCCAGCAAACCACAGGGATCAGCCATGTGGATGATTGGCTTAAATCTAACCTGAGACCAAAATATAGCCCGACATTGTTTTCACATGAGTTTAATCAAAAGCTCATTTTTGCTTCATTCATATCAGCATCTGCCAGCTATTAAATGCCCTCAGCATCACTCCTTTAACAGAGAGATTTTCCTAGAACATGCTTTGAAAAACAATGGGAATAGTGGCCAAAAAAGTGAGGAGGAGGTATATCTCCCTGGAAGAGCAAAGTTCAGGAAGAGACAAATAGGAGAGCATTCTGGGCATGTCTGCACAAATAGTGTACATATTTACGATGCGCAAGCCGAAAAGAGGAATGCGATCATTAATCATTCCTCCCCAATGTGGAATGCAGTGGAGGGATCAGGAATGGTGTCGGGTAGATTTGTCTATGGATCAGATGTTGACCTGCAGACGCCTGTTCTTTTCCTGAAGCACCTCCAGGAATAAAAACAGAAACACAGAAAAACGTTGACATTTCGAGTTTGTTTTCCTAATTGGCATGGCGACGCTGAGAGGATGGAGCCCCTGCCTATCTTCATGTTGCACGGCAATCTCCATCTAGCCCTTGGTTCTGACTGGAGCTAATAACGTTGCCCTCAGAAAGGCCTGGATCTACCACAGATGCCATCAAAAATGAAGACACTAACTTAGTACATATGTGTTAGATTAGGAGGGCCAGAATGTGGTGATAAAATATCATATCAGCTCGCAGTTCCGTTGGGGCCACACCGTGTCAAACTTTGCATGCTGTTGTGATTTACGCCTGTAGCTTTGGTTCCATCCCATTCAGGGTTTTTTTGTTTGGGGCG
>CAAE01014723.1:629603-642567 GCA_000180735.1 Tetraodon nigroviridis
TTGACACAATAATAATAGCTGAATAATAGCACCTACCACAATGATGACTGTATTTAGCAGAAGAGGGATGAGTAGACAAAGATATGAACATGCCTTTGGAATCAAAGTATTGGAAGTTAGAGAAGGACCTGAAAAAAAAAACAAACAAACATACTCATCACAAACCTGTTAAATTTTAAATAAGAAATTTCATGCATGGACAAATGTTTTACCTCCAGTTCATGGCTGCCAGCTCATTTAAATACTCAGCGCTGTACACTAGACCAACTGTGAGGAGAGGGCACACATTGAGAGTGGTTTTTAATAAATATTAACCTGAGGACATCCTAGAGAGCAAACGCGTATAACAATGTCACAAAACATCAGCAAATGCTGGACTGTTTTGCTGCCACTTGCATGAATCATACACACCTGTGACAACAACTTGGTAAATAATAACCTAATATGACAATTAAATGGCTAACTGTGTATTAGAAGCTGGTGCTGCACAAGGTTTCACCTAAACACACATGTCTCGTTGTGTGTCCACCTGTAAACACACTGTTGACACCACCTGGATGATCCACTCACCCATGAGCAGGAAGTGACATATCTGAGCTCTGTAATAGCGACAAGTCACCACAGTCAGGAACACGCACACGACGTGAAATGTCAATAACCCGATCAGCCAAGGCTCCGACCACTGCACCTAGTGATTAAAAAACAACCACAGCACCCATAGGTGGAAAATAATCAGAGATCAGCTGTTCATCTATAAACAATCCACGTCTCATAACAAGCTAGCTCCACCAATCAGGAAATATTAGTCTCCACGTTACTTACAGACATCAAAAACGTCCATATTGATGTAATTCTTAGATTACTGAACCCATCGATGGGAATAGAAGTGACGTTTTTCACTTTTTGGTCTGTCATCTTCACTTAATTCTGTATTCAGTTCTCTGGGTTCTTCTTCTTCGCGTCCCTCTCTTCCTACTTCTCCAGTTTTTTGGCGTTAGCTAACCAGCGTATTTGTGAACTACCGCCACCAAGCGGTCGAGACTGGGAATCGCCGCGTGCCATATAACTGAATATGAAATAAATAGAAATTAAAGTAATAAAAAACACATCTATTGACATTGTTTATGACAAGAGGTTTTCAACTCCGGCTTTTTGAAATGTAAATGCAGTTTTACACATTTTTATGTTGTGACTTAAGTTGGTTTCTTTTAAAGGAAAATAGGTTATTTGCAGTCCTCGGCGCTTAGTTTTTGTTTTGGTTTTTTTTACCAATTCCTTAAAAATTTCCCCAGAAAGTAATTGTTTCCACTAATTTACAAATGATAATTGCAATAGATTGTGCGACCACAATTTTATTTTTCAAATGTACAAATATCCCGAACTTACAGGGGCACCACAAATGTTCCTTCAGATGTCAGATCAGTACAAAAAGTTGAGGACCCTTTAAAGTTCCTGGAGTCCACTTTGTCCAGTCTGACATATGGGCTCGGTTTCCTTTTCCAGTTTTCCCTTCCTCTTCTCTCTGCAGCTCCTGATGATCACCTTTGGTTAATTCTTCAGCGTTTGGTCCCAGTTACCATAACTCACTCTACAGTAAAAAAAACAAAGACCTCCTGTTTTCTAGGCACAACTTTACCTCCTAAATCTCTACACAAACTCCCGACTTTATAGATTTATACACACACACATAAAAGAATTTGAAATCAGGCCAGCAGCAGAGGTGAAGTACACATTCAGCCCTCAGCTCGTGCTTGGGCCTGGGTGAAAGTCAGGGGTGAACGTAGCAGCCACGGTGGTTGGAGTCGAGTAGCCAAGAGCAAAGTTGTAGAGACCCAGTACCAGACACTTCCAGGTGACGCGGAGCGCCTTCCCAACATTCTGAAAAAGCCACAAGCTCGTTAGGACTGCAGATTTAAAAAGAAATCCACCTACATGTGATATCCTGCTGTTCACTTGAGTTAGAGATGCAGCATCTCCGACTGAAGTGCAAACAAAGCCTCCATGAACACTATTGTTTCCACAAGTTTTGTTGGAACAGGAAAGGACTGACCCACTGAAGCGGATACAGGAAGTCAGATGTTAGTGAAAAAATAGATTTAACTTCCGCAGTGACTTAAAAACAAACCTGGATTTGTTCTTAAAACCAGTCAAGTCCGTAATTAAATATAGTCCTTTATTGAGAGTGACTATATCGATTATGGGTTTTTAGTTTGGTGTCACAAGGCTTTTTTAGGTTTTGGTAAATGTTAAACTCCAGCAGACATCTAAACTTTGTTAGAGATGATTGCTGGAGGAAAGTAGGAGAATTTCAGTGCAGGAACACACAAAACAGACCGGCATGCTGCAAGGACATGGGAATGCAAAAATTACAATTGCTGAGAAGATTTAATATTGGCCTCTGCTACTAAGACATTTCCAAACCTCTATTTTTTTTTAAGGTTTTAAGACACATAAACAGCAATAATTTGAGGGTTTGATCCTGTTGGAAAGCCTGAGATCAAATGTCTGAACTGCAATTTTAAAAACTAGCTGGACTTCAGAAAGATTTAATCACAAGTGGATTTTTGAATCAGCTGCAGAATTTTAAACAGTCCTCCAGATGGTTTCTGTGTCTCCAGCTCAAGAACAATAAAGCTCACACCGACCTTCCTCACTTTCTTGTACTGCTTCTTCTTCCTCCTCTTCCTCTCCTCCTTCAGCTTGACTCTCTCCTCTTCATCCTCCAGCCGCTCATATCTCTCCACCAGGAAGGGAAAATGAATTTCTCTGTGGCATCTTTGGGTTCGTGGCCCCTCACCTGCGTGATGCTGATCCGTGCCGTCTACGTGGCGCTGATAATTCACTTCATGCATGTTCACACTGCTGATGAAGATTTGAGGTCGCTGGAGCTCTCGGGCTGTGGGAAAATAAGCGTCGCTCCTCCTCAGGAGGTCAGGTACGCTGTCACCAGGCGTTACGTGCATGAGTGGAAGTGCATTCCAGCGGAGGGCTGTTTTGTAGGGGATTTGGCACAAAGGCCCGTTATGGTGCAGCTAGGCCACGCCCCCCTGCAAGGATTTCAAATTTAGTCCAGTATTCTGACATTTAGATCTACAATCAAAAAAAAGGAATAAAAACTCTCCTATTAAAAACACCCAACAAGTTTTTTTTTTTTTAATTAAACAACTGGTTTAATATTTACCAAGACATAACTAGAACGGTGTTTTTTAAACCTGAATGTTTTAGGACAGTTTACTTAAATTTGGGTCTTAAGCTGTAATATTCCAGAGCCTCAATCTATTCTTTTGCATAAACACACACAGTCGGTCTGATTCTGGCATCGTCAGCGCTAGAGCTCCTCCCCTTCATCTTGGTCTGTTTGGTTCTGTCCACGGACCGGATCGTTCAGCTGAACAATACGGATAATTTTGCTCACTGGGAGGGAGCTGTGGAGGAGGGAAAAAAGACACAAAATAAAGCTGTGTAAAAGATGACTCATCTTGTGCCCTTTCCCTGGAATCTAAGCTGCTCTGAAACATGACATAAGCGTTTTAAATAAATTATTTACAATTGAAAATCCATTAACCAAATCAATAATCCAAGCTGTGTGTTCCAGTGTGTCTCGTGGTTACCTCATGCTTTGTGGGCTAAGAAAAATGAACTGTCTGTTTCGCTGACTGTCCGCCACCTTCAGCATCATGTCTATGGATATCCTTCTGTTCACCATGTCCTGAGTGGATGAAGCAGCCAAAAGACTTAGGTTATTAACAACATTAAATGATGTTTGTCTGCACGTCTTGAACCGCTCAGGTTATAAACGAGGGTTTGCTTGGGGAAAAAAAAGAAAAGGCTCTTTTTACCATGTAAACATCAAATTCATCAAGACAGCGGAAGGGCGCCTCGGTGATGGGCCACAGAGAAAGAACAAAGCAAACGGTGGAGAAGGAGCGCTCGCCTCCAGACAGACAGCGCATGTCATTCAAGTCAGCCTTATTCCCCTGACCCGGCTGCACCTAGAGGAGCCGACCAGATCTCAGTTTTAATAACCTCCCAGTGCTTGTTCCAAGTTGTTGGTCAATTTGTTATCAAAAAACAACGCCTTAAACAATTTGAAAATATTTTTTGGAAGGAAAGTTAGACTTTACGTGTTTGAGTGAAGTGTTGCACTTACTGAGATAGAGAGGGTTTCATTCTTGTGGTCAAAGGTCATGTTTCCTGTGTAGCCTCTCTGGGCCAGCATGCTATCAAAGTAGTACTTACAGCGAGCTGAGAGGTATCTGAGATACAGAAAAGGTAAAATATGGGAATAGAAAAATGAAACAGAGAACTTTACCCCAGCGATGCTTCCACTCTGCACTCGAGCATACCTCCGGAGTTCAGCGTAAGCATGGAGCCTCTGATAAATGACCTGATCTAGACATTTGATGAAATTTTTGAGGTGCTTGATCTGCTGTGTCTTGTTCTTGTAGTTCTCTAGAGCTTCGTGATACTGCCTAAATGTCAAACAACAGCGTCAAACTCTTCTGTGGATGGCTCTCTTGAATTCTGATTGGATTCTGGTTAGGCTACCTTACAATCTCCTCGCGGTCGCCCTGATGTTCTCTCTGGGTTTCAATCTTGCTCTTGAGACGAGTGATCTCTGTGTCCAGGCTTCTGGCTGTCCGTCGAACCTCCAGCTGTTCTGAACAGAATTTTTTGGCCTTGGCTATAGATTCCTGAAACAGAAATAATCTAGTCACTGGAATCGATAGACTACTAAGACATTTACTGCCTTCCTCTCACGGGGTAAATTGTTTTGCCTGTGGTATCAGTAGAATACTCTTGCTAATTCTACCTGAAGCTCCTTCTCCTTGCCAGCAACGCTGTTCTGGAGGGTCTGTATGCTGCAGAGATGGGCACCGCGTTTCTCATCGTAATGTTTCTTATGATGTTTGCATCTCACCACCTCCTGATCAGTCTTGCTCAACTCTTCCTGCAGCGGGCCAAGTAGAAAGTTACTAAAACAACCTTAGTTTGCTCTGCTCCAGTTATTCCTCAGTTAAGACAGACACACACAACACATTAAAAAAAAAAAAAAACTTATTGTACAACGAGTCACACTGGCGTAAGCTTAGTGTCTACCTTTTTCACATCCGCCTCCTCAGCTGCTGTGTTTATCAGCTCTTTGTGCTGCTTGTACTCCTGCTCTGCTTTGTCATAGGCGGCCTTTAGCTCAGCCATCTGAGCTCGCGCCTCATCGAACTCAACACGCTTCGATGAGATCTTGGCAACAATCTCCTGAAGATCTTCCTCCTGTGATAATGCATTAATAGTGGAACGTCAAGAGCAGCATGTTCGTTTTGAGTAAATCCCAAAACAGTTATTAGTTATCAGTTAACACCCTGAGATGAGACATTTAATGTAGAAAAATAAAAAAAACATTTTCTATACAAACCAGAGGTCTCAGGTCCTCAGACTGAGGTTCTTCCACATTTTTTAGGTCTGTGAGTTCCAGTTGTAGCTTTGTGGTCTTGTCCTAAAATAAATTCAAAAACAAAACATGTGTAACAACATTTTGCTTTTATATTTTCTTTGATGGAAGCATTCGTTCACCTTAAATGTACACATTTATTAGAAATATAAGTAATACAAGACCTGACACTTTGCAGATGTGTTACCTTGGTTGACTTCTGCTCTGTGCAAGCTCTTCTCAGTAGCTCTTGGTTTTGTCTGATGTCCTCATCGAACCTTCTAATTTGCTGCTGAACATGAGCTGCCTGCCTATTCTGGTTCTCTATCTCCCTCTGCAGATGCCTGAGAGAAAACCGTGGAGTTGGGTTATCATCAAACCCGTCTGAGTACTTTCTCAAAGAAAATGCCCATTTCCACACACCTGATCCCCTCCTCAACATCTCTGGAAAGAAAGTTGACTCGGGTCTGATCAGCAGTGTAACTGCGATTGGTAAAAATCTGATCTCCCTCTTTTGAAAAGGCCTGGGTGCAGTTCTGAGGTGGAGTTTTGCCTTGCATCACTCTCCGAGCCTCTGTACGATTCTAAACACACACAAAATACTGTTAAATCTGAATAGGAAAAACAAAAAATCAACACGAAACCTTCAGTGTCTAGGGTGGTAGTACATAATACACACACAGAAAGCACATCTACGCATTGTGAGGTGTGCAGAACCCATTTTCTAAAATCCCAAACAAAGCCTGGTTTTCTAGAGGACCCACCTTGATGAGTAGAATGCACTCAATAGCCCTTTGATCGATGAGGCAGTTGGCAACGACTGGATCTTCAATCTCAAGTGCTTGAAGGACAGAGGGGTACTCAGGATGTCTCACTCCCCTGAAACAGACAGCAAAGCACAGCCCTTGAAGAGAAACATGTTTCTATTCTTCCTCTAGAATATGTTAGAACATGCCCTCACCTCCTTTGTGTATCGTGGACTTTTGGGAAAAATCTGCTCGTGATGATGGCAGGTCTCCTGCCGTGGTGAAGGACTTTGGCCATAAGACCCTTCAGCACCCGCTCATCATCGTAGTTGTCGCAAGTGAAGGCCAGCAGCTGGTTTTTTAGACAAATCTCTATCGGCAGGGCCAGCTCCTGGTCCTTCAGGCTAATAAGGTATCCTATTAAAATGGGGAGGGGGGGGGGAACAACCGAAACCCAAAAACATCATTAACTTCCAAGATTTTACACAGCCAAAGAAATAAATCAATTGTCTACTTGTTTATTTTAGGCAAACATCAAGTCTTACCCAGAGGTCCACGTGGTCTGTGCTTGAACTGGCCCTTTTTGTAAGCCTCCTCAATGGCAGTGAGAAGAGCCGGCATATGCTCTCCGAAACGTCGCAGGCGATTGGAGCGACTGCTCTCCATGGACTGCAGATGTCTCCTGTTGGTATCAATGGACCTCTGGAGCCCTTCCTGCTCTTTCCTTTAAAATATTTAATTTTAAAAATTTGAATGCTTGGAAGGGCCATTGTCCGTACATTCCATTTAATGTTGTTGAAGCTAAAAGATTTTAACAACTAAAAATAACAAAATAATTAAAAAAAAAAAAAAAAAAAAAAAGATGCAGTGCAGCAGATTCCTACTTCATTTTTTTTTGCTCCTCCGTGGCACGGCCAGAGGCATGTTGATACTGCTCAATCTGCTGGCCCAGTGTGGAAGTGTGGTGTGTCAGGTGTTCCAGCTCGGCCTCAATCTGCGCAATACGCTCCACCCTGGCCTGGCTCTCTGCTCCTGTGGCCTGGCTGATGCTGGAGGAACAGATGGGAGACGCACGGACAACGCGCACAAATAAGTTTCAATGTGAATACAGGAGAAGGTAAGCCCGATGCCTGGGCAAGTACCTCAGATTTAAATCATGGATCTTGGAGGACAGCTGAACCCGGTCCTTCTCCAGGTCTCTTATGTTAGCCTTGTGTCTGTGGACGGTAACCTAGGACAGGCACAGAGGAAAAATTTAATCTCTTATTTAAATGTATAAATATCTTATTTCCCTGGAACAATTTTTCTATGTACACTATAGTACATGTACAAGGTTAAGTGTATAGTATTCATGTTATTAAGCTCCAACAGGTGTCTTAACACAAACCTCACAGGACTTGAGGTTGGCATTTCTTTTCTGGAGTTCAGCCTTGAGCACAGCACACTTAGACTGGAGCTCTGAGATCTGTTGGCTGATCCCATCCAGCTGTTCTTGGCTTTGCTTTTGCTTCCCCTCAGCAACTTCCACCTTTTTCTAAGTTATTGGACCAAAAAAGAAAAAATGCAATTTTTCAGTTTGCAGGAGATAACAAATACTAGCCTGCTGTTAATTTACAAACACACGAAGTAGACCCAAGTCTAAACAGCTAATATAACTAAACTGAAACTTACTTTCCATTCTTCCACTTTCTCATCAAATTTATCTATAGCACGTCTGTCTGATTCCAGCTTCTCCTTCATCGGCTTCAATTCCGTCTGCACCTCAGCGACCTATATAAATTCAGTTAGATTATTTGGAAACTTGAGAAAGTTTTGGTATTAGGTTACACATAAAAAAAAACCACCTGAACCAGACTTTGGAGGGGAATATGAGCTTACCAAGGCCCAAGCCATTTGCTTCTGCAACTCCTCCAGTTTGGTGTGCATCTCATTAACTGATGCCAGGCTGTTGTAACGGTCTTCTTTTTCCAAGTAGTCCTGCCTCAAATCTTTTAAGCACTGTCGTTTAAAAAAAAAGCAGATGTGTTTTCTTAGGTTGGTATATTTGAAATAAACATAAAACAAAACTTTAAAAAAAAAAATTTTGTGTATCCATATGTTTTGTTAGAGTTCAAACTAAAAAAAGAGAATCAACCTTGATTATTTCTTACTTCACTGTACTGATCAACTTTGTCAACTGTAACAGATTTGGTTGATTTGATGTGGACAAAGTCATCTTTCATCTGCTCCAGCTGGGTCGCTTTCATAAAAAACTGCAAGGAGAAAAATGACCCATATAACACCCGATAATAAAGAAAGCTGTTATTTATTCATGGGTACACCCAGATATAAATTACCTTGTATTTCTCTGCCACTCCTTTGGAGTGAAGGAAGTACTTACTCATCTCCTGAGTGAGAACTGTAACAGGATTGTTCACCTTTGAGGTGACAGAAATGTATTCAAACACTCTGAATTACAACAAAATCATTGTTCTTATTTTGTTGAGGTAGTAAAAGCTAAAATGCATGATTTAGTTTGACACATACTTGTATATTAAAGTTGTCTAAGATGGCCAGAAGGTCTTCCTTTTTGGTTGAGATAATACGACCTATCACAAAAAGAATAAAAACATGTTTAATGATCTCATAACCTTTGCACTAGGAAAAAGAAATAAAAGAAATGGTTCATATTACCTGAATTATTTTTCAGTTTATATGATCTTATTCCCTCGCGTGTTATTCTCTGGTCTACCACGATGGTTTGGCCATAAACGCCTGGTTTGTACGCATCCCTTCCAACATTATTTAAGGTTACTGACACGTCAGCAGCACTATGGAGCGGAAAAAAGAATCTTAAATCTTAAGATTTCACTTTTTTATTTTTAACAGATCTTGCCTTTCAGTTGCAGCGTGTACCTTTCGCCTTCTTTCACAAAGCCCTTCAAGGATGAGCCTCTGTTTGTTGCTTGTGCGTTACCACCTAAGGCAACTATGAGACCAGTCAGAATTGCACTCTTCCCACCTGCCAAACAAGTAGTCGGACAAGTTAGACTGCGTTAGCGACAAATGTACACACCTCTAACGCACTGGATTCTGCCTCGTTTTACTTATCACTGACGGATTTAATTCAGCAAATTTTTATATGTGGAAGAGAGAAGACTAATCTTAACCCCTAACCTTATGTTTACGAAGCAAAGTATACCAATTTCAAATTGAATTGGCATTTTGTAGTTGTTTGATTGGAGTTATCAATAGTAAAATCAAGACTGGAAAGAGTGATGAAAGTAAATAGGCCCGAGTTAGCTCAATAAATATGGCAGCTAGTTTAACTAGCTGCCATATTTATAATACTGAGTGGATAAAAAGTGACTTACTTCCATTCTTGCCAACAACAAAGTTGACATTGGAGCCAAACGCAAATGGGCCGAGGTTAGCGTGGCACATGAAGTTCTTTAGTGTAATGCTCTTTACAATCCCCACATCACTGAGCACTTCACGGTCAGACTGCACCTGAAGAGATAAACGTTACATTTGACCACTGATGCACTGAGATGCGCCAGATGTGTGAGATATTACGATACAAGCATGACGATCTGCAACATTTACCTGGTTACTCAGCTGCTGATCTTCTTGATCACCGTCAGAAGCATCAGGGTCCTCATTTTCTTCCCCTCCTATAGGTCTGACCCTCTTATTAGGCTTGTCAATCGTCAAGTTGCTCTTCCTTTTTAACATCTTGGCCATGCAGCCTGGCTTATACTGAAACGAAACTGAAAGACCGAGATCGAGCTCAAAGTTACAGCTAGAGACGAACTATAAAGAGCGCATAGTCAAGTAGTTACCTCAAACAAATAATGTAGACTCCTAATAAAATAAATGGTCGGTTGAAGGAAAACACCGATTACTTAACATTGGCAGCGGTTGGAATGAAAACAAAAACAACAGTGACGTTGCTGAATGAAGCCAAAGTTAACTTAGTTTTAAACAATGTCAATGTCGCAACGAAGAAAGAGAAACTACAGGCAAGACAGGGGGTGTTACCTGACGCTCCTAAATGATGTAGAACGGACCAAAAATCCACGAAGAGCCCCAGACCCGGCAGAACCTCCCCGGCGCTCGGCGGCAAATCGCGCCTATCCTGAAGATTGTGGGACCCGACGCGAGCCAGGCTTTTTACTTCGTCTAAAAAATGGCGGTTGGCGCCCCTGCTTCAAGGCAACCTACCGCCACCAACTGGCCTGGAGGAGTAAATAAAAAAATCCCAGAGGCACGTCACATGGACAAAAAAGGTAAAAAAGTGGAGGAGAAAGATTGATTTAAAAGAATATTTATTAAAATACAGTGTCCCGATCCTCAATACAATGCAAAAATATTCATTTTTAACCCCCTGAGCTTGACCAACAAATATACTGGAAATGTAATGCCAGAGTCCTTTTTTAAAATTATTTTTTCTCAATTTCCTAATTTTTTTTTTGTATTACTACATTGTATTTAAATTTCAGCTTGTGAAAGGTGGGTATACTCTAGACAAGTCACCAGCATATCACAGCATATACCCCTTATTTTCCAAAAAAAGCTGGAACAAGCACTAGTGCCCCCTGTAACCCCATGAGGATGATAAAAGTAAACAAAAAAATGGATAGAAATAAAATGTATCTAAAGAACACATCGATTATAGAAATCATCTTTTGTTTGGAATTAGTAAGCATTCAGCAAGTTGTCTCAAGATGTTTAACTATCCCACAAAGGGGACATTTTTTTGAAAATTAGCTCAGTTATTGGACACCACTGGCCTCTGGTGAGGCTTTCAAAGAAAAAAACCTGTTTATTTTAAACTCAAAATCAATGGGTCTTTCATTGGGGGGCTTGTAGTCGCCACTCATTGTTGAGCCGAGGTACGGAACAAGTGCACAGTCCTCTTCAAACAGGGCCAACTTCTTCTTGTACTCCTCTCTGTTGTAGGCTGCACTGTTGCGGTTGAATGCTGTAAAATAGAATAAACCCTCCGTTGCAAAAGAAGTTGCTGGTGAGATTATAATATCTTTTTCCATCTGACTCACCTTTAAGATATAAAGCAAGATAGATAAGTGCAGATTTTTGTATAGTGAAGAACGGATACTTTGGTTTGAGGCATCCAACAGCCGTCATGGCCTTGATGATCGCTTCTGAGACACCCTAAATTCATACACACAAACCTGAAACTGATGCAAACCTAAGATGTGGATCATGATGTTGTGCATCAGGCAAAATAACGACTGCAATATTTTGCCTGTGTGTTTGAGTGTGTTTGACCTGTTCCAGGTAGCCCAGCACTGGGAGGGATGTGAGGCTCACAGGCTCACAAATAGGAGGAACCTTCACAGGCAGCTTCTGGTTTGAGTAGGTTTCAGGAGTCCTGAGTGACAAACAGATCAATACCTTTACTGAATGGGCTGACATCAATATGGACCATATGAATATAAAGAATAAAAAGATACAACATGCACAGATATTCAAACCTCATAAACTTGTGCCGTTTCTGGTCTGTTTCAAAAAAAAAGATTTTTTGCTTGTAATCTGCTGCATATTCAATCTTTCCTCGAACCAGTGCCTCATATCTATGGACAGATGAGTGGGTTTTAGAAAACAGTGCATTGAAAATTAGATGATATAGGAGGGCCAATTATTTTTAGATGTGTACCTTTGTTTTCCTTCCAGATAGGTTACTGGACAGAAGCCTTTCATCTCAGCTTCCTGGGGGAATCTGTTCTTCACCTGATTCGTGGTTAGCTTTACTGGTAGCTGGTCAGAAGCTGGAAGTGTGAAGGGGCACCCGGGAGTCACAAACTTGTCTGGAGTAAGCAGAAATCTCTGTAGTTAAGAGCACGATATTTTCTGTTTAGAGCCTGATTTAAACAGGTACCAGGACATACGAATTAATGCTCATTGCTCAACATTGTCTGACCTCCAGGTGGTCTTTGTTACACATCTTGTAATAGCGGCCCGTGTACTCGGCTGCGTAGGTTAAAGCTTTTTCCTCAGAGCAGTCAACTAGGTGGTAATGTAGGGCCAGGCAGACCGGGCAGTACAGGCCAAACTCTCCAAGGCGACAGTGCAGCTCCTTGGGTGTGATGCAGAGTCTATTGATGCAGGCCGCTTGTCCTGTTACAAATAAACACATAGCGGGGAAGAGAGCACGTGAGTTCTGTTACTTCAAGCTTTACTGATGGGTAGTATCTGCCAGATTTTACCTCTGTATGTTCTCTCAAGGTAGCTGCGGATATGTGTCATGCTAATGCTGGCTTCTGTTAAAATGCTATCCCAGATCCACCATTTGCTTTTTAAGCCGCTGAGCTGGAACCAATTCTGATACTGTTGCTGAAAGTACTGCCTCACATGCTCGACCTCCTGCTTGTAGCAGGAGCTACGGATGTGAAGGATATCCGCACTGTTGTGCATCAGGTGAAACCTGCAGCCAAAGATTCAGATTTTTGTGCAAGTTTTAACAGTATATACGCTAAAGAAAAGCAAAGGATTAATGTAATATTCCTGAATGCTGCTCATTCTCTGACTTTTTAGGTTTCATCTTGTCAGCAAGGCCTCTTTTTAGCACCTCCACCGTGTCAAGCTCCAGTTCAACCACTATCATTGGTGTAATGCTTCGCGATCCCATCAGCTCTGCCTGCTTAATTGTCATGGGAAATCCATCCAACACATATCTGTAATGCCAAGTTAATAAACATATCCTTTAAACAGACAATGATTGCAGAAATAACAGCAAGTCAAAATTTATTTACTCTCCAGAAATGAAAAAATTACCTAAAAAAAGATA
>CAAE01014723.1:662884-667884 GCA_000180735.1 Tetraodon nigroviridis
GGTACTACCGAACTGTTCTACTGTGAATGACAGCTGATCAAATAGTGTCTTGCTAAAAATAAAAATTCGATCTATGTGTATACATCTTTGCTACTGATGCATGCGGTTTAGCTTGATGTGGGTTTTTATGAGATTTTTACTGCCGTACGATGGTTCGCCTCAGGATGCGTAATTATTGTCAATGAATTCTAACACGTGTGTAAGACGACAGGTGGCCCAGGCTAAATATTACTTGGAGAATAGGCCTTAATAATAACAACCAATTTTGCCTGTGATTATCGAAAATAATTGTTGGAGAGGGGGCACAAGGCTTCAGTGCTGAGAGATAGATGTAATAGCAATGCATCAATGTGCAATAGACACACGTGTTACAGGGTGCTGGTTCAGGGATCAACTTTAGATGTGTACAAGCATAAATACATGATATGCAGCACAATGTGAAACAAATGGTACATTTCTCTCACAGAGAGCAGAGCCCGTGTTTTAAGAATAATTATATTCTGATAGCTTGTAGGAAAATTGTACTTAATTGAACATATTTTCCACACCAAAACTTTTAGTTGCTCTGTAAAGTTTCTCAGAGTATATTTCAAAGTCCTCTCGTTGTTCTTCAGATTTCCTTCACTATACATCGTGTGAGTACTTTTATTTTTTTCTCGCTCTGCTGTTTTTAGATGCCGATAGGCAGGATGCCATCAACTTGTTCCTTCAGGTCTTCACTCCATCAGACTCGAAGCCTCACCTGTGGGAGCTGCCCACTGACTTTTACCTGCATCAGCAAAACTCTATGACTCTCCTCCAAAACAGACACAGGTGAGTGCAGAGGGCTTATTATGGTCTTCTGGAAATAGTATTGCACTAACTGACTATATAAATATTCTTTTTTATTAGTATGTAATCAGGTAATGATGCATCAGATATTATTTATTTTCTATTCTCACTAAAAAAACAACCTAATTGAATGTAGAGTGAAACTGAGGTTGATGCTGTTTACCATACAGCTACATTTCTGTATTAGGACAAGTTTCTGGGTATTTTCCAATAGCAGTTTCTGGCGGAGATGCCCCAGATATCCCAGCCAGTTTATAAAAACATAATGTACTGCAATAAAGGTAGATCCATCAAGTGAATAAGTCGTTTCAAATGACTGGAGGGAGTGAAGATGAGTTCAGCAGCCATATCTAAGTAGAACATGGCACACTAAGCCCTAACCCACTGTATTTGACCAAACTGGTAAAATTAAATAAAAGACCAATTCATCTGAAAATTCTAGAGTAGGAAGTCCAGCCACATCAATTTTCACTTCTAGGTTAAGTCCCAAGAGGAATCGTGCATGTTGCTGAATACACATCTGCCATTTATAAAATCTCCTAAAGTGTTTTCATGTTTCTGTTCATCCAGCTACACCTATTGGTGGTCAGAAGGAGTCCTGTCCTGTCTGCCTGTGCCCTATGATGAAGGTACCTCTTTAGTATAGTTAATCAGAGTTTTACAGAAATGCAGAATATGTGGCAGATAGAGCTAAAGTTTTATGTGTGAACCATATATTTGTAAGTAGCTTGTAGCTTTCCTTATTCAAACAATAGCCCTCGCTCATATGCCTGACTTTGCGTGTGTGCGTGCTCTCCTCTGGACCCAGTCCCCTGTGAGGACACCATGAAGAAGGTCAAAGTGAAGAGAGTGAACAGATTTGATGAGAGCATCGACACATACACAGAATTCTTCAGACCTTATGAGCTGACCTCTTTTGACGACACATTCTGCATTCTCATGACCAACTCTGCGAGGTGACAACCGCCACAAACATAAACAGCCTCTAAACTCTAGACTGCAGCTCCTTTTTTTGTCTTACAACGCACTTTATAACGTGAGAGCTCTGTTTTGCATCTGTTATTGCCATGGCAACAACAGCTGATGACTTTCCTGACTTGTTTCTACTAAGGGAATTCATGCCCAAAACTGTGGGAGTGGACCCGAGTCCATTTACAGTTCGCAAACCAGAGGAAACTGGGAAATCTGTGCTGGGGTGAGTGTGTTTCCGTGCTGCGGCGGATTGGCGGCTCTTTAAGCTCAGGCGCAACTTCTGTTTGTGGCTTCTTATAAATGTGGGCAGCAGCAAGAGCAGTAAAGACGAGACCCTGCTCCAGAGGAAGACGGCAGCCAGCGCGCCGCCTCCCCCAAGCGAGGAGGCCATCAGCAGTACATCGGAGGATGACTCGGAGGAGGAGCGCGATGACGACGCGTCCGTGTCCCAGCGCTCTACCCCCATCAAACTGCTCGCCGAGTTTGGAGAGAGCAGCCGCACACAAGAGGTATGAGAACCCCGAGGCCTGTTGATTTAAACAGAATCAATACAGTAACATACCAATCACCTAAATGTGAGTTTAGCTCTTTAAGGTTTGTAATTTTAACCATTTTAAAAGTCAGAATACCTTGAACAAGGACTTTGTGGAATGTGACTACTGCCAATGTCTACTACTGCCAGTCTTACTACTAGTATTGTATACAATGTTAAAGCTTCTTTTAATCACTCTCTTGAGGGGAGTTGATGTCACATCAGACACTGCAGGTGCATTTCCGGCCGTCCTACCTGTGACAGACGCCTCCGGGAGTGTGACTTCTCTGCATGCTGCTGCTCGCCTCATATACACACTCGCTGCCACCCAGAGGGTTACGTCTTATGGACACAGTTCTTTGTCAGCTGCCAGTTTTAGGCAAAGTGCAAATGCTTTAAGGGAAATATGCACAGGGAACTCAAATCAATGAAAAATGGTCGCGGAGCGGTACCGTAACCCCGAAGCTTAAGGTTGCAGCCCGTTTATGACAGCAGCCTTGTCTTATTGTTCTATGGTGCGACACGGGCTGATGCGCCAGCCGGTGTATCATCCACCAGCTGTCTGTTTCCTTTATCTTGTTATGTATCAGGAGAAGGGAGAAACCGGGCGAGACGAGCTGGACGCGTTTCGATTTCCAGAGTTGGCCACAAAGGCTGTCACCCCCGATCCATCTATCCCTGTCCTCTTTTGATTTATGTCCTGTCCTCACTACCTTTTCTGTAGTCTCTCTTCTTGAGGGCATGGAGCAACAACTCGGTCATGAATATTCGGGGCTGGGCAGCGAGCTCTCACGTGTCGGAAGCACGCGCTCGGCTCACGCGTCTCGTGCTGCTGCCTCCGAGCCTGTCCCCGAAAATGGATTGCCAGAGTGGTAGCAAAACTGAAAACTGCTGAAATATTTAAACATCAGATCGTTATGAGGTTTGCCATGTAATTACACATGCTTGTATGATATTAACGCCGATACATGCTCGTGCGCCCACGCGACGGATCGGTGCTGCATGTGGGCGCACAAGGAAGCAGGTGTTTACGCACCAAATGCATGGATCTGCTTGTGTGTGTTAACAGCTGCTGTTTGCTGGACACGGTCCAGAAGCACCCTCATTTATTCTCCCCCGATGCTGCTCAGATCAATACAAATATAGTGAAAATTTAATGCCTTATGTTACATGTTGCAGCGTTGTCAGAGAGAGAGAGAGAGAGAGAGAGAGAGAGAGAGAAGATGCTTACAGCCATGCCTGTTACATAACCAGCCTGGAGTGGTTTATGTTGGCCTGTGTTGTAGTTGATACACACAAAGAGCTCGCGTTACCTGGTTTGAGTTTACCAAACTTATCTTGTTCATTACAGTTATTGTGTCTGCGTAAACTTTGGGCCCCATGTGCAGGGACGCCAGGAGGACACCGTCCCTGATCATGATAACACCTCATCAGAGATAATCCAATGAGAGCAGCAGTCTCTCAGATTCTCCTCCTCGGGTCGCTCTAACTGGCGAATCGGTTGTAGAGGAGCAGCTGAACTTGATGACCGCCCGGGACGGCGGCAGCAGTGGAACAGCAGCAGAGACTCCTGTCTTTTCACTCCGAAGCGCGCTCGCCGCTTCACGCGTTTCTGTCTTGCCCTCTGCAGGAGATGCAGCCGCCGTTTGTCAAGGAGCCTTACGGAATCAATCTGGGTGCGCTGCCTGCTGACAAAGACCTGCTCATTTACGAAAGGTGAAAACACGCCCAGCTCTCGCTGAAATCCACCCACAGTTGTTTGTGCCCTCACCTTTGTTTCAGTTTTTGCTTAGCACAGTTGTGTTACCTCGTGTAGCGGTGACAACGGCGAGGCCCTGTTGGCACAGGCACTCTTCTGGTCAGCGCCATCCTTTTAAAATCCAAAGTATTTCCATAGTGCGGACCTTCACACTCCTCTTCGGTTTAGCGTGATTAAGTGTCTGGCTTCGGTTTAATGGCGTCTCGCTCTCTGACTTCATCTGATGGAGTTTGATTTAGTCATAGGTACCTGCTTTTTCTGCTATTTAATTTTTTTAAGTTGTTCTGATCGAATACAGAGATTCATAATCGTTAGTGGTTTTCTTCATGACGAAAGGATATAACAGACAAATATAATCCACATATCGGCATTTTTCATATTCGGTGTTTTTCCTCTGCAGGTTTGCACATTTGGGTGAAAGCCAGCACCGAGTGGACAGAGCTGAACACATAAACCTGGCCAACATCATCTGCTTGTGAGTAAAACATGTGACAGCGCGAAAAAAAGATGTTTCCCAACTTCATAATACCTCCTCACGTGTGACGCTAACCATTGTGTTGTTATATTGGTTTGTTATAATCCATTTTTTCTATTAAAGAACCACTTAGCATTTGCCGCAGCCTTGGGACAAACGTGCCCAGCTGCTCACACTAAGTGCTCTCCAGGGAGGCATCTCGCTGTGCGCCGTTGAATCTTGATCTTCTGGATCCCAACCCGCTCTCCCTGCAGCAGCTCACCTTCCTGCCGACCGCAGCCATGAACCAGCCACCGGCACGTGGTCTGGCAATGTGCAGCCTCAAAGATGCATCCGCGACATCGCTCCGTCTTTCTCACTCTCTTCTCCCAGTTTCAGAACCAAGTGTCATCGGTATTCTTCTGTGAACGGTTTCCCGTGTGTCTGCTCCA
>CAAE01014723.1:672884-679871 GCA_000180735.1 Tetraodon nigroviridis
CATCGAGGCTCCAGAGCACAACGGTAGCTTGGACTTCTCCACCGCTCCCTTAGCTTTCCCCATCAACCCGTGGCACATTATGCTCTGCTTGTCGGGCACTGTCATCGCCTGCGAGAACGCCATAGTAGTGGCGATCATCTTCTACACCCCGACGCTACGGACTCCCATGTTTGTGCTGATAGGCAGCCTGGCCACGGCGGACCTGCTGGCTGGGATGGGATTAATCCTGAACTTTGTGTTTCAGTACGTCATCTCCTCTGAGACCATCAGCCTCATCACCATCGGCTTCCTGGTGACGTCCTTCACCGCGTCCATCAGCAGCCTCCTGGCCATCACAGTGGACCGTTACTTCTCCCTCTACAACGCTCTGACCTACTTCTCAGAGAAGACGGTGCAGTACGTCCACCTGATGCTCCTGGGGACGTGGGGGGTGTCCCTGTTTCTGGGCCTGCTGCCGGTGTTGGGCTGGAACTGCCTGGAGGAGCCGGCCTCCTGCAGCATCGTCCGCCCTTTGACCCAGAGCAACATCACGCTCCTGGCCACCTCCTTCTTTGCCATCTTCATCCTAATGCTAACACTCTACTTCAAGATCTGTAAGATCGTGTGCCACCACGCCCACCAGATCGCCCTCCAGCAGCATTTTTTCACCACATCGCATTACGTGGCCACAAAAAAGGGCATCTCCACTCTGGCCATCATCTTGGGGACATTTGGGGCCAGCTGGCTCCCCTTCGCCATCTACTGCCTGGTTGGCAAGCGGGAGTATCCCCAGGTGTACACCTACGCCACCCTGCTGCCGGCCACCTACAACTCCATGATCAACCCCATCATCTACGCCTATAGGAACACGGAGATCCAGCGCTCCATCTATATGCTCCTGTGCGGGTGCTTTCAGGCCAATAAGGCGTATCGCTCCAGGTCGCCGAGCGAGGTCTGAAACGACTCGCTCCGCCAGCCATCCTGCCACTCTCCCACCAACGGGGGGGAGGGGTGGTGCAAGGCGTCTGCCACGCGTACTGTACCTGCACTTTACTATGAGATCTGAAACACGCTGTGAACAAGAAACTGAAAAGGACAAAAACAAGCCTGTGAATGTATTTGTGAGAAACGGAATGAAAATCGTGCACTTTAGTGGTTTTGATTTTGGTTGGAGTTTTGTAAGCAGTATCGTGAAGCTGTTGTTGTGTGTAAATGTTTGTGACAACCACGTGCCATTTTTTCCAATGGTATTTGTTTCTGATTGTGCATTTTTCTACATGGGGAATAAAGGTCTAGGATCCATCCAGGGCTCCATCACGTGTCTTCACTCGCGCGTTCCCTCTGATAAGGTTACACCTGATTTGTTCCTGGCCCCCCCCTTCCTATTTTCAGAGGGCACAGGTGCGTCTGTTTGAAGAGACTAATGGCGCACAGAGAAAGCGGTTCGCTCTGTCCAGGAAAAATCGCTTTAATCTACGCCCAGACGTATCTAAACGCTGTTTGCTCACACGGTGTCTGCAGGAAGAAAAAAGTCAACCAGACCGATCCCACAAACGTGTGAAAACATGTGCCGAGTGTACTTAGACGCCCCCCCACTGCTGTAACATCGATTGCATACTGTTGTTAACGCTACACAATATTTCCAGGATGTTTTTCCGACCCAGCCGACCTTGTCACTCTTGATGAACAAGTTTTCGGTCCATTTAAAAGGTAGATTTCTGAGTAACGAGCGGGTAAACGGATCCTGTTTAGCTGCTTTGGGCACACAGCCTGGCTAAAACCATCCTGATCACAGCTGCTTAACACACACTCACAGCTGTTCTCACAGATTTCCACGAATAAAAATATTGCTCAGGTCGAATAAACCACAAACAGAGGCGTCGGGATATAAAGATCATCCACTACCTGCTATTTTTTTTTTTAGAAGAACAGAGATCATGTCCATGTAGCATCTCTTACGATCAAGACTGTCTTTAAACTCTTTACAGAAACCCAGGGAAAACCACCCTGTTAACAGAAAGAAACCTCGCGCGGGACCATCATGCATGCAAATAGTTTATTAGCCCCAAACGCGGAACTAAAACTGTTTGGAGCAAGCAGGAATCCACGGTAACGACCCCTGTGAGGCAGCAAGGCGTCACAAAGTGGGGGAGAGGTGAGGGACGCTGGAGGTCACTAATGGACCGAGTCCAGGGAGTGGTGAGAGCCGGAGGTGTTTGTTCATCACCTTGTTTTTAACCTCCACCTCAACAGATGTTGCTCATGGTCCCTGACAAAAGGGCCGATCGCCTGCTCGTGCACAGGTCTCGCGGAGGCCACCACAGGCTCCTGAGGGTGGCATCTGTTGTTTACAGCTGAGCTTCATTTTTGGACCCTTTGAGGAAGTGAGCAGATCTCCAGGACTGCAGCTGTATCTGTTAAGATGTCAGATATGCGGGGAGGACCGATTCCGCATCACTTTTACTCACCAGCACACTTGACTGTTGAGGGTTTCAGAGGTTGATATTAACGGGGCTGAGATTAGCCTGTAGCTCCTTTCACTTTGGCTTTACATCCATTACTAGCAACAGAGGCTGCCAGCAGCGTCTGAATTATGTAATGCTCGATCTGGGCGGACCTGAGATGCTTCCCAGGCAATTACCCAAGTGCACGCTTGAAGCTTGTGTCATTAATAACTTTAATTATAGTAATATAGCAAAATGCTTTTCTGCAGAAACCTTACAGATTTCCAGCCATTAGTGATGTGGGACATTCCCTGGTGTTTGGGTTTAATGTGTGATCGGGAATGGAAGATCACCCTCCCCTCACGTTCACGCCAAAGTGGAGTTACAGGAATGTGTTGTTGTGAAAGCTCCCCCGTGGCTGGTTGGGGTGCACACACACACACACGCACACACCCACACACACACCCACACACTACTGTTTACACAGGCCATCAACAGTGGGATGAAGGCAACTAGAGAGAGATTTTGTGGCAAAGCAGATTTAATGTAGCCACCGTGGACTCATCTCTGCTTTTTCAAGAGATAAGCGAGTGTGTGTGTGTGTGTGTGTGTGTGTGTGTGTGTGTGTGTGTGTTTGTATTTGTGTGTTGAAAAAGGATTGCTTGTTCGTAGCCTGTAATCACCCAGAGTTGTCATGGCTAATTTACCAGATTGGAGGTGGGTGTTCGGAGCACGTGCTGCTTGTGTCATGCATTTCGCTTATGTTTCTGTGTGTGTGTGTGTGTGTAATTTTACATGTTTCTTTCCCCCCCCACATCTATGTCAGATCAACCAAAGCTCCTCACCCGTGGTGCCAAATTGCCCTCTATTCCAGGAAAGTTCATCACAGCAATCGAAGGGTCACTTTGACTTGGGGGCCAATCGGGGTCACTGTGTGTGGCAGGTAGAAATCTCCTGCAGTAATGACGCAGCTCCCTAACAAAACCTCCCTCTGCACATTATCTGACATCCTCTGGTGAAAGAGCGCTGCCAGCAGCCCCGTTTTAGTCCTAATAACAGCCTACCTGCCCCCCGTCGCTGCTCAGCCGCCATCTCCTCGCTGAGGGTGATTTAGTGGTTCAGCACTTCTGTGACTCCACCAGCCAGGCCTGACGCAGATCCCCTTATTCTGGGGAAGGTAAGAGCACTCCTGACTGCTCTAAAGAACTCTGAAGTATTTCTCCTGTTATTATCGATGCAGAAATGGTGCTTTGATATCAGGCAATCGGAGGTGAAATGAGCCCAGGATGCGTCGTGTGTCGGTTCCAAGATGGCCGATGTGTCCTGCCGGTGTGTCAGGATGCACTGGAAACGGCACCGTGATGGCTGAGCCCCACTGGTATGTCCTCCTGGATGGACCGTCACGTCGCAGCGGGAGGAAGGGGACACGTCAGGTGTTGAAACAGCCCACCCTCAGGTCATGTGACCACACCTGTACCCCTTTTTCAGCTGTAATTTTCTTTTATTTAATCAGGCAGTTTACTTGTTTGTTTTTTTTTTTATTTAACCTTTTATCCTGGATCTTTTCCACTAAACTTCTCTTCAGTTTAGCGGCACATATTTTACTTTTAGCTACAAAACAAGCACCTATGTTAAATTTTGAACCCTCTTATCAGCCTCGTGATGCAGTGAGACTCAGACGACGGGGGCAGCTGGGAGGCCCCGGCCCCCGTGGAGACGAGCACGCCGCTTGCATAACCACACACCTGACCTGGGCACAGCCGCCGAACCCCCACCTGGAGCGACCCAAAACACCCGCCAGCCTCAGGATCCAACGTGACAGCTGGCATTTCGGGGCCGGACAAATAGGTTTTTAAGTCTTTTTTTTCCTGAAGGGACGCTCTTTTAAAAGTCTTGACACCGGGTCAGACTGTGTTCCAGGACATTCTCAAGCAACAATAGTGAGTTTGTGTTCCTCACACAGAGCAACGGCCCACAAGTGGATTCTAGGTAGTTGATGCTTTTTTTTGTGGGGGTCATTTTAGCCATTACATGAACTGATGTTCACCCTTTTGTCCAGTTCTCATTCGTGTCATGTATTTTCCATAACGTTGGGCCTGGAAAAGATCATAAAAATAGCAGATGTTGATTAAATAGTCATTAGAGTAAGAAAAATGTAAATGGGTCAAATTGAAATTCAATATTTTGCTATTCTTTCATCAAACAACAGATATAAAATATGCCAGATCTCAGTATGTTCGAAGCAGGAATGGTTTCCTCCAGCAATCCCATTACAGTAATCCACGACTGAGCAAATAATCTGCGTTACCGTCTTCTGTGGGAAAAAAAAAAGAAAGAAAATCTGCAACGAAGCCTCAAATGTCTTTAAGTTAGTAAAGTTTAAAGCTATCTTTATTTACATTTCAAAAATGTAACTTTAATAGTCCAATATTTACATTAGGCAGGGTTTAAACTACTGAATTCTACAGAGGTGTTGCGTAATGAGCCCGTTTGCACGGTTCATCTGGGGCTGAGAGATTGACAGTGTGTAGGTGTGCGCTTCTCCAATGTGGAGATAATAAAGAGTGCAGGAGGGGGGCAAACAAACACTTATTTGCTCGGCAGTCCCGTCGTGCACACGGCAGAATTATCGCCACGCAAAAGCCCACCCTGCACCCAAAGCCAGGAGTCTGAAATGTGTCCAGTGGAGTGCAGAGACTGGGATTTCCTTTTTTTAGACCTAATATTGAACAAATTCCCTAGAAAAGGTTTATTTGTTTATTTATTTATTAGTTTTGAAAACACAACAAATACTAAATACTACCCCATGTACAGGACCTGTATAAAAACCCAGTCCAGCTCCAAAATGGAACTGTAATGAGCAAGTTTAAAAAACGAAAGACAAAAATATTGTGCAACACATTTTGTTTAATCCATTGTGTAAAATTACATTCTGAGGCACACTGTGCTTTTGCACTTGACAATTAGGCATCAAGGAAACCTTTAAAAACACAAGATGAACTTCTGTCAGATCACTCCAGCTCATCCACGTGACACAAAGACACACGTGTGTTTGCAGCATAAATGTAAGCAGCTATAAAAGATCCACGAATATAAGAATATACGAGAAAAATGGTCCCAGTCACAGAGAGAAATAGCAAACTTTAGGTCCAAAAAGGCTCAACAAGTCCTGTTCTGCAGCCATTTGTGTGGAAGAAAAAAAGCGACAGGGCCACCTAGCGGTAGGAGTGAGGTACTTCAACTCTAATTCCCACTTGGTTGAAACGATGAGGGCAGCGTGTCCGTCCGTCCGTCCATCCATCCATTATCCTCTCCGTCCTCTGCAAAGGGTCCTTCAGCCAATCCATTCAAGTAGGTCCATCAGGAGTCTTCGTGGTCTTCATGGTAGAAAAAGGCGTAGTAAAGGAGAGCGCTGACCGCCAGCAGAGCCACCGACAGCAGCATGTTCCTCCTGTTCTCTCCTCTCAGCAGCGCCAGCTCCTCATCTAAACATCAGAATTCACGTAAACATTAACACCAGTGAATATCTGGGGCGATATGTATGCCTTCATGTGTAGACTTACCTAGTTTTTGTACCCTCTCATTTATGATGGCCATTTCATCTTCGAGCTGCTGTCTGTGGAAGGATGATGAGATTTAAAATAAAAAAAACTGGACTCCTTCTTAATCTAAAAGTAACGCCTGGAACGATTACCAGTCTCATTAATCATCCTACCTCTGTCTTTCATGAAAGTTTCTCCTTTCTGCTCCTCAACTCGGCTCTCTCCAGATTATTTTGACATCTTTCCCGTCGTTCTTCCAATCGATCGATCTGTAATATCAATCATGGAAGATTTTAGCGCTTCTCGAAGCTTTACCAGACAAGAAAAAATGATACTCGGTAGCTGCAATATCACACAGTAGTCAGCAAACTTATGAAAGAGAACGTTCCCTTATCGTACCTCTGTGGCAACACTGATATTTTGTCGTGGTTTATTCTTTAACTTTGCCATTTCATGACCAAAATAACAGCAACGCAACACAGGAACTAGGAAGTAGTGTTCTTCTTCGTCTATTCCTTAATTCAGGTGCCGTGTTTGTCGCCCCCTAGCGACGCAGCAAAATAACTACAGAAACGTGCCCGTTTGTTTAATTGGTGGGAAACAATTTTACATTGAAGTAAAAAAAAAAGTAAAAATAAAAATACGAGTAACAGGTAAATTTATTAAGTCTTAAATCCTGAAATGTTGGGGTTATATGTGGAAAACAACCACAGAACTGAAGTCCTGCAGGTCCCCGCCCTCAGCTCAGTCCCCAGGTGAAGAGAACCGACAAAGCTGCTGTTAATCGCATTAAACGGCCCGAGATGACACGACGTGATTAGTGAAGGAAAGGGACGATTCTGCGGTGGAACATAACCAACCCCAACCCTAACAAAAACAATGCCTCTCTTTATTAACCGCGACCAAATATTTGCGCATCAGGTGCACCTCTTGGAGCACAAATTGAGGGTGAGAATGTAGTGATTATTTGGAGATTAGTTTGCGTTTATTCCCTGGTTGGACCACTTCTGAGAGAAACTTTG
>CAAE01014723.1:681368-714956 GCA_000180735.1 Tetraodon nigroviridis
CAGAGTGAGTACCAGTAAAACACCATTAGAGGAACTCTCGGACGTGGGGACAGAAGGCTGGAGGGACCCCACATTCATGCAGGGTGGTGCAGGCATTCCAGTTTCAAATAAAAAAAAGGTTTACTGGCTCATTTTAGCCTGATTGGGGACCATATTATGCATGTTGTGATCTCCTGCGTCTGTGTAGGTGATTTATCAGGCGTTTCTACTGTCACATGCGTTCGCTCATAATCCTCTCTCCTTTCTGGGCAGTCGTGCAGGTCAGCTGATCACTGTAGCTGTGATGATTGGTGAAAACTATTTATGTCAAACACCTCCGCCCAAATAAGCCTGCAGGCTGCATGCAGGGCTGCAGGATGCCTACAAGGCTGCAGGCTGCCTTGTAGACACAAATCTTGGATTTGAATGTAAACAGTAGTTGATTTACACACAAAAACAATCAAATGGAAATAGTAAGCAACATAGTGAGCGTCATCGAGCTCTAAAGAGCAATTTAATATGATGTGATTTGGGCTCCCAGATTACAAATGTCTCAAATTCAATAACAGAACTTTTTTTTTCTGCAGGCAAAGACTGCCGTGGTCTAAAATTTCTGTAATCTTTATACTTTATTCCCTGGTCAGAATTAAAGGCCCACGCTGCGGCTCTGGAGCGCTCCCTGGTGGACGAGAGGGAGAGGTGCAACGCAGAGAGGCAGAGGAGGAAAGAGATCCACAACACGCTGGTGGTGAGGACAGACCACCGCCCCTCCGGGTCAGGACACTTGTCAGGGCGTGATGCCTTCTCTTTAACACCTCCTGCAGGAGTTGAGAGGGAACATCAGGGTTCACTGCAGGGTGCGTCCAGTTCTGCCCTTTGATCGGGTCCAATCTTCCTCAGAATCCAGGTGAGTTAAGAATCAAGGCTAGAAAATAGACTTGTATGACATTTGGAAAGACATAGTTTTCTCTGCTTTGCTCTTCCAGTTCTGCATCGTTGGAGGAAGTGATTACGGCCATCAGCGATGTAAGACTGACCAGATCTCTTTATTACCTTGGCCACGGAGGTTTTTGTAACACGATAACTCAAAAAGCTAAAAATGGACTTTAATAACATTTTCAGGAAACATTTACAGTGGAGGAACAGGAGATTAAACACTTCACTTCCCTGTGATTCCAGGACACAGTGATGGTGACCTGCGTTAAGTCAGGAACGCTGGGGCAGCACAAGATGTTTGAGTTTGAGAGGTAAAGATGAAAATGAGCTGGGCATGAATTCCCAGCTTACTGGTGACTTTCTAAGCCTGCAGACTCATTTCTTCCAGGGTTCATGGGCCGGATGATTCCCAGAATGTCGTGTTTGAAGAAGTGAAGCCGCTCCTCACGTCTCTGCTAGACGGGTGAGTGTAAAACACCCACAGTGACACTAGTAATAAAAGACAAGATAAAAATATGTGTATATATATAGGGGTTTTTTTTTCTGCAGTTACAATGTGTGTATCATGGCGTACGGGCAGACAGGAAGTGGAAAGACTCACACCATGGTCGGATCCCAGCCGCAGAGGAGTTTACAGGGATGCAGCAGGAGACGCAGCAGGGAATCATCCCCAAGGCCGCTGCTGAGCTATTCCGGTTCGTTAGAAAGCTTCAACTCATTTATTTACAATGGACAAGGCTAACATAAGCGCGCGTGTGTGTGTGTGTGTCCGTCCATCCCAGGCTTATCTCTGAGAAGCCTGCAGAGAGTCACACTGTGGAGGTGTCAGTGATGGAGGTGCACAATAACGAGGTGTTTGACCTTTTAGTCCCAGACGATGGTGGCCTGCGCCGGGACGTGGTCACCACCTCCTCCGGAACCAGCCAGGTCACGTCTCTCACATACAAGTGAGTGCAGGAATGAATCCTCACAGCTACGGCGCTGCAGACAGCTGACATTTGGCCTTAAAGCAGGTCCGGCTCTCCAGAGACCCAGATCAGTTCTCCAACTAAAGCTAAATTAGCCCTATTGCCAGACTGTAGCATCAGAACAAGGTATCGCTACTGTCTAAAACACTGTAAAGTGTCAGATTCTGGGTAATGTGTGTGTGTGTGTGTGTGTGTGTGTGTGTGTGTGTGTGTGTGTGCGCGCGCAGGCCCGTGTGTAACGCTGCCGAGGTCATGCAGATAATCGGCAGCGTGCTGAAGCTCAGAGCTCAGTGTCCCACAAGGATTCACGCCAACTCCTCGCGATCTCACCTCATCGTCACACTCACCATTTCCTCCAAGAGCCCCAACGCAGCAGCCCTGGGTGAGACACACACACACACACACACACACACAGGACAGCAGGAGTGACTACCTGTCCATCCAGCCCGCAGACTGCAGCGTGCCAAAAAGGACATGCAGCACCCCCCCAACCGGCAGTGGTGGAGTCCGCGCTGCCGCCGCGCCAACACTCATGCCTGCCACTCATTCGATGAGCCCGGCGCCAGCGCCGCCTCCTCCTCCTCTGCCTCGCCGTGTCATTCTCCGTGTCCGTCACCCAGCCCCAGCGTCTCGCAGGCCCAGTTCAGGACCAAGCTGCAGCTGGTGGACCTGGCGGGAAGCGAGTGTGTCGGTGAGACTGTGTCCCTCTCTGCTGCTCCAGTCAGGCATCAGACACACCAGCTACGCCAAACAGTTTAAAAGCTGAAGAATGCACGCTCGGGTGTTTTTTTAGGTATGTCCGGCGTTTCGGGTGCAGCGCTGTGGGAGGTGTCCTGCATCAACCGCAGCCTCTCGGCGCTCGCTGATGTCCTGGGAGCTCTGGCGGAGCAGAGGCCACACGTCCCCTACAGGAACAGCAAACTCACACATCTGCTGCAGGACGTCATAGGTGATGCCCTTTCCCTCGCGCACACACACACACACACTTCCCACACCTTTATCTCTGCATGCAGACGTGTCGTAAGGACTTAGATGGAAGGAAATGCTGAGGTCAAAGTGGTTGTGATGTTCTAGCTCAGGTCATTCTATTAACGCCTTTTCACATTCCTCCACAGGCGGCGACGCCAAGCTGCTGCTGATGCTGTGCGTGTCTCCCACGCAGCGCTTCCTCACGGAGTCCCTGCACTCTCTGGCTTTAGGGACTCGGGCCCGTCAGGTCCAGAAGGACCTTCCACGGCAGAAGAGCGCCACCCTCAAGGTGAAGTGACGCGTTTTTGTGGAAGCAAACATGGAGATGAGGAAGATCCACCCAACATGCTGATGGTTCATAAGGTTCTCAGCCTTAAACTGTTTGACTGACAGCCGGTAACTCTCACTCTTGCTCATTTATACAATAACAACCCAAAAATATTCATATGTTTTGCAGGTACTCATACTGATGTCTTTTTTTGTTAGAAACTGTTGGCTTTAAATGCTTCTAGTAGTTTCAAGGAAACTTCAACTAACGTAAAATATTATAAAGCTGCTTTGTTTGAAAAATAAAGGTGAACAGAGCAGTGCGATGCTGTACATACCAATCATCATAACCATCATATTTTATTCTGTTCTCTTTTACCTTTAATTATAACCTTTATTTATTTAGAAAAAAAACCAAACTGGAGCTGACAGTCGAGCTCTTCGTCAGCTGCTCCCGATCGATCAGCCCATCGCCATGGCTACAGAGCAGACCGTGACTGTCAATACCTAGTTTTGAAACAATAGATTTTTATTAATTCAAGCAAACTGTTACAGTCAACAGTTACATAAGTTACATGTTCTACAATATTCTCCACCTTCTTTTTTTTAACCAGGGTTTCTGTTCCTCCCCCAAAACAAAAAAACAAAACATGGAAACGGCAAATCCATACAAGCGCAGGCAAGTAAGTAGTAACAGCACGATACATTCATCAACTCAACGATACGTTTTTGTACGAACAGTAAGGCAAGTAGAAGAACAAACGGACGAACGGACGCAACAAAATGTTGGACATTTGCTGTGAAATGAGCCAAACAAAGGCGGAACGTGTCCTTCGGTTCCAGGCCTGGAAAGGCAATGTCGCGCGGTTTAGTCTCAGAAGAGTGGTTGTTGCCGTAGAACCAAAAACGAGGTAAGGCTTCTCGTTGGAGGGCAGTAAAGGGAGGAGCTGCCTTCAGTGGTGTCAGTGGTTTGGGGATGAAGACGGGAACATTTGGGGCGACCTGGAAAACTGCAAATGGCAGCTTAGCGCTCCGTCTCTGGCGCGAGCAAAACAAACCCAGGACACAAAAATAGGCTCCGTTGTGGGTCAGACTTGGGTTGCTGAAACATCCACCTGCCTCCTCCTCTTCACACATCCATCGCCACAGGACATACAAACAGTTTTTTGCCTGTTCCGAGCAGCAAAAACCAGACCTGGTAACAGAAACCAGGTTGGCCCGGCTGGAAATCTCATAGTGGTTGATGAGGATGGGCCCGTTCAAACCTCAAAGGTCACAATAAAGTTTAATAAATGATAATGAAATGAAAAAGGTTCTGCCACTGGGTGGCAAAAGCTAAAAAGAAAACCAACTATCAATGCAACATGCCTTCGGTTTCTTAAATATTCTCATTTATCCACATTGATGCAGGGTAACAAAATGAGTGGCTCTTTAAAATGAAAGAAAAATTACCTTCACGTATAACAATAGTAAAGGTGGGGGGTTTCAACAAGCTCACGTAGCAGTGCAGGAACGACTGAATGCAAGAACTACTGGAGACACTAGAAACACACAAACAACATGGAGATTCTCCCCCAACACAAACAACCAGCACACAGCCTTCTGATGCGTAAAACCTGGGGGTCTCTGATGAGCGGGGGCAGGATTCTGGATGGGGGTACCTGAAGAGATTTGCCCTCTGTTGCCAACGCTGCTGCTTTCTCTTTTTCACCGCCATCACTCCATCCAATCCCCCTCGTCGAACTCGGACTCGTCCTCGGAGTCGGAGTACTCCACGGCGATGCGACGCGACAGGATGGTGGCCACGTCGTTGCCCACGCGCTCGTGTTTGGCCTCCTGCTCCCGCTGCTCCTCCACTTTCCGTAGCTGAATGCCTGAAGAGGACAAAAGGAGACGCGGTAACCCTGGACCCATGGAACTGAAATCTCTGCTCCGACTGGGTCGGATGTTCTCCCACCTTTTCTGATGGCTTCCAACAGGACGCTGCGTGCGTCGCTGATGGGCGGCAGATTGGCCGGGTGGTGCCTCTTGGTCCCAACGTCGTGAAGCGCGTGGGGTGGCGGCAAGGCCATGGCTCCTGCTGAGGGGAAGGCCGGCACAGGCGGTGGGCCTGATGGACAGGGGGAAGAGGTCCGGGCACCGGGGAGAGGCAGCGGAGGGGGAGGTGGAGGAGGAGGCAGGACGGCGCCGTCTGAGTGGGTGCCAGAGCCTATGGGCTGTCCTCTTTCAAGGACATGTTGGAGGCGAGCCGGGGAGGAAGAAGGCAGGGGCGGGGCCACTGGAGGGGGTGCTGGTGAGCACCCCCGGGCGATCTGGAGGGGGGCCGGGGCCGGCGGGATGGCCAGGTGCTGCTGCTGTTGCTGGATGAGAAGTGGAGGAATAGGAGGCGGGGTTCCCCGCAGGCCGCTGGAAGGTAATGGCGGCGGCGGAGGGGGAAGAGGGGGAGGAGGCGGCGGAGGAGTGTTGGAGTTGAGGCCCGCTGTTCGAGCTGGGGACTGGGGTCTGCTGTTGGAAAAACCAGAACTGGAGCTGGAGGGAGGAGCGGGATGGGGAGAAGAGGGAGAGAGGAAAACAATAAAGAAAAGTCTAAACTTGAAACGTGACCTAAAAAAGACCCTGATGAGCTCATGAACAGAATTATACAAAAAAAAGACGAGAATAGAGATAAAAAACCAATGAATGTCAGGATCAGTAAGCAGAGTGTCTCCTAAGTTACAAACACAGCAAAGTGAGCAGCGCAGAAACAGCCCATAATAACCCCCCCTTAGCACATTCACGTCAGCAGTGGTCCATGAAATGACCACCTTTCCTTCTATTTCCACACTCCTCCGCTGACTCCTTCTCTCTTGGCAAGACAAACACTTGTTCTCTGAAACAAACAGGTATCGATCTGAGGAGGGAAGAAGCGAAGCAAACAGACAGACGAGTGTTTTCCACCTGATCACAGACGGGGGTTTGATCTCTCCCAGCGGGTGCATGAGCGGTGGAGGCGGCGGAGGGTCGTTGGGGAACATTCTGTCCCCGGAGCGGCTGAGCAGCTCGTTCATCTGGCTGTAGGGCAGCGCCGCCAGCGAGAAGGGCCCGTCCAAATGCTCCATGTATAACTGAGCCCTGAGCGGAGAGACGGAGGGTTATTTTCGCTCTTCCTTTCAGCTCCACTGCCATTGACCTCAATTCTGGCCCCTACGTGCACGTGCACGAGCTGATCTAAAATCTAACCCGTCATTCAGATCACAGATTTTACAGGAATATGTGTAATTACGGGCAGAAAATGGGGTTGAGGGGGGAACAAAAGGGAATCCGTTTATCTGAGTCTTTTCTGCCTCAATCACAGTGAAAAGTAGCGGATGGATAGAACAGAATGAGTGTCATCAAGGCCGGAATGATTGCTCTGTGGCTTGCTTGATTACATCCTGATCAATCACTGCTGGGCAGAAGTTAGCGTTTCACCATTGCTGATTACCAGGGTGTGTGTACGTGTGTCTCCTCACACACCTGTTGTCATGGTACGCCGCAGATCCGTTGGCCTCTCTGTGTTTGTCGTCCTGCGCGTCCTGGGCCAGCTCCGCCCCCAGCGCCAACTTCTGCCACTCCTTTTTACGATCGTGAGGCGCTCGCGGGACCTTCTCAGGCTCCTGAGGGCGGTCGATTGCCTTCAGCTTCAGCACGAGTTTTTTTTTTGTTTTGTTTTGTTTTGGGCAGGGCAGAATGTAGCGAGATGAGAATGGGATGGAAAAAGGAGGAGAGAAAAACAGACAGGTAAGTTACAGCTAAATGCCCCAAATGCATTATCTAGGAACACAATGCACTTTTACAGAAAAGGTTAGAATAACACACACAGACACAGACACAGACACACACACACACACACACACACACACACACACACACACACACACACACACCAGCATCACCTCTCTTTAAACTGTTCACTTTGTTTGTACGTAGCAGCTACTGTCAAAAATATCTTTGTAAAACTTCCATTTTAGAAAAAGAACAAAGACGACTTTTTCAAGTTTGGGAAGCGCTGCCGTCGAAGGTAGGGGACCAGGGAGTGTTGCTGACTGACTGAATAATTCAAAGGATCAAACCACTGAAATACAGGCAGGGAAACAGCATTGAAGTGACATTTTAAAAAAAAAGGGTTTATACATATTTTATCAATGAAAACAGCACTCCCTGCCTCCCAGACTTCAAAACAGCAGGCACACACACACGTACACCGGCACACACACACATACACACAGTTGTGAAGCAACATAGCCGCAGTAGCCGGTTTCACACAGTATTTTGAAATATTCTCTGTATTTTCACATACCTGCCCTGGAAGGTCTAAGTACCTATAGACCTGATCATGCATGCGGGGGTCCTGCAACTATAAGAACAAAACACCACAAGAGAAGCACCGGAGGTAGGGGATCAGGGGTTCAAATAAATCAGCACGGCACATGATGTTCACAGTCAACAGCAGCAAAAAAACCAGAAAAAGGTCAGACAAAAGAGAACGAGGGGAGGAAAAGTGCTGTGGAACACATAAACAAAACACACAGCTCTGGGGATGTGACAATGTACACATGGGCCACTGCTCGCTCGCACACACACACACACACGCACACACGCACACACAGGGTAAAAATGAGGTTCCAAACAAAGGGAAAAAAAGGACTGATGTAGAAAGAGAAAGAGTCCACTGGAACTGAAGAGGACAATGGTTGCAGGGCAGAACACGATGAAGAGTGACTGACTGACACACACACGCACACACACGCACACGCACAGATTAAACAGAACACAAATACCAAACTGCACTGAGCACTTTTGTCAGCTGAGCAACACCAAGTCGAATCTACAGTGATAATTCAAAGGTACACTTTTACCAAAATAACACTTTCCACTGAAAATATGCAGATTTATTTAGCCTCTTAAATCCTAGAAAACGCTGTACTATTAAATACAGAGAGACAGAAAGCAGCAGTAACACACACACAACTGTCACCATGATAATTGTGTTGTGGAAATAGAATATTTAGGGGAGAAAGAAGGCAAAGACAAGCTGTTATAATCACGTATTAGTCAGGGTGTGATGTAATGCATCCTTACACACATGCAACATTCCTCTGGTGGTCTTTTGAGACTAATTCTAGTGGCAGAAAGGTCCTCCAGCATGTTACACACATTAAATACACAACTAAATGACAGGCTGAAGACAGCTATGTAGAGAAAGGGAGAGCCACTGATGGTCGTTCTGTCCTTTAAATGTTGCGGAGGAAGACCAGGTTTCATTCCTCACAGCTTGTTACCTTTAACTTGGACGAGCTGAATTGCACACTCACAGGAACACACACAACAACAACACAACTCTCTCACGTTTGGCATCTAGATGTGTGTTAGTGTGTGATAGTCCCAAATTTTAGTATGCTCCTACTAATTGAATATCTTTCCTTTAAAGAGCTGTGGCGTCAGAGAAGTGCTGCAGTGCCCGGCCAGTGTGTGTAAGTGTGTGTACTACTCTTGTGTACAACAGTACAACAGGAGAGAGTGTTTCTTTAAACGCCTCAGCGTGGGTAAATAAAGTGAGGCTCCACAGAGCAGCAGCCTACTGGGACTTCACATCTACTGAGCATCAAGTTGTTCAGGCTTCCACTAACATTCATCAGATTTTTTCTTTCCTTTATTTCTGAACAAGAAACACTGGTTTATACAGTCTTTAACTGGACCTTTTCTAGACGTGTCTGCACTACAGGAACTAGGACTTATTGTCTTCATCTTAATGTCTTTTGGGTAAAATTAAACCATGCTGGTAGTTCACATTTTCCACACTGACACAAACTGTTAAAAAACCTAGACATACACCCGAGTACGCAATCGGTGAGGACGGGGAGTGTGTTAAAGGCTCGTTAGTAACGGGGCAGCTCATTTGTCTTAAAGCAGAGGGTGAGTGGAGGAAGGGAGGGCAGCAGGCTTCTTCGTGTGGCACAGATGCGCTGGTGAAGGGAGGGAGAGGAGGAAAGTCTTACCTCTTTGGGGGTGAGGAAGGGAGGAGGGAAGGGGACTCTTACAAGGCCATTGGGACACACATAAGGCATTTCCAGCTGTGCAGAAATGGACCAAGAGTCAGAAAACAGGAGAATCTTCAAGCATGGGCTAGGAGGGAGATGGGAGACATCCTGGAACTTTTTACTGACGCCATGGCTCGCCCACAAACCCTCCAACCCTCTGTCCGTAACACAGCCTTGTGGCCACACACACACACACACACACACACACACACACACACACACACACACACACACACAGCTGCCTACGTTTCCACCTCTTAGGAAGCCATAAGACAGTCTTGTCCAACACTCTTCCACTTTTCATCACTCCTCCAAGCTGTGTGATTTTACCATAAAAAAACAACAGAGCTGGTTTAAAAAACTATCGGCGAGTAAAGAAGGTAACGAGATTCTGCGTCCAGGCATTTAGGGTTCTCGAGCTGCAGCTGTGGGGTCTCCACACCCGGGCTGGGCCGAGCGCGGACGGCGGAACGACTCCGCCACAGGACTGTCACGTTCAGCTCGTCTCAGCTCGTCGCTGCTCAGAGGCAGCTGTGTCAGTGCTGCGAAGTGACCTGGACGGTTGCCATAGCAACTCTCTGGGGAAGAAGGGGTTGTACTGCGAGGGAGGGGGGGACTGGATTTTTCGTGTCAACTGAGATTTGATGCAAGTCAAGGTAAGCTTTACTTTGAGAGTACATTGACGATGGTGGCTACACTAAAGTGTTGCCTATGACAGGGACATTTAAAGCAGCAGATCTGGGAAGAAAGATGGAAGGGGGCTTCTTCTCAAGGGTACCAGATGCTTAAGACCACTCTCCTCCTCCTCTCCTGCCAACTTCGCTCCTCCCCAAGCATTTTCTCTCTCTGCCCGTCTGACGAAGCTCAATCTTCTGCTAATCCACTGAGGGTGAGGCTAACACACTGCTAATGAGATTAGGACACTGTAGGTTCCTCTTCCCACCCTCTGACTCTGTGCTGCCTTTCATTAATACTGGCTGCTAATCTGCGCCTAAGTATAATTTACAGTGAGCGTTGGAATGAGTCTGGTCTGAATACTGAGGGTGGAAGGGATAAAGCGACATTTCTGACACAAATGTCAATCTCAATTATTCTGAAGCTTAATCCTCAATCCAGTTCCAAACCCAGCCTGCAGACTATGACACGCCTCAGTAGCTTCGCTCCCTCGGGGATCCCGCTCTCTCCATACCCTGGGCTACAAAATTTGATTTGTTGTCTCTCCTCAGACCTGAAATCATGAACTCTTGCTCTTCCCAGACGAGGCCTGCAGCTTCTTTAATTTCACTGGCTGATGAATTTAGTTAAGCTAATAGAGCAACACCAGGCCCGAGTTCCCAGAAGAGGAGAGCTGACCTCTGCCGTCAGGAAATCTGGACCGGTTTTTAGTCTCTCCTCTCCTCCTCTTCTAGCTTAATATTGCTGAAACATCACCTGAGCAAAGCGGCTTCGCTCTGTCTTCAGACTTTATTCTGTAGCTCATGTCAGAAAACAGTGGGATGCCCTCCAGAGCAGCGAGTTGCCTGGTGATGAAGCGCAAAATAAATATGCCAGGATAGGAGGATGAGTGCTGTTTACACGACAGTGACGGCAAGATTTGTGTCTTTTCCTCGGTATATATGGATTTTCCCATCACATCTAACATGTTTGCTGCAAGTGTGAACAGACAAGATGCAGATAGATTTCTGGTCTCCTGAGATCAAAAAAACACAGAGAAAGAAAACAGACAAGAGGGTGAGACATTAAAGAGGAGAGAGAGAGAGCGATGGGGATGAGCTGGAACATGCTTTCTCACAGAGCCAAATGTGTTGGCAGCTAATCTTCTATCATATCATCAGTGGAACATCCTGCAGCTGAGCCTGTTTGTCTGTACTAACCTTGTTAGGAAGAAATGTACCGGTAATCATTTAAATAGACCCACATCTTTATATGTTAAAATTCCAGCATCATTAAAGAGTCAAAGTTTTGTCCATTATTACCGTACTCAAGTCACTCAAAATGATGTTTTCGATGTTTTGTCTGTGACTCAAACGTGCCGATGTTGGCCTCAACCTGGATCATCTGTCCACGCTGGTGGTTAAACCAGTGAACAAATATGTGAGCGTGAGCCACCCTGATCTCCTCTGTGGATGCTCCTGAGCCTCGACGCAGCCAGGGTGGTAAAGAGGGAAATAAAGGGGGTTTATAAGACGAGCCCACCGGGGGCTTCCATTGGAAATGACTGAGGGAGCAAGAAGGAAAGAAGCTGTTTTTACTGCTGCAAATAAACTCTGTTTTAATTTGACACACAAGTCACGTGTGTGTTGCTCACTTCTGAAAGTACTGTGAACAACCAGTGGGTAACCTTCCCTAATTTCCGCCCTCCTTTCTCTTGCTTCCTCTCGGATAATTCCTGTCTAATCTCATCCTCTGTCCACTCTGCAGCATTCCCACGATGACTAAAATCCTCATAACCAACAAATTATACCATCGCATGAGCCATTAGCCAGCAGCATGGCCTTCTTGCCCCGCGGGGAGAGCCCAGTATCTACGGTAGTTATCTGTGTGCAGCAAATCTGTCAGTCCAGCCTGAATCTGGGAAGGCAGGAAGCTCGGTTGGTTGGACACAACCAACCATCCACGCATCCACCGCTCCTGCTCACAGTTCATGTAAACCTGAATCTGTTCTAGCCAAAGAGCCAGCGCGGCTGCAGCAAAGGACAGCGTGCTCGTGCCTGCTCACACTTACTTTCTGTTTCCGCCTCTCCTTCCTCTTGTCCTCTGTGTCCTGCAGCATCTTCTCCCTCCACAGGTCAAAGAAGTAGGACGGATTGGTGTAGAACTTTAGACCTTCCTTCCCGTCATCCCTGAGCAAAACAACAGCAATACATTCTGTTGTATTATGATGGTTTAGTACCTGCATCCATATTAAACACCCCAAAATACTTCTTGAGATCTTTTTAAAGTTATTCCCTGCCCACTGTCAATGCTAAGTTTCAAATAATAACAATAATTCTGAATATTACTAGATTAAAAAATAAATAAATAAGAAAAGGAAGCGTCTAGTTTTTTAAGCAGTTATTGGTTGAACCTGTATGTAGCTGCCTTTCACCAAGTCCTGGTGGTCATGTTTCTGGAGGCAAATACTTTCTGATGACACCGTGAGAGCAGAAGATAATGCATAAAAAGGAAAGGTTCAGAAGGCAGGTGTGGAAATGTAATGATATGAGACTCAACAAAGGGAGGAAAACCGAGCAGAGTACATATGCGCATGAGGCAGGTAAAAATGTACTTTATGGCACTGTGTGTGTGTGTGTGTGTGTGAGGGAGGGAGATGATGAGAGACCATTTTTTTTTCTGAGGACGGCTTGGAGAACTAAGAGCCTGCAGAGGTCTCCCTGAGAGCCCCCTGGTGTGCTATATGGAGAGGAGCGCCGAGCGAGGGGAGGAGAGCGAGGAGGAAAATAAAGTGGGAATGAGTGTAAATGTGAAGGGGAAAAAAACAAACTACAGTAGAGGAAGACAGCATAAAATATCATTTCTTTAAGGGGCTGCAGATACTTTTTCTGGGCCTCATTCACCTTGTCTGGAAAAGATTGGAGAAGATTGCTGCCTGTTAATTAGCTCATTGGGTTTTCATAATGGAGCTCAACATCACTGTGATGAACAGAGCAGAATCTGAATTCAGACCTGTATGGCGTGAGGATGTTGAGGGGTGGAGGCTCCTCGCACGTCTGGAAGGTCTCCTGCATCGGAATGGGCAGAGACGTGCGGTCAAACAGCTGCTGGTCCTGAATGGTGGAGCTCCTGAAAGCCTTCCTCATGGTGATGTCCTGAAGAGACACTGAGGAACAGGTGGAGAAGGAGGAAATTCATGAGACCAAACCTTCTCCTCAAGACGCTTTAGTCATTTTTATGAACAGTAATGTGATTTTAAAGACCTTTTTCTTGGAGGTATCATGGCTTCATCTAACCACCCTGCATGTGTGCACAAAAAAACCTATCCAGCACATAAAAATCCTCTACAGCTGACTTTGGAAAAGGTTTTCAATCGTTCACTTCGTTGTTTTTTCCTTCTTCTTTTCTTCCAGATGCACCAAAACACACCCACAAACACATCCTGTTCACACCGACACTCATAGGTGGAAAAATCTGATCTCAACAGCGTGTGTAAGAAAGGGAAAAGTACACCGTGTCAGGAACAAGGTGGCAAATTATATGATGATGTGAGACGTGGTGCTGGTAGGAGGGTTGCCTAAACACTCCTTCGTGTCCCTGATAAATAATTATTAACTGGGTTTTTCTCATTATCATCATCATCAAAATGGAGCCACCATTTCTTAAAGAGTATCAATCAACCTTATGGATCCTGTAACAACCTTTTCATCCTCCCTTGAGCCAAGGCTACACTGTCGTCCTAATTGGCTAATTTCAGTCCCCTTTTAGACCACCGACGCAAACACGACAGCAAAACCCAGCAGGGCCACAAATCCCATCAGATCCCGACTGAGGGAGTAATTGCACCTCTTTCACGAGTGCAACAGCTGACATTTTTAAAGAAAATCAAAGCATACGAATGTTAGGAAGCTGTAAGGAAATAAAACACTGCCATGTCAGTGCTGCTTCTCAGCATTTGGCAAAAAATGTGCTGTTTGTATCTTTGTGTCTATGTTTGTATCTACATAGAGGAAAAAAAACAGAGCAGCTGTGAGCAAACCAGTGTCAACATTGTAAATGAATCCTTATATTGATCCACTTAAGGAAGAGATACAAAGATGAAACATTCGAGGTACAAAAGTGCTTCTTATGATACCATTAAGCCTCCTTTTAGAAGGTTAAACTCTGAGCAAGAGAAAAGAGGACAATGAATACACAAGGGAAGCAACACAAAAGAACAAGGTTAGTACAGTGATGGGAAATAGACTGAGACTGGAAAGAAGAAGTATTCAATAAAAGACAGAAGCCATTAGCAAACGAACAACAAGCTCAGGAAAATAACCATGGATTTGTGCAGATGATGAATAAAGGCAGCGCTGCAGAAGAGACGGCCAAAGCCCACCGAAACATATGATCTGACAAATGAGGGAAAACACTCGGGTATGAGCGAGGCGTCCCATGAGAGAAACCGGAGATACAGCAGAGGCTGGATTAGAAGGTAAAACAGGGGTGAAACTCCAGCAGCCATTTAAACCACCAGCTCACTTTAAACAGATCATTTTTTTCTAAACAGGAGGAAAAATAAACCTCTGATGCATCATTTAGTCAAAGTCTTGCTCCTCAGAGGAGTCTGACAGAGAAACATGATGCTGTTGTGAGAGCCAGGTTCTATATTATCTCAGTAAGATGCTAGTTGCTATGAATTGCTCTGATTTTGCTGTTCAAACTGGCCTCCCATGGCAGTAATAATGCCTAAAAGTGAGATGACAAAAGGGCTGGAACCGGAGTCACTATGGCGACCAAATGGAGAGGGAAGTAGAGCAGGGGTCCCCAAACTATTCCCCAAAGGACCGGGTGGCTGCAGGTTTTTGTTCCAACCAATCAAGCACACAGATCTCAACCAATCAGCTGTCTGAAAACAGCTGATCAGTTGATTGGATGACTTTAGGCAGGTGCGCTGTTGCTCGGTTGGAACAAAAACCTGCAGCCACACGGCCCGTTGTGGAAGAGTTTGGGCACCCCTGAGGTAGAGGATATAAACAAAAGAGACACACACATACACACAAACAGATGATATCGTAGCATCATGTTTTACATGAGGAACAAGTGACATTTTTGTCACGAGGGTGACAAAAATGTCACTTGTTCATCTGAGGAAGCGAAGTGGTGTCAATTGAGATTTCATTACGAAAAAAATGTGTGGGAAATGCTGGGAAAATACATAATGCCTATAAAAGTCCTCACAAAGACAGAGATGCGCGTGTGGCTTGGAGGCACCACATGCAGCCGCATGCCTCTGATCTCACCCTGCGAAGCTTCCTAACTGTTGGGGTTCAGCTCGCCGGCCCCCCTGCAGTCTGGTTTTGGTGCTCCCTCCTTGTCCAGCAGGAGGCCCAGGGCCTGAGGATCCAGCAGCGGCAGCGACACAGCTGTTGGGGATCAGCTCATCGGCCTTCAATAAGGGGAGGCTACGAGCTGGTCCCCGCTGCTGGATCATTTTGGTTTCGTGTGTTTCGTGTGTTTCTTGTGAGTGCTAGTCTTAGTGATGTTTCTGGTTAGTTTTCTGATGTTCGTTTGCCCGCTTGCTCGTTTGTGTTTGGTCCTGTTCGTTTGATCGTTTTTTTGGTTATCCTGCACTTCCCTGTTTTGTGTTTTGAACCCCGTTGTTGTCGGGGGAAGTTCTCAGTTCCCGTTTGCCCGCTCGCACACCCAATAAAGGGTTTTCTGTCGGAGCGTACCAGTGTCGTGTCTGCATCTGGGTCCTGAACAACACACGCCAACCGTGACACTAACAGCAGTTATCTCTTCCTCCATCTTCCTCATAAGCAGACAGTGTAAAATTTATACACGTTCGACTAAAGAAGATGAAGAGGTTCTCTCTTTCTCTCCCTCTCTCTCTGTGAACTAGTGTTTTCACTCCATCCTCATAAAGATGCTGCCCTACACTCGCCTGGTGGCGATAAGGAAGAGGTCAGGCTGTGTTTTCAGTATGCAAACCTCACCACTGCCGCATTTCTATGCAAATATTGCCTTGTATCCCCCCCCCAACCGACACGTTTTCCTATGTTTCCCATACTTGTCCTTTGTTTCCTTTTGTCTTCCTCCTCTCACAGAACTGCATTCCTATTCCCACCTAATGACAGCACTTAAGCGTCTGTGGCCGGGACGGGAACTCACATCCACAAGCTCATTGCTTTTGACACAACAGAGAAACAGCAAATTATACACAACACGTTGACACGAGAGAATAATGGCCACATTCTGCCAGTAAGCGGTCATTACTGGTTCCATGGAAACTTCAATGGCTGGTTGCCTAAGATTATATTTGGACTTTAATTGTCGGATGTATGAAATAAACAAAAGTTCTCAGACGTTTGCAGCTAATTTTGGTGGAAGAGCCTGAATACTGCAGACTGCGATGTTATGCAACAGATAAGCTGGGAAATTTGGCAAAGGAAGAATTCAAAAACGATCTCTTAAAAGATTCTGGAGTTGCAACGAGAAGGAAAAGACTGTGGAGTATATAAAAAGTCCGAGCCCAGAGGGACTCAGGAAGCTTTTGTGGCCCTCCATAATGGCTTCCAGCCACTGCAGTGATATAACAGTGTCATTAAAAGGGGACACAGACCATTAGTTCAGCTGGCTAAAGCGATATGGAAGGGAGGGTGGGGGTGTGGGCTGACAGCCACAAATAGCATCTCTGCGAAAATGGATGGAGACGGACAAGGTGTGATGGGCCAGGCCGTGGTCAGGAGAGGAGACGGAGGACAACGGGGGTGATACCTGTTATAGAGCGGTCATAAATCCCTGTGATGGAACACTTTACCCGCAGACGCTGCACCAGCGGGGGACACTGCAGACATCACTCTGGCCTCGCATCACCGCCACCTTCAAGCAAACATCACTGAGGTGCACCTCCGCAGACCCGGCATCCTTGTGGCTGGTTCTGATAAAACTGGATGTATTTCACATCTGTCCGCTGCCCAAATGCTCTTCATGTTACAGTCTGTCTCAACTGCGGATAGTTTAAATTTCATACGTGGACGTATGTTCAGGTGAGAGGTTACCGACAGTAAAGCCCTGATTTACGCAGACGTCTTTTCTTGCACTCGTTCTCCTTTCCTTCACTCCTCCCAGTGCTGTTTGACTGCAGTCCCACACAGACGATTACACGGCCAGTATGATTGCGCTAAAAGCCTCCACTTAAACAGAGTATGACAGCTTGGGGGCTGCAGGAGAAGGGTTGTATTTATAAGACGCAGACCCCTCCCACCGCTGTTCATCTTGGTGTCACTTTTCTGGCTTTCCACACATGCAAATGACATTGGAAAAACTGGGACATGTGTGCGTTTATGCGCAGACTGAGGACCTGTAAAAGGAGGCCGTTTCAACCTGTCACTGAAACTTCTGCTGCACAATCCTTTCACACTCCACTGCCTTCACTGCAGTGTCCTCTTTACTGCGTCCATGCCTCCAGATGGAGGATGGGATGGGCTTCCTTACTCGCCTCCTTCCCCACGACTCCGTTGCTGCTGCACAGTAAACCTCATCTTGCTCCTCCCGATGTAAAACCGCAGGTTCAGGCCAAAGAAGAGTGACAAAGATGTAATTAAATAAATAAATAAAAAATCTAAATTTGGAGCATTTTCAAAACAAAACTTTACATCATCATTGAGTTTAGGTGACCCAGCCAGGAAAACGCAAAACAGGAGTCACAGCAGGGAGTTTGTTTAATCACCATCATCACGAATATGAAGGCAAAGCACTGATATGGGTATGGAAATCGCATTGGGCGTGACCAACTCTGGTCTGGTGCAGAGCTACAAACAGTCTTTATGTCAGTGACAAAGCAGCAGTTTAGAGCAACACTGTGCAAAGCCATAAATACTCACGACTGGCTGATAGGAAATCAATATGGAAGACTGGACCGTGCTATTACATGCCTGCAAGTCTCCACCTTTATTCCAGCTACATTTTGCTCTTATTCTGCCTTCTCTTTTCAAGGATAACCTGGCTTACAGATTCTCACCATTCTTTGTTTTTATTGCCCACCTCAGACACAATGTGGCCAGAGATCCAATTTCCCCTCAGAAAGCGGAGGCGTTTATTGTCTGAGCTGGCAGGAATGTTAGACAGCTGCAGCAGGTCTTTAACTGTTAGCTCATGAAAACTGTGTGAGCTCACACACGCTTGACATTTCAACAGTCGCCATCAACAAAAAGAAGCATGTCTGAGGCGACTTTACCACACAGCTGACGCGTACATTCGTTAGCTGTTTATATTCAATGTAAAATTTCCATTTAGTTGCACGTGAGCAGGTTGCGTTTGTGTGTGTACTCACGCTCCTCTTCTTTGGGGTCCAGCTGGGTGACGCTGATGGAGAGTCGGTCCACACGCTCCTGCAGGGAGTTGACCCGGAAGGAGAAGGTGTGGGCCTCATTAAAGAGCTCTCCAAACAGATCCTCTGCATATTTACCTGCAGCGTATGTAGACAATCTTTTGAATTCCTCCTCCTAATTTAGCATTTTAACATTGTACCATAATATTGGTGACCAAAGCGGCACATTATGACATTAAATCTGGCAGAGATTTTCTCAAACCAAAGTCCCTGTAGTAAAAGAAGAAAAACCATCAGGATGTCGACTGAAGTGCTGTAGTCAGTTTTTTTAATTTGTGTACCGGTACTTTAATCTTGGGCTCTAACACAGACCAAGTCGCAAAAACTATACTAATTCATGCTAATTCCAGCTCATTTAAGTCTTGATATGCCCTAAAATTTCAAATTCAGATGAAGGTCAGTTAGAACACCTAAAATGGGCTAGTGGCATGCCATTAGAGGCGAAGAGAAGGCTCATGGAAGCAGACCACCAGACTGCTGCAAACATTTTAAACCGAGCCTGTGGAAGTGGCTGAACCACTTTTGAACCCAATAAAATTTTTAAAGCCTCCTCTGCTGTCGGCAGGTGAGACGGAGGCTCCTCATGACAGCACCTGGCGAAAAAGGGCAGCACGCCCCAAGATAGTTATACTTGATGGATTCACCATCTTTTGTGGCTGTGTGTAACTCTAACAGATAAGACTAACATTGGCTGATATTCCAGATCTGTTCCTTTTACCATCTCAAGCAAGGAAAACATATGCAAGTTGTGCGAATGTGCGTTACTGACTGAGGCTACTGAGCTGACGTATGACGTTGGCCAAGGAGACGTTGGTCACACACTCCAGCTCGTTCTTGATGTTCTTCGGCAGCACCGTGTGGCACAGGTGCCTGGGCTCAATGGTGCGCTTCACCAGCGGCATCCTTCTGCAACACAGAAAGAGAAAAATAGGAATGTTTATATGAAGAGATTGTATCTCTTTTAATCACACCAACAACACCTGGTGAAATACTAGTTTCATCTTTGTAAAAATGAAGCTGTGCAGTCGAGGGAATCTCAGGAACTTCTGCTGTTTGATTGGCTGGCCTCAGAGGTAATAAACTCATTAAAATACTGATTTAACACACATCTGTTGTGGCATCACCTCGCTGTACTCTTAAAGGTGCAGCCATCAGTGTGGAATAAATGTGATTATCTATCAAAACAGACGGAAAGGAGGCCACTTCAGGAAGTGGGCTAGCTGTAGATGGTTGGAGGTGGGAGAGATGGAGCCTGGTAAAAAGAGTTGCTGGGGTGATTCATCACAGAGGTGTGTTTAGGAGAGATGAAAATGTCCATAAAAGGAACGAACATGAACGAGCATCTCCCTAATCTATCTAATCCAAGTGTCTTGGAGGAGACGCGTGGGCGATGCAGCGGCAACGCAAAACCCAAACACGGCTCCAAAAATCTCTGCCCACTTCTACACCAACCCAACATTTTCAGACCTTTTAGAAAAGGTTCTTTATTTCCTTTTAGGCTCACCATCACCCCACACAAACACTCTGATTTAGAACATTTCCTGAAGGTCTTTTCCAGCTTTTTTTTTTTTTTTTTTTTTTTTTACATCCAATAGTGTAATATTTAATGTAGTAATATTAGAAAAAAATACCAACAACAACGGAAGAAGGAGCTGCCCATTGGCCAGTCTGGCCACTGAAATACACTTATAGTTTTATTAATAATGTTTGAAGGAGAAAATCAATGATGTCTGCACACTAAAGAGTCCTGACAGCAAAACAGTAAAAATTCATTATGTCAGTGGTATTTTTACATATGCAGCTTGCTCAGAGCGCTCCGTTGCTTTGTCTTTTACTGGATTTAATATCCAATTAATACTAGAACTAAATGAACTCATTCATTTATATTTATTCAGCTCATCAGAACACTTCATAAGTGCAATTAATATTGCAATAATTTTCACATTTTATCCATCTCTAGTGTGTGGATGTACAGATCAAGAAATTAATTTAAATCTTTCATATTCATTTTGATACAAATGCATTTGCTGCACGTTTTTTTCCCCTGACAGCCAGAGAAGCTTTCCTGTTTCGGGATGATGGAATGTGTTAACATTCATTTGTGTGTGTGCTTTAGGAGCTTTAGAAGGGATGCTGAAACCCGTGTGCACACTCTTGAAAGTGCATGCTCTTAAAAGTGCACGCTCTTGAATGTGCACGCTCCATCTGTCCACTGTGATTTCCATATGATGCTGTGACATGTAGACATTTGACAGCCGTGCACCCGTGAGATCTGTGCCGTCATTTCTGACACATCCCATGGGAGGTCAATTACTTCGTCTGCACACGTGTGACGTAAATGAAGCGTGTGTGTGTGTGTGTGTGTGTGTGTGTGTTTGTGTGTGCTGATAAAAGTGATCCCATTTTTGCCATTTCTTCCGCTGATCACATCTCCCTCTGACTCATTCCTTTATGCTCTTTGATTCTGAAATCAGTGGTGACATTTAACTGCATGCTGTGCAGCTGATGTGAAGACTGAGCTGTTAAATTTGCCGTTGTTTAATGTGTCAAATGTTTTTCTTTTAGGTTCGTTTTTTTCCCTCTTTATCCTGGCTCTAGTTTGATTAAACATGGAAATTCTTTTCATTTTTGAGATAACACGGCAACAGTTGCAGAATGTGTCCTTGGGTCCTCGGAGATATACTTGGATGAAGTCTTGGATGAATAGTTCTACATGAAGAATGTGCAAAGGGTAATGAAGGGACTGAAGGGATAGACGAATGGACCGGCACTGTGGTAATGTTCCGAACCAGTAGGAGTTTAAAAAGCAATATAAGCTGGAGACCAAGAGGAAGTTGAAGGCTTCTTCATGTTTTCTAACTTTGTAGAATTTAAGAATGTTCAAAAAAAAAATCTTTTGCCATGGATGTGTTATTGAGGCTATTAGTATTTCATGTGTCAACTTCAGCTAGAAACATGAGTCAGAGACGATTTACTGGCCCAGTGGGGAGCAGCCGTTGCTTGGTCCAGCTCCTGCATCACCTACGCTGACTCAGTTTGCATCCACTGACACAGATGAAATAGATTGATAGTGACAAATGGAGCCCACTGTCTGGGCGATATTCTCTATATGCAGAGGAAGACACATTCCCACAATTACTGCAGAGGACTCAGCAGGAGCACCAAATTGTATAATGCAAATTGCATGCAATGCAATTGTATATGCACCTCACCTGTAGAAACATCTATTAATCCTATGCAAAATTCAATGTCTTCCTCAGCATCTGTATTATATAGAAGAAAACAAAAAAATTAAATAAACGCTCTTCTCGCCCAGAGGCACTTTTTTTTAAAATTAACTCAGTTTGGCGACGGCTGCACTTTCCCAGTGATTCTACAAACGTGGACATGATTTTCTGCTGCATTATGCACAGCTGCAAACATAAAACAGAGGCATCTAATCAGAGGAGCAAGCTGGACCACGACAGCCAACGGCAGAGAGCAGAGATCAGGCTGCCAAGACCCACCAGCAGCTGGCTCCAATTAGAAATGCTGCAATTGAGTGCGGGACAGCTACCGCAACTCATTTCCCTACAGAGGAGAAAAAAACAAACAAAAAAAAAGCTCCTTTTTTTTGTTTGTTTCATTGTTTTCTGAAGCTGGTAAGGTTTTAAGACATGGTGTTTTTTGGGTTTTTTTGCATACACTCTATGAGAACTAAAATGTCATAACCTGTCAAATTCTGCAGCTTTTAAACCACGTGGTTAATTACTAGCAACTCGGTGTTCTTGTGAGGCTGAAGAACTCTAAACAGTTCAGAGCTTACTTTAGTCTCGCCGCTGGAAATGTCTGAAATATGCACAAAGACTGAGACAGGCTGAGATTCTTCAGTCAGAGTCAACCAGTGGTGCTAAACTCACGTCAAAGCTTTAATGTAAGATTGCAAAAACTGAGATCCACCTATGGAACCGGACACAACCCACGATGCATTTTGTCACATCTGTTAAGGGTTTATTTATACGTTGAATAAATTATCAAACAAGGCTCCTGTCAGAGAAGCCAGTGCGCTACTTAATATTCATCTACGTCTGTGTTTCAAAGTCAATGAATGTGTGTGAAGAGCAGGCTCGTAGTTTATCTACGGAGAGCACGGAAACCCACTGCTATGAATAATGAAAGCCCGCTGCTCAATAATAAATGTCTGCATGTGTGCGCCACGCCGCTGAGCTTGTTCAGCCTGTGAGCAAGATTTCATTATACCATCTCCCATGTTAATCATTCTGAGGTGAGAGACATCAGAGAGGACGCCAAAAAGGCAAAATGAACCTGCCTGGTGCTTAACCTGATAAAACTGCGACAAAAAATGGCAACAATGGGCATCGTAGTTCAAGGCACTTTTGCCCTGTGCATACAGACATGAGAATGCAAGAGTTTTAAAACATCTGCATCTGCAATGCCTCTCTACAAAGGTCACTTGCATTAAAATTCCTAACACAAATGCTCTTCAAACATGCAAACGATGCTAGAGTACTTAGAAACTAAACTTAAGCAAGTTTGACAGTCTAAATTTACAGGCTGGAAGAGGTAGGATGGTACTGGAAAAATGCCATCTCTCATATTTAGATCGATGGCTGAATAGGCACCAGGGACTCTGCAAGACAAGGAGGTAATAAATAGGAAAAGCTCCTTATGAGTTAGGAAGAGTTTAGTTTTGTCACTGATAGATGACACTAAATTTAATACTTTGTGTATGTCAAAAAAAATTACAATCTTATGAACAGATGTAAACAGCTGATGGTAACATCTCGGAACAATCTTTAACATTTTTTTGACCTTTTTACTCTTGAAGGAAAGAGTATTTTAGTCTGTTACCCTGACCGATGTTAATGGAAACACTTTGGGTCAACTCCAAAGAAGATATTTTTGGGCCAGTTTCTCTGTCTCATTAAACGCTGCATTCTCACTCTCTCTCCCTCAGCTAAGCGGTAAACGTGGAGGTCTGTCTGTCTGTGCCTTGCAGCCAATTCCAGGCTTTTTTGGAGTGTCTTCTGAGCCTCATTATCCAGTCTCAAAGTTGCAGCTGTTGACCGATATGAAAGAAAGCGATCATTACTGACCCCAGATCAACAGCGGATCCAATGCTCAGAGTTTTACACCATTTTCTATAACATCTTGTTTATAGCTTGTTGTAAATGCGATAAAAGATTTCCAATCTGTCCTAGGAGTTTTTATCGTACCACACAGAACTCTGGCTAGAGCACCGGTGCAACCACGTTCCATAAAAACTGCTGACAATGCAGAGACGATCACAAACAGCCCATTCACCAGCATTCAGCGAACTCAGAGGAGCTTGGCAGCAAATGAAAGCTGGATAAGTCGTGAAGAAAAGAGGGGAAGCATGGAGGATAAAATGGACCAATCCAGCAGCGCCAATGGCAGCTGTGCAAACCTCTCATTGGATCTCTCTTGAGCTTGGGCACAATGTCACACACTGTTGGTTCATGGGAAATGATCCTGGGAACAAAGTGTTGGCAGGCCGGCCCGGTGATGCTTGCTGAAGGTGCCTTTGCTGTGAGGAGGCCAGAGAAAAAAGCCCCTGGGTGCAGAACAGCAAGGACTAATAAGTTGAGGATATGAGGAGCTGCAGAGAGAAGACAAGGCTACACAATACTTGCCCAACAGTCCCAGACGGAGGGGGCATGTTGTCTCTTTTCCCCCATGCAGCTTTTATGATGACAAAAGCAGAAGGCTGAGCGCAAGCACAAGTGGCACGCATGAATCGATGTCAAGGAATATGTTTTAAAGCCGCACAGACAAGGAAGCCAAAGCAAACAACTCCTGTTAGTCTGTCCAAGAGATTCCATTACCATTTTCCATGACGGTAACACATGTTAACAAAGCTTTTACAGTCTAAATGTTCAGCAGAGTGACAGACAGGATAATTATTTCGATTATGGGGCAGGAAAAAATACAAATGAGAATATAGATGAGAATATTCTGAAAGACTTTGCAGGTTCTGGGGTCAAGTGTTAAATCTAAAATACTATACAAATATGGAGACCAGTGGCAGGCAAGTACCCATGCGGCCAACCAGTCTCCTCAGGCCAGTTTCCATCTATGGTAACATCACCTTCAGGAGATCAGCTGCCGGCGTGATGTGACCTGCATCCTAGGACCCCCAACCCCCACACCACATAGTGTACCTATGCATCTGCAGCGATGCTGCGCAAGCATCCTGCTCTGCTGAACGATTTCTGCATACCGACTGAGAAAGACAGCATGTAAACAAATTCAAGCCACTGTTGTTGAAGGGTGGATGGGATTTCAAGGAAGATTTACTTTAATGTACATCACAGAAGCCAACGTCTTCCCAGTGTCATCGTGGTGATGGCAATCTGTGTGATAATACTGCAAAGACAGAAGCATTTCTTGCTCTCTTTACCCCCCTTCTTGCTCTCTTTTCCCCCCCTTGTGTTTGGCTGTCAGCTGGTACTGGAAAGAAAATAAACCCAGTTTTTGCTGTAGCTATAAAACCTTCCCAGAAATTCTTGACCCCGGTGCATCTCTAGTTGTGGAAGTCATATCTGAAGCCTCTGGGCTCCTCTTTAATCAATACATAGCAGTTTTATATCGCTGCTTCGCTATGATTCATGTTATTGTCGTCATCTGTCTTGGTCTGTCAGACTTTGGTTCACCTGTTGTTCCCTTCATCACTCCGTATGCACGTCTGTGTGCGCGTGAGTGAGCCACAGCGCTCCTGTCAGGCAGCCACTGTCAAACACTCTCCGTCTTGCCAAAATGAGATAAAAACACCTACTCAGCCTGCTCACAGTCTATATCTTCCTGCTCCCTACAAACATCTTGGAATGCTGAAGGACTCTAAAGTATTTTAATCCTAAGTAGAGTTTGGGGGAAAAACATATGCAGCTTATTTTCTATGCTCTCCAATTAGCCAGTGATTGGCTTGAGCACCAGGTCTGACACTTCACTCTCAGTCACACAACCTGCTCTGCACAGCAGCGTGGAAAACAGTAGCTCAAAGGGTCAAGAGTATTTGAAAACGATGTCAACAGCAGCTGGATGCTAATTCAACAGTGATACGCAAACTAATCTTATCTTTATTGTGTAAACTAACCTACAAACATTTTCTCATCCTTTCAGTATGGGAGCATTTAATCAGAGGCTCTAAGCAGCATCTGTCCCGGGGGCCTTCTGCGTTCTCTATTCAACTGAAACATCACCTCCATTTGAACTCTGGAAATCTGCATGAAACAAAAACATCTGCCCTGATGTAAAGACACAACGCTGATTGCAAAACTGGTCGTCATCATTAGCCTCACCGGCGGTGGTTCCCTGAGACCGCGTGGCTACGGCTTATGTAAAGTAGGACGTAGGAAGGGGATGAATGCAGTGTGCAGAAGATACAGACTGCGGAGGAGGAGGTGGGAGCAAGACAGAAGGAAAAATAGACTGAGGGATTAAATGAACAGGGAGAATAAGTGACAGCAGAGCAGATGGAAAAATGGAGGTTTTGCAGTCGTGTTGGGAGCAGTGAGGCCGGGCCTGTCTGTCAGCACCCGTCTGTCTGCCTGAGGTTGAGCTACACAAGCCAGACTCCCACCTTAGGTCACTGCAAACATTTATATAACCACACACAACAGTGAAGTGACCCCCTGACCTTTTCCTGCACTCTAACATGAGTGCCTGTGGGTTTCTTTCTTTTCTGTTTAGCCGCAGCAGGAAGGCACCCCTCCACACCAAACCTGAACACACTCAACCACGAGCACTATTTTGGCACACTTAACGTTCGTTAAAAGGAATAAACCCTCAGACCCTTGATGACGGCATTCTGCAATTTGTCTTAAGGATCGTGGCCCATCCTCCACTACCTGCATCGATAAACACTCAGAATGACGCTACCCGCCAAACGACAGGCTTCTCTTTTTTTTGCAGCCCATCTGCTCCTTTTCACTGGACTGGTGCGGCACCGTGTTCACAGCTCACCAGGATGAACCCACGCGGGTGGTTTTTAACCGGCTCCAATCATCAGTGGACGTCTGTAATTTGTAAATACGTCTAAAAAATCTCAGTCCTCACATGATTTGACATGAATTTACTGGTATTCCAGTAAATATGATTTGGTTTCTATACCAGAGAAGAGTCTCGGAGTCTTGTGCTGTGAACGTGGGTCTATAAATGAAAAGCTGTTACGTAAGCCTCTTCTGCCTCCTGGGCTTTCTCCTCATCAACCATTCAAACCTTTAAGTACAATTTATATGTAAGCCTGTGAGAAGAAGAAAAGTACCACACTGATATTTAATCTGGAGGGGGAAGACTCGACCAATTTGACCACATCTTATGGCATTTCCCATCTACATGCCGGTAATATAACCTCCACCTGACCTTTCCCCAGTTTAACAGCCAGCATCATCATTTAATGAGCACCAATATGATTGCTGAGCTGGACTGTTTACACGTCAGCATTTTTGAAAAGAGTATGCATGAATTTCCTTCTCAGTGTCAAAGATGTAAAGAAAATTCGCTTTTACTCCGCTTCCGGCCTCACCATCTGAGACGAGCATGAAGCCGAGGCTTCTTTTTGGCCTTCCTCCAGCACAGATCAGACTGTCCTTGTGCTCGGGGCTCATTCAAATGTGAAGCGGAGCTGGATCCCTGCTGTGAGCTGTAAATAAACAGACAAATATTGGCTCCTAATTAAAAGGCAATGTCCGTGTGTTTTCGGAGGAGCAGAAAGAGGCTGCACGGACGTAAGAGGGGCGGTGTTGAAAAGAACAAAAGTAGTTGGTTCATTCTGGTGAACATTTGCTAAACTTTGCCTAATCAATCTCTAACCCTACTGTCAACCATCTATCATTCTCATCACTTTCAATTCATTTCTCATTTTGGCTCAGGACTTGGAGCAAAAGCCTAATTTCCCATATACGCTTGGATGCAAGGAAGCCTTTTCTTTCATTATGAGAGAATCATCTGGGCCATATGATACCAATATCTGAGGATTTGGCACTTTCCTGTTAATTTTTATTGCAATTTCACCACTTCAATAGGCTAGAATGGAGCAAATTCTCAGCCTCCCAAGATTGAGATGGACTGTTTACCAAGCTGCAGCTGACAGATTTAAAATGCCACAAGGCCAAATATCACTGGAGCAAAGACAAGTCTGCTTTAAAAGCCACGAGAGCTGATGTAACGCGGTGACTGACAGAACTCTCGCACGCATTCAGCCGTGGCGGCCAGGGTTGACAGCCGAGGGCTTTCATCACCAAAAACAAAGCTGAAGAAGAAGGAGTCGAGTATAAGTGAGGAAGAACTGGCAGTACAGTCAAACAATCAACAGCTCGGGGAGGATAAGGAGAGAAGCTGCTGTTCCTGAAGCGGAGAAGCGAGGGCCATGACAGCAGCAGAGATATCAGGTGCCAAAAGAACACAAATAGCAACCAAGCGCACAAAAGGGAACCGCTGGAGGGATGTTCCGGGTTAGGGTTAGCATTTGGAGTAAGAAATTCATTCGTTTTAATTAATCAATAGGTTTTTTTTAGACTTGTTCTATATGAAATAAACACTTTGGTGTTTATTGCTTATTTTTGTGCCAAACAAGACATTAAACTACCACAGGCTTACGTAGATGCTCCAAAAAACAAGTTGATTAAGCAAACACAACATTAGTGATAAATATAGGCTCCAAAACTTTACTCTAGGAAACGTAATGACCCATACAAGACGGGATGAGATTGAAAAAGTTTGAGAAAGCAAAGAAATACAAAGAAACAGTTACCACACAAACACAAAAGTCACAATCAAGTGTGCAAAGCTGTGTGAACAAGGCAGAGTATGAGACTGTAAGACAAGGAGCACCAGTCAGACTGGCTAACTGAGCCCCTGGTGTCCCAGTTTGACTGGATCACACTGGGGACAGAAGCCGTATTATAGAGCTGCGGGCATGTCCAAGTAATAGCACAATAGCTGCTGTGTGCTGAAGTCTCCGGAGCATCCCAACAGCTGGGAGCTAGGAGGTCCATCTGAGGTTAGCTGTACACACAATTTCTATACCCCAGACTTTTTATACCAGTAAACACCATTATATTTACTTATATCCTCCTTTCTTTCTTTAGGTGCCATTATGACCGCTGTGACCCAGTGTGTTCTTTCCACCTGTGGAGATGAAGAGCGCTATGGAGGTCTTCTTTTTGCTGGCGTGAGAATAGTAAAGACTGGCAGAGGATCAGAGCACTGTCAGCAAATAAGAGAAACCCGAAAAACCTCAGCAGGAGGCGCGCCAGAGCCGCTCCATCACAAGGGAATCCAAATCACTAGGAAAAATACAAGAACTGCACACTGTGCAGAAACAAGCTCCCAGAGAGCAGCGAGTTCACAAACACAGACAGATAAAGCTACAGTAATACGCTCTGTTCGATTTAAGATAAGGCCATTCAGATGAGCAAATAACTGACCTCTCTCCCAGCAGGCTCACGAGGAGAGAAACATCAATTCTACTGATTCTCCATCAGTGTTTACTTCAGCATCAGTGAAGGGTTTTAAACCCTCCTTCAGAGGAGATGACCTGGGACTGTCCGCCCTTCCTGAGATCTAAAAGAAAATATCTAGCAGGGATCTCTTCAAGTCAGACACGGAAAAGACTTCAGTCCCTCTGCCAGACACCTCCCAAGCAGCTTTCCCCTCAACAGTCACATGACAGCGTTGGTGCGTCTGCAGGAGACATAACAGCAACAGCTGCAGGAATCTTTAGCATTGGAGCTGCTTCTGCTGATCTATATGGATTTGCCACCACCTTAGCATAAAAAAACACCAAAAATAACCTGCATTTTAGAATTTTTGTGCAGCGTGAAGGATCAGTGTGTCCTCTCAGGGAGACACAATGACAGACCGACTTCATTATTTACGTCTTCTGACATGCACACAGGATCGCCTGGCTTTAATTGTAGACTTGCCTGAACTTTAGACGTCTAAAATGACACAGTCAGACAGCTAAGCAGGTAAATCGACTGCTCCGGTGCCAACCTGCTGCACACATGTAAAGCCACTATTAAAATAAAGTAAATGTATTTATTTATTTTTTTTTTTTTAAATTTCATTGGCTTTGTCGAATCTTCCCTGTGCATTTCCACAAATGTAATCAAGCGTTAGATATAGGTGAGATGAGCTGCAGTGTTTCAGTACATCCATAGGTCCTCTCACCAAGGACAGTACAGCACGTTTCTGAAAAAACAACCTCGTGTTCGTGCGTACAAAAGCCTCTTGTGCTCCACTGAATTACACCCAGGATATATTACATGAAAACGGAGCCTGCGGTGTCGAAATAGAGTTGGAGTTAGAGTTGTGATATAACAAGGACAGATGTGATATATCTGTTTTTGTGGCTCTATTGGTGAGATTTTATTAATCACCAACAAGGGCTTTCAACTACAACCTTCTTCGCTATTGCTTCTGCTTTTTGAGGGGGAAAATCAGATTGAATCTTACTTTATTTTACAGAGGACTAAAGTGTTATCTGCAGAATGCCACAACTGCATCTGCAATCAGTGACAGATTAAGGCAGGCAACATGGTCAACTTAGTGCAAATCCTGCAGAAATGATAGACATCAGTACACATGCCTTAAATTATCATCCCACATGCAATAAGCGGTGGAAGACTGTGTCCTTCATTCCTAGATTTCTTGCTGCACTTGTGGTACAAAGAAGGTTTCAAATTTCACCTAGAATGATTTTCACTGGGGTAAAGGCTACCATCCCCCATGACTGCAAACCTAGCCTGCTGGAACAAACCCCAGCCCCTTATATTCCTGTGTGTCAAGACATTTCGAGGGAAAATTAAAATCACGTTGTCAGCAGCTGTTCAACAATGCGTCACGGAGCTCTGAAAGCTGTTGTAAGATGCAAAGTCTATATATAAAAGCAAAAGAATCAGGAAAGGGGGGGCGTGTGGCATTCTAATTTTCAGGGCATCGCAAACATTGGCATTCTCACAAAGATGATGTTCCAGAGGACAGTATGTTAGGATGTTGCAGTATTGCCCCCATTTAGGTTTGATCTTCTTATTATTACCCTTCAAGAACTGCAGATGCATTTCTATGTTAAAGGACTTGTTAAAAAGCAGAAGGCTGGCACTTGCTTCGGATTTTGACGACTCTGCAGTGCAGACGCTGTCAACATTTGTCACCTGAGTAGCTGCCGGGTCAATGTGGCAATCAGTGATGGTCGCGCAGGGTAGAATTACTACGATCCATAAGTCAGGCATTTTAAAACTCGTTTTGTCGTGGAGACCTGATTTCAAGACGGGTTGTCGATTCGCTGCATAAGCAACAACATTGAAATAAGGTTACAAATCAAACTCCTAAGTTAAACTTGAGCATGCGTGCTGCAGAAATTACCTGATATTTTTGTAGTATTTTCCGTTATTGTCTGTCCATCTTTACTGCCTCAGAGAAGATGACATCGTGTCCAAGAATTTAAATCCCCGGGTTGAGTCCATGATTGCACTGTCGCGGTTTGTACTCCTGCTGAAAGAGGCGGCGGCGAGACGAGCCCAGGCACCTTTATTCCAAAGGGAACGTCGGGTTGAGGAGAAGTCAAATTGGAGTTAATACCGATCAATCAAGGCAATCAATAGGTCACAAAACAAAATATATATAGGTTTCTTACTCATATGTGACAAAAATTATCGTGCGGAAAGTCCCGAGCGTCAAATTGCGTTTATTTATATAAAAAAAACCCGTTACAGCTGGTCGTAATGGTACTTACCACGCTATTGTTGGGCGTGCGCGACAGCGTTGCGCAATTGTTGTCGCGCTCGTGTGATGCTTGCGCGTATATACGTCAGTCTTTGTTTCGTTGATTAATTGACTTTTATTAAAAATTATTATTACTATACGTTTAATGCAATGCAATGCTAGTTAGCTGCATGGCAATGAATGTTAAACAGCGTATTTTTTGTCTGAAAAATAACACAATATTGTGCATTGTAAAAATGTCCTTTTATTTTATTTTTTGTTAAATAAATGACAATAACAAATACTAGAAGCAAAAATGATCTTTTTTTTCTTTTTCTTTTTTTTTTTTTTAAGTTTGTGCTCCGTAACGTAAGTCCCGCCCCTGTGTTTCCGGCCAGTTCACAACATTCAAGATGTCTGCCGCCGTATCTTCCCTCGTTTCGTACGGGAGCGATTCTGATTCTGAAAATGAGTCAGAATCCAACACAAGTACTAAAAAAGAGGACCAAACAAGTCCGGACGCCACAGCTCATCTCAAACCTTTGAAATCTGGACATACGATGTCTTTGGCCCTCCTCAATTCTGCTCCGGAGGTTCCCGTTAAAGTATGCTAACAATACTTGCTAGCGATAGCATCGAGGTTATCTCATAGTTTAAAAAACTTTGACTGTACTTTGCTTAAATTTTGTAACGACATAAATGCGGATGGGTAACTTGTAATCCTTTTTTAGTTAATTGCATTTACTCGTATTAACTGTTGGCAGAAAGAGACCAAATGTGTTAACAGCATCAATATAGCGACGTTTTCTTGAAGGATGGCGTTCTTTTCCTTGCTTCTATCTTTCAGGAAGCTGTTATGACTGGCGCATATTTAGACCCATCGCTAAAAGAAGTCGCCTTCAATCCCACGTACGAAACCATGTTTTCACCAGAGGTACATTTAAATATTCTTTTTATTGGTTGTATTTGGTTTCTTTTGTTTTAGTATTCAGCAATGTGAAAAATGAGACAGCGATGGTAAAATGTATAAACATCGAATCATGTTGAATGCAGATATTGTGGTTTTGTATAGTTTTATTGATTTTGCATTGTTTTGTTTTAGTTCGGTCCAACAAACCCATTTAAAAACCAGCAGATGGCTGCACCCAGGAACATGCTATCTGGCTATGCAGAACCTGCCCACCTGAATGACTTTATGTTTGAGCAGCAAAGGAGAACCTTCTCCACCTTTGGTAATCCCGTCTGTTAACCACTTACATAAGTTTAAAAAAGTATTGTCATTATATTAATCCCACTGTAAATGTGTGGTTGTGTTGCTACCTCCTCTGCTAATAGGTTATGCTCTGGATCCATCTGTTGACTCCGACCAGATATCCTCTAATAGCTTCATTGGTGCAGTAGATGAGGCTGAGAAAAATAATTCCAAGGGCCGCTCACTCACCAAAGCCCAGAGAGATGCTATAGAGGAATGCCTGCTGGCTGTCTGCAAGTAAAAACAATATATATATAGTTTTTTTTCTTATCCTAATTATCTTTTTTTTTTTTTTTTTTTAACTTTGTGACAGCAGCAGAGTAGTCTCTTTTTATCTGTGTCTAACTGACCTTTATTAGAGGTCAGGGCCCCGTTTCTCTTCGGTGAAGTCAATGCTCTGGTTAAAGGCTCCCCTTTGGTAATCCCGTCTGTTAACTCACTTACATAAGTTTAAAAAAGTTTGTCATTATATTAATCCCACTGTAAATGTGTGGTTGTGTTGCTACCTCCTCTGCTAATAGGTTATGCTCTGGATCCATCTGTTGACTCCGACCAGATATCCTCTAATAGCTTCATTGGTGCAGTAGATGAGGCTGAGAAAAATAATGGTAATAATATCTTACATGAGTTTTGGTTGACTAACTGTAATCCCAAAATGTATACATCCAATTTTTATGAAAGTCTAACTCGTACATTTTGGATGCCTCTTCTCCAGGGCTAACTGTGTTTGACAGTCGACATAAGAAGCCAGACAAGAGGAAAAAGGTCAAAGGTGGCGATGCAGAAGAGATTGACAACTTTCTTGGTCCGTGGGCAAAATACGTAGATGAAAAATCTGTGGCCAAGCCAACAGAGGTAAAATAAATATTCTTGTAGTAATACAAAGAATCGTGGCACCCAAAGGAGGTAGTCACTGTAATAAGTGTACATGGTATATGTCTAATAAGTGTAATATTGTTCTTTACTCTATGGTTACTTGTGTTATAGGAGGAGAAAAGGGAGCTGGATGAGATCACAGCCAAGAGGCAGAAAAGGGGAAAGCCTGAAGATGAGCCTCCTGGAGAGGAGAAGACCATTCTTCATAGTAATATAAACACATCTCTTTTAAACATTTGCATACATATTGTGGTACATTTTACTGCTTTAAAACCTTATACATACTTTGAGTTTGCTGCACATTGTTGAGTATTTGGTTTTAGAGGGATTAATGATAAGCCTATTCTGTGTGTTGTTGCTAGTTAAGATGAATTTGTTTAATGATGCTTTTTAACTTAAAAAAAGATATGTATTATTAAATATCCAATTTTCACTATTTGTCATTTTATTTTCCCCCCAGTCAAAGACATGTATGACTACCAAGGCAGATCTTACCTCCACATTCCACAGGATGTGGGGTCAGTC
>CAAE01014723.1:729956-746867 GCA_000180735.1 Tetraodon nigroviridis
CGTAAAACTTTGGAAAATCCCTCCTTCATTTTCCAGCCGTGTACATATGAATCTCCCCCACACACACACACAGACACACACACACACACACACGCACCCTATGTTGCTCCCCTCCCACCACCAGGTTGGCTCTCCCGCCCCCTGGATGCTCAAATTACTTTGTAACTTTAGATAAGGGGCAGGGTCTGCAAGGGCCCATTCTAGGGGAACAGCCCCCTGGAATGGGTTTTCATATTGAGATGATTTAAAGGGAAGTGCTGCCAATGTGGAGTTTATTATTAAGTTTTATTATAAACTTAATGTTTATTCAAGCCCAGAGAGGCTAATCGGAAGCCCCGGGAGGATTCCCAGTGGGCCGGGAAGAGCCCTGGGGCCTACGTGTATTTTGTTTTTAGTTGTTAAATTGCCTACACCTGGAATTATAGGATTTATGTACACTCATTTTCAAATGTAGTTCTTGTCAGAGGCAGTGACAGGACCCACTAGAGCGCTCAGAGCAAAAAAGTCAGTAACACCCAAAACACAGGTGAGCTGCCCAACATCATATGAACATTTTTTTAATTCTCAAATTAGTCCTAGTATCAGTATAAGTATATATAAGTTTAAGTATTTTATCCACCTGCTGCTGCCACTGTCTTTATTATGCCTCTGTGAATCCATAACAGTAGAACACAATATGAATGAAGAAATAGGATAATAGAATTGAAAGGTTTTTTAAAAAAAAAAAAAAGAAAAAGAATGTCCCAGAAGGTTTGAGTCCAAAGGTGTAGAATAAATGAATAACTGAATGTGAGCGAATGAATAAATGAATAAACGATTTGTTCGTTAGCCTTGGTTGTGCTGGAGGGTTTATGATGTATAATCATCTTAATGCAATTAGGTCCGCGACTTTTTTTTTTTTTTCTGGCAATCTTCTCGTTTTCTTCTCTGCTCTGTGCTTTTATTTCATTACCTTTGGTATCGATCGTTTTCCTGTCATGATCTGAGGGCAACTGGAGGAAATAAAGTGTCCGCGGTGGTAAAAAGAGACCAGCTCTGCTCAAAGGTTTAATTTAGATGGAATTTAGAGACTGTGCAGGTCAACAAAACATCCCGAGTTGTTGTAATGAATTTGATATCGATCGTCTGCTGTGAGCCAATGAGAAACCTCTGCGTCTCGTCACTGGATTCTAACCGCTTTAGTTAATGCGACCTGCGCGCATGTCAGTGTGTGCGCGCGTGCACGAGAGATAGAGAGAGCGAGATCTTCCACTTTTTTGAAAAGCGCCTCAAAGTGAGATGTCAGTTTCCCAACCTCCACCGCCCCCAGTGGTTAGTGGGACCCTGGGACTCCGGGAAGTCCACGACTGCCCAGCTGCCCTGTTGGCCCCCAGCCTCTGGTCGCAGAGTGCACAGCGGTAAATCCAGATTAAACTGGACTGAGATACTGGACTATTACGATGAGTGGTGTGGAAAATAACCCCCAAATTGGGTGGGAAGCAGCCAGTTGCGACAGAAAGGCGTCCGTGAATGTTTGGTTTCCGATCGTCTTTTAACGCAGCAACACGCTCGCAAACTTCAGAACAGTGAAGGCACCACGTCAACGGTGACTCCAACATGTAGATTTACACCTAAAACAACTGTGCACAGGCCGCCTTGGTCTTATTAACCTTCACAGCAGCATACACATGTCCCTCATATCTACTGTATTTATTGATTTTTTTAAGGGGGGGATGATACATAACTTGTGGAAAGACGTGAACAAAAGTAAAACTAAAAGTAAAACTTGACTAAACTAAACGATCTGGTCATCTTTGCTCCCATCGAGCGCTCAATAAAGGAATAATGTGTCATAATGACCCAAGAGACGATTCAGAAAGTTTAAGATGAAGTCTGTAAGCGTGGGGCTGACGTCACCACAGAGGTTGGACCTTCTCGCGGGATTTCAATGTGTACTCGGTGGTAAAAAATTACCACGAAAAACAGAAATAATTACCCCGAAAAACAGAAATAATAACCCTGAAAAACCACGGATTTTTATTTTTTTTAAGTGAATGCAATTCGCTTCCGTACCTAAGCAACTTTTTAAAGTAAATAAAGCAAAAACTGAGTTTAAAGTTCTGGGCTGACCTGGTCTCTGTAGGAGCGCGTGTTGCATCCGTCCTACTGTCTGCGCGCTCCGTGAACGCACCAGGGCCGCCGTCCCTGGGCGCTCCGTGCGCGTCGACGCACAAACCCGCTGTCAGTAGCTGGAAAAATGACCGCAGAGAGAATATTCGACGTGCTAGGGCATTTTAAAAGGTAAAGAAAGCTTTATTTAGGATCTCCACAATGGCATTTATTTTTAAACTTTTATTCTTTAATGCGTTAAATGCCCACCTTTTATATCGTCATCATTTAAAAATGTTTCATCTGAGATGTGCCTATTTTAGCTATATGTTATTCGACATGCATTTGTGTGACCTAAAACTTTACCCACTAGTAAGGGAAACTTTGCACATGAAGACTGCCAGGATCTACACCTGGGGAACAAAGTAGGAAGTGCACATGTGACATGATTTTGAAACTAGTAATTTTCTTTCTTTCTCTTTAGATATCAGGCATGTTTGTATTTCGCTGCAGCCTTCCAGGCCATCGCCTGTGGGATCCACTACCTGGCCTCTGTCTTCTTAGTGGAGAAGCCTAACTTTGTGTGCAGCGTGCCTGAAAACATCACTCATGTCCTTTATGGCAACCTGACCAGATCCAGCCTGGAAGACCTGCTCCCGTTCTTTAAGCCCGGGACGGGGCCCCTGGTGGTGAGGACGGCTGGAGGGGCCCAGTGGGAGCTCAGCCAGTGCAGCCGTTCCCTGCGTGTGGACCCGGTGGTCTTCAGCTACCATTTTGAAGGCAACAAGACGTTGAGAGCTTGCGATGGGAACTATGTTTACGACCACAGCGAGATTCAGCAGAACATCGTGATGGACTGGGGCTTGGTGTGTGACCGGGAGTGGCTGGCCAAGCTGTGCCAGCCGACCTTCATGATGGGGGTGCTGATTGGAGCGGTGGTGTTTGGAGACCTCGCAGACCGGTAAGCAGCGGGGAGGAATTCATTCTCATTCTTTAATTCTTTATGTGGAGTCTCTGACACTGTGACCGCTTCATCCGAGGGAGGGGTAGACTTTAGTCCAGGGTCTCTCGAAGGTTGTCAGCAGTCCATTATGGGCCCGTAAGTGATGGTCAGCTGATGCTGGCTTAGATTTCTATAGATCCCTTTTACTCACATGGGGATCCTGGCAGCTTTCCAATATATCGATAAAATCCAGCAGTTGATTTTAGGAACATGGACAGAAAGTTACCAGTTTAAGGCTGACAACACCTCATAAAGGTTGAGGGTATGGACGTATTTGATATGCATACAGCAGATTTTGACAACTTTGAAGTGGTTAAAAATGGAGCTCTGTCTCTGATTTCTCAGAATCGGTCGTGTGAAGATCATGAGGTTCTCCAGCCTCTGTCAGTTCGTTTTTGGGGTGGCTGTAGCGTTCTCCGGAAACTACTATGTGTTCGTGGTGCTCCGCTTCCTCCTCGCCATGGTGAGTGGAGTGCTAAAGAAAATACATTTCATTTATATCTTTTTCAAGATATTTGTTTCCCGCAGAATAAACTAGTCGGTTTCGACTGACTTTTTCTGGGTTTTTTTCTATGTAATTTAAACACACACACACACACACACACACACACACACACACACACACACACAGATACAGATACAGATCAAAGTCTGCTTTTACTCTACAAGTGTGTACTCAATTGGAATTAAATGATGCTGAACATAACCCTGCTCAGGCTCTTCAAGATACCAGGAATGAAATCCTGTGTTTAAAGGACAATAAAAAATAACAGGTTACAGGAAATTGGTGGATATGATGGCGCCACACCTTAAATGAAAACGAGACAGCAGCGGGCTGAACTCTAGCTCATGTGCCCGTTTATGTGGGAAGAACCTGGGTTAGCGGACAAAGTAGCATGTTTGCAGCCACTGACCGTTCCGCCTGTGGCCTCTTTCACTCCTCCGATCCAGCTGTTGTTTTTCACACACACTCCGATTCTTGGGACACACTTGCAAACAGGGAGTTAAACAGAAGCTGCAGGATCGTGTGTCAGTGTGTGAGCTGAACTGCAAATATAGAGCTTCGTTAATAGAAGCGGGCTTCCCCCACCTTTGGGTTTTTGTCACTTTTCTTTACTGTTTGCATGTTACATATAGTTTATCTGGTTCTTTTACCCAATCACCTACTTGCCTGGAGGAATTCAACTATTTCTTATTAAACATTCAGACGTGACTAGTGCTCTTGTAGTAAAAACACCATTAACCAAGTAACGGCCTCCCTTTCTCCTTGTGTTCTCTTCCTCTCCTTTTCCTTCCTGTCTTTTTTCTGCAGGTAGCCAGCGGCTACCTCGTGGTGGTGTTTGTCTATGTGACCGAGTTCACTGGCAGCAAGGTGCGCACGTGGACCTCCATGCACATCCATGCCTTCTTTGCCATCGGCATCATGGTGGTGGCTCTCACCGGGTACCTGGTGAGGGTTTGGTGGATCTACCAGATCGTCCTCTCCCTGTGCACCTCGCCTTTCCTGCTGGTCTGCTGGATGTTTCCCGAGACGCCGTTCTACTTGATATCCACACGGCGTTACCGGGAGGCCCAGGCTCTTCTGGACTCCATGGCCCGCTTCAACGGCCTGGACCAGGGGCTGAAGGTGGAGGAACTCCTGGATCCGGAGGCCACGGAGAACGCTAAATCCCTGCTGGAGGAGACAGAGGCCCAGCCGGCACCGGAGGAAAAGAAGTATTCAATCCTGGATCTGTTTGGCACGTGGAGAATGGCTGGACGCACGTGCACGGTGTGGGCCATCTGGTTTATTGGTAGCCTGGGCTACTACGTCTTCTCTCTGGGCTCAGTCAACCTGGGAGGAAACCAGTACATGAATCTCTTCCTGGTTGGTAAGTGAGGGATAAAGCAGGTGATTGGTCACTCTGATACCGATCACATGGTAATCTCACCTAAGCAGGAAGTGTCTGTGCACTTGTGTGTGGTTCTGCATCAAAACCACACTGCCAAATAGTGGCCTGGCATGGAGCCACTTTTGAAAGGGGAGAAGAATCCCATCTTTGGCCGGCCATTCTCTTATGAATAGTCTGACGGTTGTGTAGCATCAGCAGTTGCATAGCATAAGCATAAGTCAAGGAAAGCCGAGACGAGCCTGAGTATGTGAGATATGTGATCCTGTTAGTATCTCGTGTGCTTTTTTTTTAGATCATTCTTGGAAATCTGTGTGTCAACAGCCTCTGCAACCTCTGACCGAGCTGCTGTGCCTTTTTCCAGGTGCCGTGGAGCTTCCCTCCTATATGGTCGGCTGCTATTTGATGGACCGGATAGGCAGGAAGAAGACATGTGCCCCGGCTTTGCTTTTAGCTAGCATCGCCTGCATGCTCATCATTGCTTTACCAGCTGTAGGTACTCTGGCTGTGAGACCACGCCTGTTCAGGCTCTGGGTTGCAACACACGTAGTAAAAAAAAAAAGCATAATTGAACTGTGTGTTACATTGGGAACAAATATTAAGTCATAGTTGGCAGGAAGTGCTGAGATGTTCCAGAAGAGATGAGTAGAACATTTAGATGAGCACCTTCCTTTGACCTTTCTGCAGGACATCGACGCCCTGGCCATCGCTCTGTCCATGACGGGGAAGTTTGCCGTCGCCATCGCCTTCGGTCTCATCTACCTTTACACCTGTGAGCTCTACCCAACCATCATCAGGTGAGGACAAACGGGTCCGAAAACAGGCCCAACTGGAGACGCAGCAGGTCATTTCAGCCTCCGCTCGTGTCCCGTCGTCCACTCGCTGCAGGACTCTGGCGGTGGGCAGCGGTAGTATGATGTGCCGCGTCGGCAGCGTGGTGGCGCCTTTCTGCGTGTACCTGGCCGACATCTGGATCTACCTCCCTCAGGTTTGGGGTCCTCTGCCGAGGCCGCTGTTAGCTGCTGATAGTGTTCCCTCATTTTCTTCCTTCACTGGATGCAGCTCATCGTAGGAGTTCTGGCGTTCGTCATCGGTGTGCTCACCCTCCTGCTGCCTGAGACCCTGGGCCAGCCCCTGACCAACACCCTGGAGGAGGCCGAGGCTCTGGGAGGCAAGCCCAGCAGGACGAGCTCAGCGCCGAGCTGTAAAGATGCTGCGGCTGCGCTGGAATCGACCGAGCTGGAAGCCAAAGCCTGAGCTGGAAAAGCTCAAGATTAACAATGCAGAGAGGACATTTCTCAAGAAAGAAAAAACATTTCAGATAATACCTCATAAACACTTTAACAGGACCTCAATAAGAGTGTAAAATATCTTAACTGTACTTTAATGTGAAAAACCAAAAAAGACTAAGAAGCCTTATTAACACTGAAAAAACAGCTTAATAGTGCATTGAGACACGTCCACACACAGATCTCATGTCTACGTGAGTGAAGTCATGGGTAGGTTGCTGGAATCTGGGTTTTATATAAAGCTTGTAGAAACAATGTTTACTGTAACAGGTGTTTTCTAAACTAGCTGAATGTAACTTTTATCTCCACTGTCCTCGCTGCCGTCAGCGTTTGGCTGAGGGGGAGACTCGGCAACGGCCTGGATACTTTTACTACCTGAACAGACGACTGTTTTCTAACCTATCTGCACCTTCTACTCTATCTGATCTCTCCAATTTGAACAAGTGTTGTTGAGCAGAAGCGTGTGTGCGTCAGTGTTTGCAGCCTAGCTCTTGGACAGTGTGACATACGTGTGTGTGCTTCTGGTGTTTGAAAAGATGTTTGGACCAAATGGAGGACTGAGCTGTGACATTGTCACGTCTTTACTGTTTTTACTTTCTATTTCATATTAAAACACAGTGTAGCGCTATTGCACTTAGGTGAACATGATTGAGAACAGCGATAACATCAGTTTTAGAATCATTTACCACCCTGAACATACCATAAACCATACCATAAACCAGTTATTTCATGACCCTTTTAACGACTTTGGAAATGGAAGCAAAACATATGAACCAGCAGACCTCTGTTGGTCTGCTGTGTGTGGTAGAGTTTGCTCTGCTGAATTTATTTTGGTGAGGAGTGAGAAGTCTATTTTAGTGTGGGGACGTAACATAGAACAGCCTAGCCTAGTTTACAGGTTCCTATTTGGTGATGAGGAGGGGGGAGGAAGAGGAGGTCCTCATGCTGCCTCTGCACCACCCAGCACATGAACAAACCCCTGCCTGTCCAACTTTGGATCAGGAAATTCTCTCTCTCTCTCTGCATATGTGTGTGTGTGTGTGTGTGTGTGTGTGTGTGTGTCTGTGTGTGTGTGTGTGTGTGTGTGTGTGTGTGTGTGGTAGGAGAGTACTTCACTTGAACCTTTAGCTTGGGTCCAAATTCCAAATTCGATCCTGCTCTGAAAGCATGTTGATATTATTAAACACAGAGTAAAAAAATCATTAGGGATCTACTCCGTGTGTGTGCCTGCATATGTGTGTTAGAGAGTGTGTGTCGAAGGACTAAAATTATATACAGGTTGAAGATTTCTCAGTTGATAGTTTAGTTATGATGAATCGCTTCCAGCTCAATAAACTTGGTAATCAAATACAAAATTAATCTTTATGATCTCCATGTTGATGTTTTTACTAATTAATATTAACCTTGTTTTTATTCTGCCATTTAGCTGATTCATGGTTGAAAACATGCGGAAGAGCGACGCCTGCTGGTAAAGGTCGGGACAGCAAAACTTCCGTGAGGAATTTAAACGTCAGACCTGGCTGCAAGTAACTTCTACATTTGTGATGCATCCAGTAAATATTTATGTGGACGTATCATTTACATCTAATCCAAAGCAAACGTGCTTGTAACACCCAAATTCCTAATTCCTTTTCTGATGCAGAGCCCGACCCAGCAGGTGTGCTGATTGTTCATGGCACAACTTTCACCCGCTCAAATCACGCCCCTTACATTGACACTCCCAGCATCACCAAAGTTCTTTTGCTGATATTTTTGTGATTTATTATCATGCTGGTTGGTTTAAAATACACTGAATTGAGTTGCATGTTTGCAAGGATTCTGATTCGCTTTTCATTTGCACATGATGCATTAGACGGAAGCAGATAGGAGTTTTATGACACGGTTTGCATGGTTCCGAGACAACAACTTGCAATCATAAGATGACATTTATTTGTAAGCCTGGAAGAAGATGAACTGCATTCGATGTTAACCAGTTTTCAGCTGTTGATATGAACTCATTAAAAATGACAACATCATTTTTATAGTTGCCAAAAACCAAACTACAGTTATTAAACTTTTTTTATATCCTTCCTGAGAATCTTAATCTGGAATGTGAGTGAATAAAACACTTAAATAAATTAAATTGGCAAATACAGAAAAGAGCACAATAAAACAACAGAAATGGGGAATAGGTTGGTGTAGTGAAATCCAAGGGCCACACCCTCATATATTAGCTTATCCTTTCTGTGGACATTGTTACAAATGAACAGGCAAGAAAAGGCAGCTGCAAATGGAAACAAATGCTAACACACGTGCACCAAGGCTGTGAGGTGGACGGACCAAGCCTTAAAACGATAAGGTGATCCCAGAAAAGGTTGGCCAGATCCAGTCCTGGGACCCAACCTTCCATTTGGAAGCAGAATTTCAACTCAGAGAAAGTGCTGGATTTTCCACTTTTGTCGTGCTTTGCAGTAGCAACGGTGATATTTGGCAACCTCAGTGTATCTCACTTTAGGTAATAGTTCTGTTTAGTGCTCGACTCTGAACTCCTTGCCTTTATTGCGGCAAAACATGTTTTGATAATTTACGATAATTGACACTGCTGGTTTGGCCAAAGGGGATCATTTGTGCACATGTAGCCGGTTCTCTTCTCTGAATTCCCTGAATTCATAAGCGAGTGCTCTTTTTTAACCCTCTGTGTTAAATTATATGCTAAAGTCCCATTAAACAATATATGAGAGCCAGGATTGGCACTCCACATTTCTAATCAACTAATATATATATATATATATATAAAAAGTTTTGGTACTTCTTTATATTCCATTCCAGCTTTTGGGACATAGATGGTTTCACATCAAATGAACCTTATTTAGTTGGCCCTTTTCTACTGTAAATGTCCCGACGACCAACATGAAGACAAACACATCATCTCCACATTCTGTGTTAATCTCTCCTGGAGATTAAAGCCTTGGTGTTTTTCGACACATACAAACCCAGAAAAATGAGCTCAAACAGGAGCCAAACTCTCAAAAATTGAGTTTGATAATATTTCCCGCTGTCCTTGCCAGTTTTTAAATAACAGGTTTTGTCCTTCCAGCTCCTCAGACCTCCTTACTGCTCTCAGTTCTGCTGCTGCGACAGGAGTTTCTCTGCAGACGGAGCCAAACGGGAGCGTCGGGATCTGCACTTCGCCTCCTGCTCGAGGGTTTTCGAAGGTGGGGATTGGTCTCCTTTTCCTTCGGGCTGCCTCCCAGTCCGAGCAGTCGCTTTGTTTCGGCGACACCGGTCGCGCCGGTCAGGGATGGACCAGCCAGCTGTTGGCGTCCTCCAGCTCTCCGTCCAGCTCCTCGTCCTCGTCCAGGGGCTCCGGCGTTCGAAGCGCCAGCTCTCGCAGGAAGGCAGGCGAGTAGACGGTGGGCTCGACCGAGGACCTGAGGCCGATCTTCTTCTTGGTGAGGTGGAACTGATCGCGGATGAAGTTGTAAAAATCGTACTCGTAGCGCATGCGGCGGTACAGCACCTGCAGGGCCTCCAGGCTGGGCGTGTGTTTGCGTACCGTGCCCGTCAAGTTCCCCATCTTTTTGTAGTCTACGAACGGAACCACAAACATAATTAAATCAATGACCTTTAACCTGGACTACAGTGTTTTATCCGGCCGTACAGATGACACCCACCGGGGGTTTTATAGATGTTGAGTACTCCTGAAAAATAATGAGGCAAGAGCCTCTCTAACAGGAGCAGAACGTCCTCCAGCTCCTCCAGGATCCCAACAAGGAGGTAGTTCTCCAGCACGTTCTGTTTGGCCCTCTCCAGAGCCCAAACTCCCGGTTCCCTGAAGGAGTTAAAAAAAAAAAAAATCACAATTAAAACCGTTTTTTTCTCCAAAAAGCAGCAGGAATCAGCTGGTGTCGGCAGTTCTGTTTTCCTACCTGCACTGGGGGTGTTGTCCACAGAAATAGGGGATAATGTAAAAAGCTCTGGGGTTGGAACACTCGGGGTAGTTCTCTAAAATACACACATTGATATCCTGCAACGAGAAAGAGGAGTCATTCCTGATGTTTTGTTGGCCGTGTTGCAGCCGCTCCTGCAGCCAACGTTGAAGTGTTGTCATTCGCGGTTCTCCCGCTAGAGGGAGACATTTACCAGAAGGTCCTGGAGAGGACGCCCAAACCCATTTGGGCAACAAGTTTTGCCCTTTCACCCCAGCTGCTCTGGGTCAGCCAGTTCTGCTGGAAAAGCTGGAGTAAAGTGGAGCCTCGGCAATCATCACAAACAAGACTCTGATGAAAATCACATGAGGAGCGCCGTGGGGCTCTCAGTCAAATCCATGTCAGGTGACGTAAGCTTTGTGGACAGCAGCAAATCCTGGGCACACCCCCCCCCACACTAGATGGGAATGTCACGTGACAGCTCCAGCACCTGGCTGGGTGCCAAGACGTCCCCCCTCCACTTCTCCTCGGGATACGGGCCATCAAACAGGCGTGCGCACCCCACAGACAACACACACTCCATTCAGAGTGGCCATTAGTATTTTGGAGGGGCTGCTGCACCCATTCCCAGGGCCCATCGCTCTTTTTCTCTCTGTGGATTCAAAACACAGGTTCTAACCAGTGCAAAGCTCAACCCAGGTTGTGGGTTCAAGTCTTGCCAGGCCTATTTTGCACTGAGCAGTGCAGCTGAGGTGAAGGCGTGACCGTTAGCGCGGCATTGTCAGTTCCACGTTAGGCTCAACCCATTCGGGTGTCATGGCGTGTCAAGGCACGACTGATGTCAATGTTAATCGTTCCTGTGTGTGTCACTCAAACATAAAAAGTCTGAGTGACAGCAGGTGGTTTTCCAGTGTTCTAGTAATCTCTCCTGTTGTGTTTGTGCACGTAGACTCACTGGGGCCCAATTATTCCCACTAAAATGCTTCCAACCATCACACCTGGTGTCACACCTGCTTGCTCATGCTGTGTGTTGCATTCGTGTCAAGCATCCAGGTTAATTTCATCCTGTCGTGACATCCGCATGTCATTATTTGGGCGTCCAGGCTCCGTCGGAGGACTTTCTGTGGAAAATAAATCAGGGTTCCGTCTGTGCTCCCATAAGTTGGCCCATGTCTTCTTTACTAGGTCCTTTCTGCATTCCAGTGTACAGCACAGTATATTGTGTGTGTGTGTGTGTGTGTGTGTGTGTGTGTGTGTGTGTACAAAGGGGTGTGGGCACTGATGGAAAATCCAAGCTGACCACAGGAATGTCTCAGCAGCACGTGCATAAGGTTCCCCCAGCTCAGGAACTGCCAGCGTTCTTTCATTGACAGCTCTCATGTCACCCAGCAGACGGAACGCCGCCCCGACCTCCGTGTTGACACAGGAAAGCGGTGGCGCACAACCGGAATGCTATCAGATCTTTGTGGTCTAAGGGTATCTTTCAGAAGAGCCTTGAGTGTCGTAGATGAGAGTCGAGTCTGTCTGGTTTCGGTGCGCTGGGCCAGCTAATCAATGCTAACCACGAGCTAGCTACTTGGCTTCAACCCCCAACCAGCTAGTTTGGGCTCTAAAACATTAAGAAAATCTGAACAAAGGCATTGTTTAAGGAAAGTTTCAAAAGTTCCTGCAGACCAACTAAAATCCTCCGTTTGTCTTAATCACAGGTAGATCCAGAAGATCAGAACACAGAGACGTGAACGTAGAAGGAACCACCTGCTGTGGTTTGAATGGTGGCTCTGCAGGAACCTGCTGGGGGAGCCGGAAGCCACGCCCCTTCCTGAACACCTCCAAAGCCATCAGAGCAGAGCGCAGAGCTCCCACACACCGAGCGGAAGCAATGATGGGTCGACCCGAGCCGGGAAACCACCCGGAGAAGGTTTGCAAATAAAACCGTCTTCCAGAGCAGTTTCGGGTCGAGGAAGCTGGACGGGACCGAAGGCTCCAGCTAAAAGATGCTGCACCAGGGGGACTGATTAGGTTGAGCTCATGACAGCTGGACGCATGTAAAGAGGAAGGTACCATTGAAACAAAGGCCTCACCAGATATCTCTCATCGTCCTTCATCCCCGGCGTCCGGATCAGGTGGTTCTGCTCCCCCCTCCAGTCCCCGAAGCGCCGGAAGAAGTAGTTGGAGAGGAAGCGGCTGATGGGGTCCCGGATGATGTTGATGTAGACGGGCTGCTCGATGTGGAACCTTTCCGAGAAAAGCAAAAGGTCAGAGCTGCAGCTCACCTGGGGAAGCTCCCACCTGCTCCGACGTGGCGCCGCCGCTCACCTGGTGAAGTTCAGGAAGTGCACGTGGCGCGTGTAGAGGAACGGCTGAGGGATCCCGCTGATGTTCCTCATGAGATCCACCTGCAGAACCAGATATGTCAGTCTTTCCTCTGTGAACGCTGAAGAGGGAAAAATCTTTTGTTACATTCAAAACCCAATATGATTGGTGTATGACTTCTCAGGTCTTTATCTTGTGTAACCAAAATGTAATCTGAACATGTGCTGGTGTGTATTGTTAAAGAACATGATCATGTATTAGTCACTGACAGCCTGCTGAACCACTTCGGAATCTCCTAACAAAAAAGAACATGAAGTGTGTCAGATATCACCCATCAGCTGGTGTCCGTACAGAAGCTCAGCAACGATAAGTGGAGTGTGTAGATGTGTAAGGAGGTGGTCTGTGCTGCTCTGCCTGAAGGCTGCTAACAGGTCGGGCTGAACCTCTCTGAATCTCAGCCGATCTGGGGCCCGAGCACTCCACGTTCTTAGGGAAGGAGCCACAGAGGCTGTTTGTTTGAGGACAGTGTAGAAGGGCGATATTTTTTGGAAAAGGACAAGCTCTGGTGCTCTGCGTCACCCTTCGACATGAACACGCTAGCAGGTGCCTTCTGCCCTTCTGGAGGCACCGTGGAACACCTCAAGGCCCCACAAAGGGCAGACTTTCAGTTTCCCCTGCTGACTAAAGGGATTAGAAGTTTGAGGTCGTGGGCCAGGAGCTGCTGCTCTGTCATGTGACCCTCCCATATCCACAACACACACTGTGGCCAGACTCTTCCGCGAGGGTCTGAGCCCTCCAATCCTCTTCCCCAGCATTCTTCCACACTTGAATAAACAAGCAGATATCAAAGACGTGATCCCCGCTGGGGAAAAAAGCCGAGCCGGAGACGCCTCCTGGGCAAAGAGGAGCGTGATGATGCTGACTGGAACAGGAGGCATCAGGAAGAGGAGAAGCGGACACCAGAGCTGATGTTAGGTCAGAGCAGAGCTCAACTCTGGATCTGTCCTTCTGCCACACGTGGAGGACAGTAGAGCTCTGCTGCACAACTAAACAAGTCCAGATGCTCCTGGTCAACTATAAAATCTCTTTTTTATTGCAAACTGCAATAAGTTATTACAAATGTTTATAAGCCTGTTTGTCCTTTCTGGGCTGCAGGGTGGCGCAACATGCTAGCAGCTGCAGAGGAGGTCCGGCCTGGGTGTGTGTGCGCGTGTGTGTGTTCTGTTACCCCACACTTCACCCCTCTGCCTTAGCATTAACACCAACCTCCAAACTATAAGCCCCTCCCCCTGTTTACATTTATACATTATAATCACGTTTTTTTTTTCCACTCATACCTGTGTACTCTCCCCCCCACTCCCCCACTCCCCCACTCCCTGTGGCCCTCTGGTGAGCATGCAGGGCTCACCAGGGAAGGCGGTGGGGCGGGGGCCAGACACCGCAGAGAGTCTGGACCATTAGAAGAACGGAGGAAGAAAGCAGGAAACTCCCCACAGATCAGAGCGCTACGGTTAAGGCTGCAAAATGTAGATGAAAGAGCCGATGAAACGGCCCGGAAACAACAGGAAGTTATCTGTCTGTGCATCTGAGCAGCGTCTCTTTCACTCTCTCTGTCTCTGTCTTATATATATATATATATATACTCTCTCTCACACACACACACACACACACACACACACATCTAGAGCAAAGGAGGAATGAAAGAGTAAGTATCTGTCGGATTGCAGCAACCAACCGTTTCTGTTGTGTTTACGACTCATTTGACTCTGAAAGTGTGCCAGTCATCGACCGCAGTCACGTCCTCCCATGGATAACTAAATGTGTTTAAAACTGTAGAGCCGCCGTTTTCCTGTAATCACTTAAAGAGCGTACTTTCTTTCTCTTTCACTCACACACACACACAAGGTCATTTTTCCTCCCAGGACATGTCAGGAAGTAACAAAGTAAATTTTCTGTCCGTACACAGTCGGTGAATCACAAACGCACCACAAGCTCCAGAGCTGATAAATACTTGATTCTCTTGATTTTAGCGCTCTTTTCCACACATCTTAACCTGCTGAAGATCCTAACTCTCTTTAGGAAATTCCGAAGTGACATGAAGCTGGTTCATGTGCGGAGGAGCCCAGGCGTGAAGCGTAGGCGAGCACGAGCGCTCCTCGCTGGATCTGCGTCTCCAGCGAGCCGTGGAAGCCGCTGCAGAAGCTCCCCGGCCCCTCAGCCGGCGTGCAGCCGGTACACGTGACACAGCGGGCACGTGACCCAACCACCGCGTGGCTCTCACCTGTTCATGCTTTGTAAGGCGTGTTTTATTGTGGATGTCTGAGGAGACCAGGTTGAACTGGTGCTTCTCCGCCAGCAGCCGCAGCAGGATGACCACCGTCCGGCTGCCGCACTTCCCCACCCGATTGTAAACCACCTGGCTGGGAAAGGGCAGCGCCTGCAAACACAACACAGGACCTGTTGTTTAATCAGAAACAGTTTCATCATGTGTGTTTACCTCGCTTGCAGTAGAGAAGGCACGGAGTGACATGCAGTTTTAGTGGGGACAAACGCGTTAAAGCAGGGAGACATAATCAAGTAGCTCAAGAATGACAGGAAAATATGTCAGTTTTCTCCTTGAAGACCAGCGTCTGTCACACAGGAGGAGGCGGAGACCGCTCAGCATCCAAATCATTTCAGCCAGAAGGATCCGTTAATCTGGTAAACATTCCAGAGGGTCTGAAGGTCCTCAGGAGAAGACCCTGAAGAACGAAGGCCAGATGAGCAAAGGGAGCCAGGGAAGGAGAGGAAGAGGGCCAGTTAAAAGAAAGAAGACAAGCGCAGCCATGAAAGCTGGAAGCCTTGTTAGTCACTGCAAAAAAAAACAAACAAAACAAAAAAACCCCCTTGAATAACAATCAAGAACAGCCCTAATAAATAGAGTCATTTAAAATAAGATGCTGCAAAAAACCAACAAAAGAGGAATTTGGGAAGGAAAATTGAACTGGAGGTGGTTTTGGAACCGTTTTCAGCATTCCTACTGGTTTTCCAAGGAAGCTCAGACAGATACTTTGCAAAACACCGACCACTTGCCAACAGGAAAATAAAAGAAAAAAGCTGCTCTGGCTTCGATTTAGCCAGACTGGCTGACTTCTTATCGCCGCATGATGGGCTTCTGAGAGATGCCGTCCACCTCAGTCTGCCGTTGGGCAACAGTTTCTGGCCAGGCCTGCACCAAGAACTCTTCGACGGGATGGTTGTCCTGCACCTCTCCTCTCCCACCCTGTGTGGGCACCCGCATTCCTGCACTCCTGAGCTCCGAGGACACTTCTTGCGGTTTTAAGATAGTGGCTGAGTAAATGGCGGCTGTGCTGGCTTGGCCACCCACTACTGCTGAGAATAGAGCAGACACGCCGCTGCTGACCACATGACAGGTCCTTGAAGGGACGTTCTGGTTTGACATCCACCCTTCCTCACATCTGCTATCCTCACACTTGTTGGAGAACAGTTTAGATTCCCAGCATTTTCATCTTTTAATGATCTACACATTCATCTCCGCTGTCACTGACGGGGGAGTCTGGCTGCGTGGGAGCAGCACAAGCAACAGAACATCTATCTGAGCTTTGTTCATGTAAAAGAAGATAAATTGATGCTCATTTGAACAAAACTAATGGGTAGCTGGCTAGTAGCTTCCTGGCAGCAGCATTAATCAGATGTACTCGCTAAAACACTGTTTTCAGCTTGTCAATGACCTCTAAAGTCAGTTAAACTTTACTTACTAATTTTAAATTGCTCAGGAATCCCAGAATCTGTAAAAATGTAATGCTGAATGTACTGAATGGATAAACTCTTCCCTAAAGAAGAAAACATGGAAACTATTTGCAAATGCAGCTAACTTAAAATTCAACTTTGGAAGTTGACCTGACTCAACCAAGGCTCGGCTACGCTACACGCTAGCGCCACATTAACAGAAATGTATGAAAATGCTGAGAAATGGAGTGACAATGAGGTGGCGCCAGATTAAAGGAAGACATAATGAACAAGAAATGGGCAAAAGAAGAAAGAAGTTGGCAGGGAAAAAAGCGCGCTGAGAGGAGACACAGTCATGCAGCTGGACGAACACAAGGCCTCTGTGTCTGCACTGTACGTGTGTGTGTGTGTGTGTGTGTGTGTGTGTGTGCTGTGTGTGTGTGTGTGTGTGTGTGTGAGTGAGCGAGCGAGCGCGAGCCCGCGAGCGACGCGCTTTTCGCGTGTTTCTTGATGCCCCGCCGGACGCCTGCGCTTTGGTCGCGGGCGAGCGTGGTAGATGTGCTCTGTAGCTTACTCTGCCCCGCGCGCGGCGATACTCTGCTGTACTCTGCGCGCTTGCGGCGCGTTTGCTCTCGCCCCGTGTTGTCTGAATAAAAGTGGTTTTTCTCACACATTTGTTCATCCAGCCTTTT